>CM061918.1:121724795-121851967 GCA_031002005.1 Vandiemenella viatica
AATAGGTCAATGCACATTCCTAAATCCAATCACCATGACACAAAGAATATTTTTCCTCCAAAACTCAGCACTGTACCATCCGCCATTCAGTATTTAACTGCTGCAGCTGTCCACAAAATCTGTGAAGCAGGGCCCTGTTTCTTGAAAATTTGACCTTCCTAGAAAAACTGCAAAAAGAAAACTAATTTTTCCCGAGTATAGCCCAACAGCTCCAAAATTTTAAGCATCACAGGGTCTCCTCAGGTCGATCTCAGTACTGGTTAACAGCATTAGGCTCCACATTCACCACACCCACAGGACCTACAAGAAATCTTGGACAATTTTTTTTTATCCCTCCTTCAAAACCTTTGCTCTCCACTCTTCTGTAAATTTTTCTTCATTGCCTTCTTATATCTTGTTAGAAAATTTTACAGCAATCTGAGTGGGCATTTTTATTCACCTGTATAAATGAACGAATCAAATTTAAATCTCTTTCTTACTAATAAAATTTAACCTCACCTCAAAAATTCCAGTAAACTCTTAAAAAAAGAAAAATACAATTTTAACAGCATATGAGATTCTTCTCCTAGCAAAAGAAACAAGCAATGAATCTTCCATTAATAATTTTTAGAACAGAAGTTAATTGCTCAAAAATATAGCTAAAATGTCAACCTTACTGCAAGATTTAAGTACATTACTCATTTCCAAACGCCTTTTTCTAAGAAAATCTTGAACCCTTGGCAGGTATTAATGCCCTTGTTCTTCCTCCAGAAAAGATGCTTTTTAATATCCTCAAGTCCCGTATCTTCGTAAAATCTTGCCCACAAATTCCAAAGTGTATCTCTGCATATCACCACATCATAGCAACTTTCTATACTTGTTCCTGAAAATACTAAAAGTAGACACAACCGGACAGTTATGAAACTTTTGAGTTACAAGAAATATTTCGTGTAATTCCAGCTCAAGGTTTAGTGTCAAAAGAAATTTCAATTATAAAAAGGCCAGAAGAAAGCAAAAGATAAAAAAATTCTGATTTACCGACTAATCTCATACCTGACCATCGAGAGAATGCTATAGATGAGTGACCTCATATCAACTGCTCCTCCATACAATCTTTTAAACATGTTAACAGCAGTCAAATTATTTTTTGCATATTTACAAGTTTCCCCAGTCATAAAAAAATATGAACACTGATGCTCCATACATCAGCCTCCAAGAACAAATCCTTTGACAATCATATGCCATTCCATAATCAACCTCCAAGCATAATTGTCGACTCAATTTTCCAAGGTTACGAGTTCAACATCTGAACACATTCCTGCTAAAATTCCTAAATGAACTAAAGCAAAAATCATTTCTACATCAAACGATGTAGAATGAGACACCGCAATTCAAAATAAATTGTCAAAATTTCATTGGAATATATATACACATTTTTTTTAAAAAAAAAAATGTGTTAACACTTACAGCAACAAAAGCCCATTCTTTAGAACTTCTGGAAATGTCTACAGAGTATACCACCATTATCGGATACCTGTTGTTGGGAATACATCCATATATAGCTTTATTTCCTTTTTTTGGCCACTTGTCAAATTTGAATAAGCGCTTTACTATCTTCCTCAAACCACTTTGTTTTTCAAAAATAAAATACTTGGCACCAATCGCCTTCAAGAATATTAATGACTTTTTGAAATATTTCTTCCAATCTTGTAGAAAAACTGGTCTTTTATAATCCCTTCTTCATAATAAAATAAGCTTGTGACAAATCACTGTAAGCAAAGAAAAACTTTCTGGGAAACAAGTGTGGGAGGGGAGAGGAGAGTTGAGGGAAAAATACATTGGAGAAAGTAACCAGGATAAATTAATGCCTCAATTTGGCAAATGTAAGATGGAATTTATAATAACTACGGTAAATTAATATTTTAATAAAATGATTAATGGAGGAGTACCTGTCATTTAAAGTTGTGCCAGAGGTAACTGAAAACAACTTACATTCAAGAAATACAATATGTAATCTTTGCACATGGGCCATTGCGAGTAGTACTCTGATGAAGAAAACTGCAATTTAAAAATTCAGACCATGTAACTCAAAAATATTTTCAAGTACTATCTGGGTGAAAGCAGCAATATCTGTAAATAAATCAGTCATCTCTTCCTACACTGATTAACTGCAAATGAAAAAAGCACCATCAATAAGTATGTGCATAGTGTTGCATCTGTTTGAAGGGTTCCTTAAACAATTTCAATGTAAAATGACAATTGCGGCATACTGCTATACAGAAAAAAAAAATCTTAAAATTCATTCCAAACTGAAATGAATGTACAAGTGCTAACTTCTCAAACTAATATCCCGTGAAAATACCCCTCCTGAAATAAAACAAAAAATTCATAGCTCTTTACCTAAGCCACTACGTTGAAAGACTCGCTTGCAAGAAAATTAGAAATATTGGTGAAAACCACAAATTTTTCATTCAGAAGCCTTTGAAAAATAAATATATTAAACCATAACTTATAATATATGTAGCAGGCAGTAGCAATCCCAGGGAAATTCCTTCAAGAGAAATTTTGTTAAGTCAAGAAAATTTCTTTTTAGATCAAAGAGTAAGTGTAATGCATTGAAAAACCAATGGTGCACTAAAATCACAAGGATAATTCAAATAGAAATCTTTACCTTAGGTATTCTCTTACTGTCTGTCCTTTAAGGCTTCCGTACATCTCTTGCATCAATTAGGTACAAGTTTACAAAATTAATATTCTTCGCATAGATGACAAACTATACAATTCACATTGCCACTGTTGATAAATTACAAAATCAACAGCTAGGTAGGTGGCTCGACACTACAGAATCTCTCAACTAGCTTAGCTGCAAACAAACTAAAATAAAGACTGGGGGCAAAGCACGATCAAATTCAGACCCCACAGTCTTCAAATCTGAAAAAAGATTATCATCCAAAATTACCTACGAAATCACAAAATACCTCTTTTCAAAATTGTTCCTGAAGTGTTGAACATGTGACTTTGTATCAAATTCTTTTAAAATGTAATATTTGTGTTACACCAGCTAAAACTATTCGTACATCAGTAGCCATCAAGCATTTTTCTGTAAAATATAAAACAGGACGAAATTCAAAAAGGTGTTCGTTCGCGTTAGGAAATCCTGTTCGTGTCAGTTTCAAGTTATTTGGATAACTTCCATATTGGAATAAGTTTTTTACCAGTACCTGCAATTAACCTTCCTCTCTGCAAACAAACCAAAATTACAGGTTTATAAACAATTCCTACATGGCAAAACATCAGTTATAAAAATTAATGTTTCAGACAATGTTACTCTCACCTAATAATCTAACTGTGGTGCTTCCTTCGAACATTACTACAGTTCCCTTTCTACATTAGAGCCGATCTCTAGCAATAGTCTTCCTTTAGGAGTTCTTTCACAGTTGCTCAATCTTCAGTTTATAAAGTTTACAATTATAATTTCTCATATGACAACACTTTAGCTACAAAAAAAAATTATAAAGGTCATTCGGCAAGTTTACAAATAACTTCCTATTTAAGGCCAAGTGCAAGTATCCCTCATTAGCACATTCGTATTTTTCAATAAAAGATTATCTTCCAGTTTCATAAAGTCAGATCTGCATCTAGAAAAAAAAAATCAGATAAGAAAATTCGTGAACTCCATAACTGCAAACTCCATCAGAAGTAATAAATCAGCAGAAACTATCAAAGAAAAAACAGATTTTGTAATTACTGAACGATCCTGGCATTTATTTGTCTGCCTGCAACTTTATAAAGACTACTTCATGATCAGTTTTATATTAGTCGTAAAAACCCTTAGAATTCACACAACAGCTTATATGTACAAAACTAAACGATAATTTCAGGAGACATACTAACCTGCAATGCTATTGAATCAGCAATTGCCACTTACGACAACGTTTTAACTTTTCAAAATATGCCTAGAGTTTTCTTTCAGAAACTGAATGGGTCGTTAGATTTCCAAACACCTTCTAGTGTCACACTTTCACATCATTGTCCTTTCTTAGACATATTTCAATGCTCCATTTCAATATTGTAGAAAACATTCCAAGATTGACAAATGCTCAACTACTAGAATTAGTCGCCAACTTCGCTAAAAAGAAAAAACCCTCAACAGCAAGAAAATATCTGCTGCAGGGTCAAATAAATGACGAGAAAATGAAATCCATTTAAATATGCAGAATTCTTATTCAGAGATTCACCATACTTCACTTTTCGCTATTGGATTGGGCATAGCCATGATTCACTTCCAATTTTGTTCTAGCCATTGCTCTAGCTTGGTAAAACCTATGCTGGTAACAATTTAAAAATTTATAATGCAAAAATTCTTGATAAAAAATTATCAAAACTTATAAAGAAGCAATAGAAGAAAAAAACCAAACCTCTGGCTCTAAAAACGGTAAAGCATGTTGGTTAGGCAAAGGCCAGGTGTTAAGGTCAAAAACTGCTCACCTCTCGACCAGAGAACTGCAACTTCTGCACGTAACAAATAGCAGGTATTCATACTAGATGCACACTATTCATAACGTATTTTAAAGCAAACAGCTTAACTCTACCAACTAATGTGACATGAACCAAATACAACAATATAAATAAAAAAATTTGTTGCTCCACAAAGCGCACCTATATGAGAAAATGAAAGGATGAAATAAAATAGTGATGAACAATCTTAGAAAATAAATCCAAAACGAAGAACCCGAAACAATAACTGGAAAATTGACACTTATTAACAACCAAACTTATGACATAACTAAAGAAAAACCAAGAACTAATCTCTTACAGCTTGTACAAAGCACTCACCTGCACCCATTACCCATCTCAAGAACACGAAACCAAATTCCAACATTTCTGTCAAATCCATTTCAAAAGAACCAAAATGTCACATTTGAAAGTAACCGCCATGAACATTCAATACTTTTCTATATCACCAGAATATGTGTAACATATTAAGCAGTCTTCTAATGACTTTTCCATCACTAGCCTAGTATTATGAAAATACTTTCGCTTTAGGGTTTCAACGAAATCCCTTTTAAAACTGCTGCCCGAAAATGTGGACGTTTCTTCAGCTGTAGAAGCAAAGTTAACGACAGTAACATTAAAATCTAAAATAAAATAAAAAAAATGAAGTCTTTAAGGAAAAATTAAAGAAACTCACGTTCAGCTTGTTACAGTACCTTTCCTTTTATGCATTAACTTTTCCACTTATAAGAATGTACAGCAATGACTTTACGCAGGTCACAGCAACTTTGGGCATCATTAATAAATTAGCCACTCCTCTTTACCTTCATTTATCTATGTGGCAGTTAGATAACAGTGGATAACTATAGAATCAGACAAAAACTGTGACAAACGCAATGAATTTGCGTACTACATTCCGATGATCAGTGCAAAGTTCAGTTTTTCTCCGAAAGTAAAATTTAATAACTGTTACCTGTTTGAAAAACTATTAGTTCACAATAAAATAACACACAAGGCTCAATGAATGCCTAATCACTTTCAAAGCAATTTACATGCCTTTACATTACAACAGCATATCAATAACTCATCACGACTAAATAAAACTTTCAAGACTTCTACACTAAAACATTACTGTTAACAATGATGATATTTTTAGTAAAGACTTATAGCATTTACTACACTTGAGCCATAGAACATCCAATATAACGAAGGCAAGTTCCAACAAGCCAACTCTCTAAATTAATATGAGGAAAAATTCAAAACTTACTTCCGTCATAACAGTTGTTAAGTAGGTATGCTATAATTTTCTATAAGCCATTGGAGATTATCAGGATTTTATATGAGCAATTACATGTGCTTGTCCATTGCAACATAAAAATCACGGCAGTGCTATTAAAAATTTGCCTCCATACAACTCTGAACGGTGTCTATAGATGTCTAGATGTGTCAATAGTAAACGCCATTCACTTGCTCATCTTCAAAATAATGTAAGCCAACTATTGTTTCCAATATCCTTGAGAGATCATGCCAGTATATTCAAACTGCATTAGTAATAGGTGACAAATGCATAGTGCCTGAAAAGTAATAAAAAACAAGCACAGGATCCTACCTTTCTGTATCGTAGCCCCCATACGACTCAGAAATATAATATTCACCATGCAAGTACATTTACCCGTACAATTAAACTGCTAGTACTGGTTAAAACCAAGCATTAAACTTATAGCAACATGTGCATTTATGAGTAAAGTAATGCAAGACAAATCTTGTTTCTCCTAGCCTCAGGTTATAACATGCCCACTAACCCTACTTTGAAAAAGAAGCAATTAAAAAGGACGGAGACTTACGAGTATGCGATACCACTAACTATTTACAGATAGTGACGTCAACAAGTCGTCTTTAACCCAATGTAATTCACGGTTAACAATGCAAGACTGAATATTGGTTGTTAATTTACATCAGGGTGCACTATAACATGACCACAACCACCACCAAAAAATCTTGATAGCACTAATCAGAAAATCCAATTGCAACAGGTTATGTCAGACGTCATGTAAGTGGCAGTATCGTAGGCTCGCAAGGAACCAATGGAGCCCCCTTATTCCAAAAATCTGGAAAAGGTGGATTGGTGCACTATGACCAGCATTGTCAAACAAGATGTTATAAAGAAAGGTATCCAATAATAAAAAATCTGGAGTGAATAAACATAGGGTGTTCAGAGTATAATGTACATACAATTCGGCCAAGTTCCAGACATTAAACAACCATTCCAGTATGTATTTCACAAAATACTTTCTACTTGAAAAGTTAGGATGTGAACCTCCACTTTTTAATGTCTCTTAAGTGCACATTAGTGTATGCAAGTAGGCTACAGCTTAAAATATATATAACATTCTGCAGCAGGAACAGTGTATCTGGATCTCTAACTAGTTATGTCCTGTTAAACAGTTACATTTGTGAAACTAATTGTTACCATTAGCTTTCAGTACAAAATAGCAGAAATAGAACATGCTAGTGTAACAAGAAATTAACACAGGATACACAGAATTACTCAACTGTGGTGAAAAAGCTATGCAGAACTCTCATGTTCAGCAGGACCATTTTGCAACTTTATCTCTGAAAACCAACTCCATGCTTACATCAATTATTTTAATGAAACTATCTTCAATACAGCATTGCTTCAGTTTTCCACAACCAAAAAACTCTGACCAGTATACTTAGTGATCTGCAGTTTAATTGCTGAGGAGCAAAACCATACAAACATAGCAACAAAAAAATATCCAAAGCAGTAACAATTTAATCTCATTGTGCAAAACATTCTTGAATTACACCAAGATTAGTTACTACCAATTAATAACCCCAATAAGTTGAATTTCATGAACCAGAATTATCAATAGGCATAAGAAAAGCCAATCAAAAGCTACCAAAGATGCCAAACTTCGTTCAATTAAGGTTCATGATAAAGAGATTCATATCAAAATGTTCACAATGCAGAGCAACCCAAGTACTAAGAAGATAGAAAATTTCAGTCCATAAAGAGCTTATGAAAACTTTCTACACAAAAATTTCAAGACTCTCACCTCTTTTTTATAATGCATGTTCAAGTGCAGAGTCTATACAAATACAATCAGTGCTATTAAATCCCATACTTTCTATACACATTATCCCAATCTTTAGTTAGCTTTCAGTACTAATCAGCACAAGTAGAGCATGCTATATTAGGTGATACATAGAAATAATTGCAGTGAAAATAGTTGTGCCAGAACTCACGTGTTCAGCGGGCCCACTTTGTAACAATTACTCTTAATATCTTAAACTCCATCATGCTTAAATTCTTTCAAGGAAAATACACCTTCGATTCAGTGTTGCTTCAGTTTTCCACAACCAAAAAACACTGACCTGTGTTCAGTGATGATCTGTAGCTAAATGCTGGGGAGCAATACCATACAAAGCAACAAAAATACTGCCTAAGGTAGAAACATTTAATTCATTCCTCAGAAAACTTCAAATAATCTTACATTAGTTACTACAAATTAATAACCCCAAGTTAATCTTCACAACAGAAGTATCAATAAATAAGTCAATCAAGCTACCCAATTCTCTAAATTTTCACTTTCAACAAACGTCAAGATTCATGCTCGTAAGGCCTTGACAAAAAAAAATCTGAAACTACATAAAAGTATTCTGTACCATTCTAGTCTTGAAACCATTTCAACAGCGTTGCTATTGCAACATACAATTAGTTTCAGGATAAAGCACCAAGTCTTCAAATGTTAAAATTACAAAAATTCCTAAAAATCTTTTCTACTTACATACAGGTAAGCCAACTGGGGCAATTCAAGTATTTAGAAACATATGCTCGTTACCTCTCATTAGGTAGACTAAAATTTGATTTGTGATAAAACTGATTATTGCCCAAAATATTTCAATTCTTCTTAGTCTCTTCGAAATTCTTGACTTCACTGGAATCCAACAGTAACGCAAGTTTCATCTCGCCATCATTAACTCAATACCGCACATTCTAGGCAGGTAGTCTAGTGGGAAAACACGCAAATAGCAAAAAAAATATCAACAAGACAAATTTACATGCACAATTATGGGCAAAAAAGTAAAAACTGAAAACCAGCCAACTTCTATACCGGTCTCCGAACCGTATTTCTTACAAAATACTCCTTTAAATTTATTGTAACGAACTTATCTGTCTAGAAGAATGAGCCTTCTGGAGCTCGTTTGATAAGATGAACGACAACTTTCATCCAGTTTGTAACAAATCTGCCTCCTTAAAAGAATATATCTCATTCACCAAATCTGAAAGTAATGACCAATATACGGCAAAAACAGTACTGAACATACGAAACTGTAGCCTTGAACTGCTAAAAATCACCTAAGAAAAATAAAAAGTCAATATAAAAAGATTACAACCTCATAATCTATGCCTGCGAGACATGTAATGCTGAATAACAAAATTTTCAGAACTCTTCAAACCCACTAACAAACTGAAACACTAATTATGCAATTAGCCCCTTGTGTGAAACAGGCACGTAACTTCAGATATGGAATAATCAACCATCTGCAAAGAAAAATTAAAGCGTGAAAATGAAGAAAAAAAAGAGCAAATAATGGATGTTCAATTTGTATATGTAAATCCACTTTTTTAAAAAATGAATAAAACAATTCAGTATGTATCTGTTTTTTTAATCGAGCATCCCTGAAAATAGAAAATGTGCAAGACCTACACCGTATAGTCTGCTGGAGGCAGGTATATCTGTAAAGTTTAGCACTAGGTTCTATCTTCAGAGACTAGACCAGTTGGCTGCATACCCATCAATGAAACTGCACACTGAAGAACACTGACAAGTGTTAATTTTTTTAGATTAAAATATTTAACAGCGTCAGCAAACAGGAACCGATGCGGCAACGATTTTCATGAAGCTCGTCTGTAAAGATTAATATTTGAATTTACACTCCCATACTGTCGGCCATCACACCAGCAGTGCACAACTAAACAGGAAACAATAGGCGAGGAAGAAGGCAAAATAGTAGTGGAACCGAGAAAATTTACACAATGCTTTAGTAACATTTACTTCGAATAATGCTACTTTAACTTTATTAGGCAGTTACTTACAGTCTTTTTACATTTAAAATTACCCAATAGTCGTGACAAAAAAAAAATCCACCCACACGAGCCTTTTGCAATCCACCTTTTACTACTTTACAAACCAACGGCGAAAATCCTGGTCTGGATGGTACACCCGTTCATCCCTCTCCCCCAGAAGAAGCTGCCATCCCACCTGAAAGCAAATAAAAATGTCAGAAATAATGAGGTAGAAAAACCTAGGATGGGATAAAGTGTAAATCCCATAGCAAAGGAATTGTGACATTAGTGTGAACCACTAATATTCTTAAACACTCATGCACAAATGCCATCAAATACAGTGAGGAAGCACATTAATTCTAAATCGCACTACTGCTGCCACTACTTTCCACCACATGTACAACGATGTAAATACCTAAGACCTCACTCTTTGGGGGGGGGGGGGGGAGGAAGAGAAACAGACTACATTTAGAAAAGTTTATTAAATAAGAATTAAATAGTTGTGATGTCCTTATTTAGAATTACACCTTTCCACATATTTATATATCCAGATACTCAAAATTATAAACAATGTTACAAGTTATCAGTAAAATAATCTGCAGGTAAAAGATGCAGATTTATTTTGCCAATAAAACAAAAAACTTTGTTACATTCTCTTGACATTTCCGATCTTCGCTGAAAAAAAGCCACAAGAAACAAGTAGCAAAATAATTTCCACCGTTTAATGATGGATATGTCTCGCCACAACGATCGAAACAGGAGAGTGCTGTTGCTGTATACAAATACTGAATTTTAATGGCTTCTACAAAAAGTCTGTTGCATTGATTGTTAATCTACACAAAATTTTTGTTCTATATTGGATCTCAACCTGACCAGAACCAATAGAAATGCGGAAGGGGGAACCAGGTCCGAAATTGGTATTGGCAAAGTGAACTAGGATTTATACGATATATCACAGCGCATGCAGCATTTTATATATCACAGAAACTGCTCATTCTGACGCAGGTACTGCAAATGGGATTATCCATACAATTTCAATACCATCTGGTATCGCGATCTAGAAATACACAGAAGAGCTCAATTCTGCATAATGATACCACCAACACTGAAAACTATAAACAAACAGTTATGAAGATACTACAATTGGTTTGTTCCCATGCGAGGAAACCCATATCTTCCATGCAGGTCCCATAAATTAAATTTTTATGCTGCCTGCATATTGAACAAGACGCACCCAGAAACAATGTCGTAACAGCAGCAATTATCCGTGTGGTGAAAAGCAGTGGCATTGCGATCTAGACTAAACCTGATGAATAAACATCAAAACAATCTGCAATACAACAGTATTTATTAAAGCAAACTACTTGTACCAGAGAATGGGGTTCTACTGTCAAAAGACGGTATTACAAAATGAAGTATGAAGTCATGTATAGTGACATCCTACCTGGCTCAGAGCAAAATTAAAATATCATGTGGGCTTCAGTGCTAGCAATAGAACACTTCCATTAGCACGTTTGAAGTAATTATGCAATATTGAACAAATTTTGGCAACTGTAAAATAAGAACTAGGTATGAAGGACTTGTGCTATTCGCTTTGAATGTGAAACGTTCCTGTGGTCATATTTTTTAAAGAAAAAGTATACATGAAAGCGAAATGAAAGATACCTTAGACATGTTGCCTCACGAAAGTTACACAACTATAAATTTCAATAGGGGGGGGGGGGGGGGAAATACATATCACGTGACCATAATTTATTAATGAAAACTAAAGTCTTTGCTTCATTACTGTAACAAGTTACACATTTCTTCAATCTGGTCTAGTTGGTCTGTTATGAAAATGTGGCAGCGATTACATTCATTACAATAGAGTGTAAATAATATCTTTTGTGTGAACAACTTGAATGGAAATGGCAGTCTCTGCTTAAGTTCCGTTGTTTCGTAACTTTCGTGTGGCACCACGTCTATGGTACATTTCATTTCGCTTTCGTGTACACTTTCTTGCAAAAGGTATGACCTGAGGAATATGTGTTAAAAATTTCAAACGAACAGTACAAATCCTTCTAATCTAGTTCTTATTTTACTACGGCTCAAATTTTATTTGCTTAGATTAAGGCGTGTTTATACTGTTAATTTTTCATAATCACTCCAGACGAATCACTCGCAATGAAGGAAAGTGAACTATGTAAACAGAGAATCATCCAAAGTGATCATCCCCAAGATGACATGAAAGAAGTTGGCTCAGGTTCAACTTTCACTTTTGGTGTATCACTCAGATGAATCAAGAGCGACACGTGTATACAGTAAAAATATTGAAGTGAAACCTCCTGGATCAATCGCAATTGTTTCTGATTAGTGTAGTTTTCAAAACAATGGTTTTCAAGTGGGAAGAAGAAACATTCCTTTATTTTTAAAATCTTTCCAAGACAATGAGTTTATAGAAAAGAAATTTTTATAAAGTTATGAAAACAAAGATATTAAAGAATTGAAACTCCCACTTTTCACAACAGAAAACAGTACTGGGTGACTGATCTTCACTCGGCATCTTTCAATTTCTGCTCAATATCAAAGATTTCGAGTAAAGGTTGATTAAATTTAAAGGCTTCCTAGGCGTTTTAAGGCGCACAGTTGACCAAAGAGGATATTAACTAATACCAGTAGGCTTACTAGTACCTGAACCTTCTACGTAATAAGGTTAGTCATTTTCGAGAAACCAAAATAAATGGCTCACCCCTCGTTTTTTTTCCTTTTCTTTTAATTGTGTTAAAAACTTGGTATACCGAGTGAAAAAAAATTGTATTTTCTAAACTAGCTTTTTGTTTTGTAGCGATAAAAACTATTTAGATAACCTTAAAAACAAAAATTTATCTAAATATGAAATTTCATCCAAATCGTCATAGCCGTTTCAGAGATCCGAAATGTATATATTATATGCTCATTTAATTTAATGATCAAGTGCAAAATTAAAAGCTATCAAAACCAGGCATTCTAGAGAATTAAAGTTTTAAAATCAGAAAAATGTTTACTTCTAGGTAAAGTGAAAGTTTCAAAGCAGTCATCAGTTGCAACAAACCTGAGTAGTCTCTAGCTTAGTTTTCCTTGTTTAGTATATAGTGGAGTTTTTGGTTTAATTCTAGATGGGGATACCGCTGCCTCGCGTCTTAACGTGACATCACGTTCACGTACAGTCATCTGCGTAAAATACGTGTTATTACATGTCGAAGTTAACAGCAAATAATTTATTATTTAAATGCGAGCTTCACCTGAAACATTGAACATCCGGTTGTGTTATCGGATATCTGCGGCCCCTGGTAAGCGGCCGCCTGCCTCTGATCTACCTTCGGGATATCAGTTTATGTTGATATTGTATAGCTTTCAAATCATACAATACAATAATAAATGACTGTACATGAACGTGACGTCACAATGACGTCACGTTAACAGTTGCGAGGCAGCGGTATCCCCATCTAGAATTAAACAGTTTTTTTGATAGCAAAACTTTCAGATTCATACAGCCGAAGATTATTTTTATATGCCATTTTGTCCTGCAATACCCACTACCACACTGCAAGATCCAACTTCCCATCCACAACCTTTTCTTTTTTCAATCAACTTTCTTCACAATGTATCTTTCAATTTATTAGGAGAGGTTTCTGAAAATTAAATCACCTCCAACACACAGCTTGTTGCAATGAATTGAATGGTTCATTTGAGACGATACGCGTAAATTTCATTTTCACTGCGAGTGAATCATCCTGAGTGACTACAAGAAGCAAACCGTGCAAACCCGTCTATAGTAATCGATATTCTACAGCAAGTGTCCCTGTATCTAAAACAGCTAAACATTTAAGTACAATACAACTCAGGAACTACAAGAATTATTCCTATTCTGGTGCTCCTTTGCTTAAAGTAATACATTATAAGAAAGTTACTGAATTTCAGACCATTGGCAATATTCTTTCTCGGCTGGAAGATGAGTTGGAACTGTAGGAAGATTCCATATTGAGCAATCATGTAAAGCGACAATGCATTTAAAATGCCAAGTTTTCAAAATTAGTATTAGAAATTTCCATGTGAACTCACGATAACCGTTGCACCAGAATTTTCAGATGGATTCTTATGTAACTCAACAATACAAATAAAAAACAATTTGTATTATTTTTTGGGGGGGGGGGAAGTCTGCTGTAACTTTCTCCACCTAGTCAAAACTGGTACCGAACTTGGTTCGAGCACAACGTCAGGGTCCCAAGAAGTAAATGTGCTATCGGTCTGAAATTTACTACACACGTTCACAAATGCATATTATTTCATAAAACTGTACATATGAAGCTGTGAAGCGTTTGAAAAATGTATAAAGTTGTTTGAAATATGGGTAGCTCGTTACCAGTTATCACGCAATAAATGTTATTACCGCCCACGCAGGGGCGTAGCTACTATGGGGCTAGGCGGTGCAGTGCACCGGGGCCCCTACGCTCAGGGGGCCCCCAAGCATACCTCTGGGGGCCCCAAGGCGTACCTCTGGGAGCCCCAAAGTGCACCTTTTTTTTAAAGCTCTACAGCCGTCTAAGGGCCCCCCCTGAGACACAAGAAGTCCCTCACTAAGGGCCCTCTCACTGCTCAGGGGGCCTCTAAGCACAACTCAAGGGCCCCATCCTCAGCTCAGGGGGCCCTTACCAGCAACACAAAGCAAAAAAAAAAAGGTCGCCCATCTGGCCTGAGAGCCCAAAATAATTTTTTTGCACTGGGGCCCTTGTTGACCTAGCTACGCCACTGCGCCCACGTTATTACATGTTGATATTTTTCTGCGTGTTTCTTACTTTTAACAATTGGTCCAGGCTGCATTTCAAACTAACCACAACTGCTATTATCAAAAATTTAAGCTAACTTAAATTCTCTGTATCCAACATCCATTACGGTAGCGCCATATTTTACCCTGGAAGGTAGGCTGCCATGCAATACATCGTAGTATTGAAATCCAATATGTTGCCACGCACATATGAATTGTAAATGTTAATGATTTTCTTCTTATCAAGTGTAAGCAATTTGCAGGTGGAAAGCTGTTTTTATCCAATAATGAAGACTTAAGAACACGTGGAATAAATATTAACAGCTAATAACGTGCATTTATTGCGCGATTACTTCTAACGAGCTACCCATATTTCAAACCACTTTATACATTTTTCATACGCTTGATGGCTTCATATGCAACGTTTTATGAAATAATAAGCATTTAGGAACGTGTATAGTAAATTTCAGACCGATAGCACATTTACTTCTTGGGACCCTGGCGTTGCGCTCGAGCCCCGAACTCTTCCACACTACATTCTCTTCAAGTTTTGCACACTCCTTTTTCAAAAAGTTGCCGCAAATTCAAATATAAAGGCTGAAATATGAGAGTGACAGTTATTAGAGGCCACCATCACTGCAAAATCAATGTTTTCTTGCCATTCCAGCTTTCCTCAATTATAAAAACGCACACAAAATTAAAAGATAGAAATATCTGTTACAGATGTAGTAAAATGCATGCCATCTTAGATTCTAGCAGTACAAGACAGTCGACTGCTTCTGCAGTAAACAAATGTGCCATTTCTGAGATGGATGCCACAGAACTTGACTTCCCTCAATTTTTTTCTCCCCACTTGGTACAGCCCAAATTTCAACCTAACCACCAACATAATGACAAAACGAACCTATTTAGGTCGATATGATACCTGTACCAACAATCTGTCATTTTTGCAGTGCTGGTAACATTTCACAATTGTGCAGCATTTCACGTTTCAGAATTGTTAATTTTTGGCGATTTTCTGTAAAGGACAAACGTGAAGAGGACATTGTGTGGAAGCAGCTACTCCAAAATTTGACACGTCTGGTGGAGAAAGTGGCCTCGCTCCAGTTTGTCTCTTCAAGATACCATACAGAGCACCATGGGTGAACAATTGACATTCTAGCCTCGCATTTGGGAGGACTGTGGTTCTAATCCCTGTCTGGGAATCCAGACTTGGGTTTTCCATGGTTTCCTCGAATCACTCCAGCCACATACCAGGATGCTTCCTTCAAAAGGCCAAGGCCGAATTCCTCCCATTTCTTGTCCCCCATCCTGCCTCTAATGACCTCAACAAGGCATAACATCATAAAAAAAGGTACCATTACATCAAGACTGAGGTGGTTAGGTCAAGATGCGCCGTGGGACAGAAAAAAAAAAATTCTGCCCGTCACAATCAACTACAAGCTGCATATGCAAAATAGGTGTTTCATTTTCATCCTAGCGGTGGTGGTTACATTGAAATAAGTCCAGACAAAAAAAAAAAAGTCACCAATATCAGACAGAACCATACCTACACACGATTTTTGGTATAGGATAAATCGAGAACTAAGCGAGATAACAAAATTTAAATTTTTATTCAATTGTTTCACAAAATTACAGGGGATTCTATCATTACCATGGCGCCACAATATGATGATTGATTCTTATAGAACTCGACAAAAAAAATCTAAAATAAAGAATAAAACTTTGATATCTCACTCGGTTTCTCGAGATATCGTATCTCAAAAATGACATAATTAGGTTGAAATACGGCCTGGACCAGAAGAAAAATTTTGCTACAGGCAAATTTGATGATGAATTCTTACGTAACTCGATGAGACAAATGGAAAAATAAAGAAAAAAGTTTTTTGATATCTCGCTTAGTTCTCGAGATTTTGTATCTCAAAAGTGATGAGGTTAGGGCGAGATCCTGCCTGGACCAAAAATTTTTTTTCCACAAAACCACCATATCTACATGGTGGAAATGCACTATAGGTGTTTTATTTTCTTCCTAATGATTGTTGTTAGGTTGAAATACGGCCTGGACCAGAAGAAGAAACATCAAAAGCAGAAGGAACTATACCTAAGGCTGATTTTTAACATGCTATATCTCGAAAACCAAGCGAGATATCAAAAAATTTTATTCTTTATTTTCGATTTATTTAGTCGAGTTCTGCAAGAATTCATCATCAGATTTTGGCGCCACGGTAATGATAGAACTGCCTCCAAATTACATAATAATTCAAATTGTGGCGCTATGGCTATAATAGTTCTTACGTTTCCATTAAAACTTTTATTTCAGTTTGTAAAACTGATGAGAAAGATCATGTTTGGAAAATTCTGAACCCGAGAAGACAACGTGTCTTCCTACTTAAATGCGTATCTGCAATTACGCTAGCGCCATTAGAGGACGGTTATAACCAACAGCTGGTTGCGAAGTTGCAGCATCTGGAACATCGTACCATTTAAAAACTAGAAAAGCGTACAAATTCGAATTCTTAACTGCTGAAGATGCACAATTTCTGTCGCAGCCTCACTATCGTCCGAAAATAGCTTTGGGACTTCCGCCGAACATGTATTACACTATTCAAATTAATTTCAGCTTGTTACGCCAATCAAATTTGGGAAGTTGATCTCTTCAAATTATAAATAGTTATTAAGATTATATACGGTCCGTATTAACTTTGAAGTTAATACTTTCTAGCATACTTCAAACACCTTAAAGTGTCTATTGCACAATATGGCGTAACTGCCACACCCGTACAGATCACAAAAGAATTATTATAAACGCACAACATTTCAACAGCAAAAATTGTAGCCCATAGTATGGCTTATACCAAAACCTTAAAATTTAACAAATTTATTGAATGCTATTACAAATCACAATCAAAAGAATCGTTTTCAACAGTCAGCCATGTTGGATTTGAAAGCATATACTAATATTGAAAGCTACCATTAAAAGCGCATGTAAAACAGCGTTATTATATTTTTAACATACATCAAAATCATTTCAATTTATCTCCCACATTTTCAAATTGAAAAAAAGAAAAAATTCCACTTACCACCCAATGCCAACCCTGCAGCAACCTACTACCATCTATGTCCCCGGGCGAAGCAGCGCAAAATTCTTCCGCACTCCGGTTATATACCTAGCACAGAAGGTCGCACAGCTAGGTATTGCTGCGCGTGACGCAGGAAATATAGTCCTCGCTAATTCGATCAATAAAGCGACCCATATTGAACGATCTAATATTTTTGTCCTATATAATACAAAACAATTAGTAGTGAATAACTTTTTTAAAAATTCGTTGCATAATGATACAAATTAAAGCACGGTTCGTAATGAACTTTCGAGAAAAATGGATGAAGAGTGCAATCGCCGAGTGACGTGTCATTCCTAACATGTATTCTTGCGCCATCACACAAGAAATTAGTTCATCGATAATTTGTTGGTTTATTGTCATCTCCTAAAGCACTTAGTACATTAACTTTATTAGTAGATGATTGTGAAAAAAATTAACAGAAACTGATAATTAGTTTTGGCATATCGTAGTGTGTTTCGTGTTTTAGAATATTCCAGATAGAAATGCCGATGCGTATGAATACAGGCGTATTAAACTAGTACATGATTGACGTTATCCCGAAATAGGTTACCTTAGTCGTACTACGTTATGCATTTTTGTATAATTTGCATAATTACACACATTTAGTTATTGATTCTTTCATAGTCATTAAAATATTTCAAGATGTTTAGTATTGTAAATAATCGCGTCCCAAAATGCACTACTTAAAGTATGCTGATCTGACAGCTAAGATTTCATTGGCCATCTCCTAGTTTATCATTTTTACATATTCAGATAACAAAAAAGCATGAAAATTGACATTTCTGTAACATGTGAAAGCATATTGTAACAATATACGCTTAAATACATGTAATAATGAAGGATGCCAATGAGTTAATACTGAAATATTTCCGGAACTGTGCTTTAATACCCGATTCATAAATGAACTAAATTATTATTATTTTTTAAAAAAATCAAGTTTCACAGTTTCAAAGTTCGAAACTGACGTGAAAGTGATTGAATAAAACGTTAACTTTGAAATTCATCTTTTGCACAGCATCAGATGTGACAAATACTACCCTATATTAACATAAAACTTTGTTCTCTCAAATGAATTGTAATCAAATTGAACCCGTAGAATTTGGCGGAATCAGTACCTAATTGTGGGGCGTGACACTTAATTATCCAGTTGTACCTACCTAAGCCAGTTATAATTGTACTGTGTACATTCAGGTTGAGCTTTAAAATACCTGCTGGTGCCGTGTTTATACCAACTAAATAATACGGTACCTCTCCAATTTTTCTGTCCATGGGTGGAAGAAGACAATAGCCATTTAATTTTAGTTAATTTAATTTTCCTTAATGCTTTATCATCTTTCATACTTTGACCACTTTTTTTCCGAGTCTGTTGGCCTACCTAGTTAACTGTAGAATCTTATATTCGAGGTATTATGATCTAGACAGTTGCTCAATATTCTGATCCAGGTTAAAAATATGGAATGGAGGGCTTAATAACTATATAACTGACCTATTCCATATCAGTTAGGCAGTCCATGACACCCACCAATTCATATTTCTTGGAACTTTGTGCACTTGCTATTAATAAACAGCTATGAACACTTCTAAAAATTTGTCCCTTTAGGTCTTATAGACTAAGATAGGAGGGGGTGGGGGGCAAAAGTTTGAAGAATTATACATAGGACCTACAAGACATTTCAGAAACTCTAATTTTAGTGTGGGAGGGGGGGGGGGATTACAGAAAAAAAAGAAACCCATCTCAGTGCTTAATACACAAATCGCTATGAAACTTTTATCGTGTGTCATTCAGAGTATCATGGTTTTGAAAAAATTTGTTTAGAATTCTTGCCTGACACTGAGTCTTTGAAAATTCATGTAAGTTTTTAGTTCAAAAGTTATATATTTTTGGTTGGTAAATTTTTTTGTGATAAACATTATCAACACAAGAGATAGGAGTTAAAATGTTCCTCTTCTATTTAAACTGAACCTTAAAGTATATGAAAAAAGGTAACTATTAAAAAATCTGATTTTGATGGCTGTTATGAGTATTTTAATATTTAATTGAAAATCTGGGGAGGCTACGAGAACCGTGGCGACACGATTTGATGATGGGTTCTTATGTAACTTGATAAAACAAATGAAAAGTGAAAAATATTTTCTGTCTTCGATGTGTTGATTAGTTCTTGAAATATGGTATCTCAAAATTGAGATTGTGAGTTTAAAATACGGCCTGGACCAGAAAAAATTCGCCAAAGACATAGAGAACCATATGCTGGACATGCACAATGGGTATCTTATTTTCTTGCCAACGAATGTGGTTGGGTTGAAATGGGGTCTGGACCAGAAGAGAAATATCGCCAAAGGTGCAAGAAATTATACCCATACCATACTTTCAAATCACAAAAACTAAGTGAGATATAACAATTTTACTCATCACTTTCAATTTGTCTTGTCGAGTTGCACAAGAATACCGTACATCATCAAATGACGTCACCTTGGTTATTTATGAAAACCTGTTTAAGTAAAATAAAACAAAAATTACCCTTTGTAAAATCTTCTTGCCGTCTTTTATGTGACATTTAAAAGCTGTTTCCACTTGATAAAAGTCTTATACACCAAAAACAATTGCATTCTTTCAATAATTCCCATATTAGTCCCGGCGTGATCAACAGGGGAAGTTGTTTGATTTCTGTATATACACAGATATCTTTTCACAACTAATTTGTCATAGACAGTTTGAACTGATTTAATTTTCATTAAGTCACAAGGTAAAATATAACAAGTTTTCTTTAACGTAATCGTTGAAGATCATAAAATTTCAGTTTTTATTACAGTGTATATTATTCTGAACAGGCAGCAAAACAAATAACAAGTTACAACTTTTACTATGGCAACATTATTACTGGACTATGTAAAGAGCATATATTTAATAATAAACCAAATCGGATTTGAATTGCATCTACTAAAAAGATACCTGCTATTTAACAGAGGTATCCATTGTATTGGCGTTGTACATAATCAACTTCCTCTTCTGGGAACTACTACACCCTTGCAGTTCCTTAATGACAGCACAGGAAATTGTATTGCACAGAGTAAGTAACAGATGTAGATGTCAGCGAAATGATGAAGCAGGGTCATAAGCGTGCATGAGCTTAAGTTCAACATCACATTCCTTCTCCTCATTTGATGGAACCAATAAATATATATATATATTAAGGATTTTTCAGAGAGAAGTAAAAGAATTGAGTTACAAAACGTTGGTCAGACCATTGCTCGGAGAGTAGTATGGGACCCAAATTCTGAGTACCAAATACAAGACTTCGAAGGGGTGCAAAGGAGGGCTGCTAGATTTGTTTCTGGAAATTATGGCAGAATGCAATCAGTAACAGCTATGATAAAAGAGCTGAAATGAGCAGGGGCGTAGCTACCATAGGTCTAGGCGGAGCCGTGCACTGGGGCCCCCCACACTCAGGGGACCCTGAATGCTTCCCAGAGGGGCTCCCAAGTGCAGCTCAGCTCAGAGGGGGCAACTTGGCAGAGCTAAAAAAAAAAAAAAAAAAAAAAATCTGGCCTGAGGGCCCAAAATAATTTTTTTGCACCGGGGCCCTTGTTGACCTAGCTATGCCACTGGAAATGAGATTCATTGCAAGACAGGAGGAGGGTAAAGAGGGTCATGGGGGTATACATGAGGTATATTGGTGATGAGGCATGGAAAGATATTGGTGTAGGTATGAAAAGTAGTGCATCGATGGGAATAGATGACGATGACCACAAGCTGGCACTCGATTTCAGGCATGAGGGTGTGGAAAGATTCTCTTTTTTAGGTAGGGGTGTCAGGGATTGGAATAAGTTACCAAGGGAATTGATGAATAATTTACCAAAAATGTTGATAGAATTTAAAGTTCAAATTTGTAGAGGACAAGATTGGTGTGTAGGGAAATTGCCAATGGAGTGTGTGCTCCATTACAATTTAATTAAATATTATTATGTGACTGGTTGCAAAAAATACAGATGATTTTGTAACTGGATAGGGCTACAGTGGAAATTTCCCTACACACCCATTTTTACCATTACCTCTGCATGCCTCCCTCCACAAATTACAACATTAAATTCTTTCTGCATTTTTGGTAAATTATTCTTTATTTCTCCTGGTAACTGATTCCAATCCCTGGCCTCCTTACCTACAAAAGAAAAAACTTCCCACACCGTGCACTACACCTAATTCTTATACCAATATCTTTCAATGCCTCATCACAAATATATGCCTTGTATACTCCTATGACTCTCTTCACCCTCTACCTGTCTTCCAATGTTTCCCATGCCAGCTTATTTATCATATCAGTTACTGATTGTATTTTGTGGTAACTTCGAGAGATAAAAGTAGGAACCCTCTACAACTCTTGTATTTGATACCCAAAATGAGGGTCCCATACTACATCACCATATTCGAAATGGTCCGACCAACATTTTGTAACCCATGTGAAGGATTTTGCAACCCCTTCCTACTACCTTTCCAAAGTGTCCTGCCCAGCTGAGTTTGTTATCAAGATATTTATATTTCAAGTCTTCAACAACGTTTGGTTTTTTTAATCTCTGTACCTAATAAGCTGACTCTTCTGTGCATTTATCTTCAGCACATGTTGACCTTCCCAGGTAGATGTCGTGTCTAGATCACCCTGCAACTGTTCACAGTCTTCTACCAGTTTGATTCTGTTATCTAGGATTATGACATTTGCAAAAAACCTAGCTTCTGACAGTAAACTGGCAATACAATCATTCATTAAGGTAATGAATAGTGATGGCATTCCCATTTTCACTTCAAATTATTTACTGCATTTCCTACCTTGACTTTTTATTTTTAATTCTTGTATCTAGGAATTCACTTTTTCATCTACTCCAATGGTTTGTACCATGTTCATCTTGCCCTCCTGCCTACATCTGTGTTAAGTAGCAGGTTATTGTTCCCTCTCCTATCTTATTTACCTTATTAATCACCATTTTATGGCTCACTCTGTCAAAAGCCTTTGAAAGATCTAGTGACACACTATCAACTTGACCTCCCTTGTCCATTTCATCCAAAATATCTTACATATAGCCTACTAACTGAGATTTGCCTGAATATCCTTGCCTAAAACCATGTTGTTAACCTGGGAACTTCTTACATTCCTCACATACATTTCTGATGTGGTTGCATATTAATCTTTCCATTAATTTTCTTACCACTGATGGCAAACAGATTGGCATATAATTTTAACCCTATTTGTTACCCCTCCTTTATGGACTGGTACTACTATCACATTTTTCCAGCAAGTATCAAAATTCAATTCAAATAATATTTAAAGGTAAGGTACAATGTCACATCCTGCTATCATTGAGACATCTGCATTCGTATTATCTACACCAGTCCCTTTATGCTTTTTCAGTTTTCTTAGTTCCTTCATGATATCCTCAGGACGAATTCAAATTTTTATCTGTTCATTTCTAATTGTGTGGATAAGCTCATTCTCTGATTTACATGCACCAACTCCAGAATCATTCCTAAGACTTCTGCAGCTGTTTTTGTTCATGATTAATAGACTTTCGGGTTATGCCGCGTTGTTTATTTCATTACCTGAGCCAGAATCATTGTCCGCAATGGTCTCACTAAATCAATTACTTAATATCTCTGCCTTTTTTAAATCCTCAGAAACTTCATCTCCATCCTTATCTATAGATAAGAAAGGATTACAAATTCCTTCATTTTCTGGAGAGGGTAATGAGGGGATGTACCAGAGAGGTCGGGGAATTGGATTACTAAACTTTGGTCAGACCATTGGTTGAATATGGTGGTGTAGTTTGGGACCCATATTTTGGTTATCAAGTACAGGAGTTGGAAGGATTGCAAAGAAGAGCATCTAGATTTGCTTGTGGAAATTATCAGAGGATCCAGTCAGTAATTGATATGATAAGGGAGCTGGATTGGGACTCATTGGAGGAAAGGAGGAGGTTGAAGAGAGTGCTGGGAATGTACAATGGAATGTAGATGGAGTGTGGAGAGATATTGGTCAAAGAATTAGGAATAGTGCATGAAAAGGAAAAGGTGACCATGACCACAAGCTTGTACTCAATTTCATGCATAAGGGAGTGGGAAAATTTTCTTTTGATGGTAAGGATGTCAGGGATTGGAACAAATTACCAAGTGTAGTGATGAATAATTTTCCAAAAATGCTTAAGGAATTTAGAATTAAAATTTGTAAATCATAATAGTAAATGGGAGAGGAACTTAACATTCCAATTACAAAAGAAAATTAAAAATAAATAAATATGTATATAGAAAAGGAGTAAATGGATGACTGGTTAAATTGCCATCACAATTAAAAAATAATAATAATTGTCTCAACACCCTCCTTTACCCTCAATTTTCTAACATAGCAATAGAAATTTTTAGAAGCATCCATCCTTGGTCCCTGTGCACCAATAATATTCTTCCTAATCCCTTCTTTAGCCACCTTCATTTATATTTTTAATTTCTTGTTTAGTTGTTTCAAGTATTCCCTAACTGTCTCTTAACTCTGTTATGTTCTCTTCTTACCAACCTTTTTAACCACCTCACCACCCTATTATAGTTCGTAGGTACTGTTATTCTCTTTATTTTCTGTTTTGGAATTTACGTTTCTTCACACTTTTGTATTATCTCCTTGAATTTCGACACCTCTGTAAATGTGCCTTTCTTCCATTTACTGAAACTTTCCTTAAATAGATCTTCATCTTCGAAATGTGTGCCTTTTTATAATTATACGTATTCCCCTCCCCCCCCCCCCTCTCTTTTTCAATGTTGGCCACTGGTTCAGTGAATCTTATAACATCCATCAGAACTGCTTCATGATCACTAATTCCTTCAGTTACTTGACAGTCCACAAGGTTATTTATTAGGAAGATATCCAACAATTTTCATCCCCTAGTGTTCTGCCCTACCAGTTGTGTAAAGCCCCCTTCCCTTATTAAGGTATTTGATAATCTCTGTTCCCCATTTGTCTATAAATATGAACAAGTACTTATATAGGATGTGTAAAGGCAGCATTTAAGATCTATATTTTTTTATAGCCAACAACATTACAATTTTTTTTTTGTTTTTTTTTTTTGTAAATTAGCAGCATTCATTTAGAAAAGGGTATTGATGTGAATCTCAATTACTAAGTTTGTGGGAAATATTTGTGATGACACAGAACGAGGCCAAGTTCAGCGGTTTCCAATTTCCTTTGGCCACAGAACCCTAATAGCTCATACATTTTTTGGTGGATCCCCATTTTTATAAGCGTAAGCTGGAAAACCAGTCTCGCATTGTCACAAATGGAATCAGAACCATGACACCCTTTCATGGTGTGGTTATGACTCTTTTTCAACAAACATTTTATTTTATTCTCGGGCGGAACACGGAACCCTTGTGACCCCAGGGTTTCCGTGGATCACCATTTGGGAACCACTGTGATAGTTTGGCCCTTTTTAAAAAGATATTTGAAAGATTTAGCCAAAGAATGGTTGTGAATAAGTTTATTGGGTAAATCAGAATGTGATTTGCAGGCTGGATAAATACCTAACAGAAAGAAAGCAATCAGTCGATGTAGGAATTGCATTATTGGTGGAGGTAATATTAGAAACAGGAGTGATACAGAGTAGTGTATTAGGACCATTGGCAGTTGATTATTTTAGTGAATGATTCCATTGTTTACTCACAGACAGGGTTTAGGTTGATTACAGATACGTATTGCTATATAATAGAAATATAACGAAAAAAGATTGTTAAGAAATGCAGATGGATCAGGATGTGATATTTAGTTGGGCGGATAAGCAAGGAATGTCATAAAGAGTAACATTATTTGGACACAGAGAAGTAAAGTTTTTGTTCAACTGTACTGTTGGGAGCCAATCGATTATTAGAGGTACGAAATGTAAATTCCTTGGGATATCAGTTGACAATAAGCTTAACTGGTCAGGGCTCATTTGGGAAGGTTGTAGGGATAAGGTTCAAAGTAGGGCATCTGTTAGAGTGGAATGTATCAGGAAAATAAATGAAATGGCTTTAAAAGATTTTCTCAGATTCTTGCTAGAGTACTATAGGATGATATGTAACCGATATTCATCATCTTCTTTATGGACTTTGTGCGTCAGGACTAGCACTTCCTCTTTCCAGATGCTCGTCCTTATTTCGAAAGCATATTCATCAGCTTGCTAGGCCTTTTGTAATCTTATGGTGAAGCAGATATGTTGCAATCTGTGTGTGAAATGTATAACTGCTGTCAGCATACTGTGTAATATTTAGTTTATGAGTGTGAGATTGAGAATGTTCCAGCATTCGCCTTAATGGCTGCAGGATGCTGCCTAGAAACAGCCAATCTGTGGGAGCCAAGACTCAAACCTGGTCCCGTTGTACCTAGCTGATCCAGTGTGGTGGAACGCTCAACACACGCAGCCACTCTGGTGGAAACACACATTACAGACACAGTGGCGTAGCTAGGTCAACAAGGGCCCTGGTGCAAAATAAAGTTATTTTGGGCCCTCAGGCCAGATGGGAAACTTTTTTAGCTTTGCAAAGTTGCTGGTAGGGGCCCCCTGAGCCCTGAGCAGAGCTTGAGGGCCCCCTCAGATGCGCAGTAGAGTATCTAGGTTCACAAGGCCTTCAGAGTAAAAAAGAGGGTCGCCCATTTGCCCTGAAGGCCCGTGGGCCCTCTGAGCTACACTTTGGGGCCCTCTCAGGTGCGCATGGGGGCCCTCTATGATGACCACAGTCATGGTTTTTCCCCATAAAGTGTAATAAATAGTGTCCCCAAAACCAACCCTAACCTGAAAACACTGACAAAACTACCAATGGTAGTGGGGTCAAATTACACAGCCGCTGAGGCACACGACACACAAAAAAAAAAAAAAAAAAAAAAAAAAAAAAAAAAAAAAAAAAAAGCTAAATTTGTATATAGAAATTACCATAGGATGCACTTTGATAAATGAGCTGGGCTCTGAGTCATTTGAGGATGGAAGGAAGGTGAAAGAATTGTGGGCATGTAATGGTGATATGTCTTGGATAATAATTGTGAGAATATTTAGAATCAACAGATGGAAGGTTAACCCTTTCCGCCCTGACGGTACTTATAAGTACCACTGTATTTACCACCATATAATTCGACAATACCAGTGTCCACTGCATTGTTAAGCCTGTTGATATATTGTTGTATGATTAGGTCAGACAATGACAACATTTATTTTTAAATTCTGCGTGAAATTGCCGAGAAATTAATTTTCTAAGTTGGGGCTTGACAGCATACTGACCAGAGTAACAAGTGCTACATTACAATGAATTTTTAGATGATAATTTACTTGGTAAGTGTCAATTTCTGTTATTACTTTTTTAGTTTTAACATTTAACCATATATTTTTTACCCATAAAATATGTTTTTCTAGTTTCTTTAGTAAATAATCTAGAAAAACCAACGTGGACTTATAAGTACCGTCAGGGAGTTCTGGGTAGTTTTATACAGATTATTGTTCAATAGATTTAGCAAGTATACAATTGGTTTTATCATTGTTTTAGATATTTCCAAATGGATATTTTTTATGAAATATGCTCTGACTGAAGCTCTTCTCTTAGAAGTTTATAATTTATCAAGGCAAAAATGAAGAAATGACTGGAATGTTCTCATATTACTCATTAGGTCAAAGAGTGGTCTTAGAATTGACTGAAAAAAAATGGAGCAATGACAATGTTATCTAGTATTATCATTATTTTTCATCAGTTTCATTATTAAAAAACTGAAACAACTTTTGTTTGTGAGAGAATCAGACCCTACTACAAGGGACTTTCTAACAATCTGCTGATGGAAAACTAAAAAGAGGAGATTGTGACAATGAATTTACAAACCTAGATATTTGCTACTGGAAATGGAAGGATAAAACGGTCATACATTTAGTATCAAATTCCACTACACTGGTTGGGGTCAATGGCAACTTCAACAGATGAGCCCTCTCTTGGGTTGGATCCCCATCCTGGCATCCAGATTTGGGTTTTCCATGGTTTCCCAAATCACTCCAGGCAAATGCCGGGATGCTTCCTTAAAAAGGCCATGGCCGAATTCCTTCCCATTCCTTGCCCCCCATCCTTTCCCGTCTCTAAAGACCTCGCTGTTGAAAGACGTAAAGCAGTTAAAAAAAAAAAAAAAAATTGGGTTGGATTGGTGACCTGGTGGATCTTGGACCAGAGGGCCTCTCTGGCTTGTCATCGGGGGCCACCTCTGGCAGTAGGTCCCGTAGCATTTTGCCCATCCTGCCACCCTGTTGTTACACCACTAGTTATATGCAAAGAAAAAGATGGATTGAAGTCGCCAATTTCATGCTCAGGAGTTGTCAAGGACTACAATACCTTCATGCGTGGGGTTGATACTGCTGATCAGTTGATGGTTTTGTGCAATGCTGACAGAAGATTACCGAAATCATGGTAAAGATTGTTTTTGGGAATTCTGTATGTTGTCAATGCTTATAATATAAATGGTCCGATATTTGAAAAAAGTCTGTAAAAATTTTTAGAACATCCTTTGCACAAGGTATGATGACTATGAAGGATATCGGTAAGAAGAAAAGGTCATCTATATATACTTCACCAAGCCCTCATCCATTCAAACAACACAAGTCATACTATTCCACAATGAGAGATGTAAGATTGGTAAACAGAGGTATACACTGTCGCTAAATTGTAAAAATCAGATGAAGATGTGAAGTATGTAGAATGAAGAAAATACAGTCAAAACATCATTCCAAATGTTCCACAGCAATGTCTTTTGTGTCTGAAAGAGCAAAACGAATTTTTTTAAAATATCATTTCATACCAATATGAACATAATTGATTCCAATTGCTATTTCTGTACATCATGTGATACACAAAGTCCCTGACGGTACTTATAAGTACTGGCTTAGTAATTAGCACCTAGAGTTCCAAAATTTTTTTTTTAAAAAATATGTGTGTTTAATTTCAAGTACCTTTATACAAATATATAATTGAAATTATAAATTTCCCTTTATTTCCAATAGCCGGTAGAATAGGGTTAAAGAGGACCACAATAATAAATTAATAGTAATTTCAAACATAAAGGAGTAGGAAAGATTTTATTTTTGTGCCTAGGCAGGTGATGAAAAATGTGCTTCAGACTGTAAAAACACCAGGGCAACATTTAATTAAGCATAGGCTACTTAGGTTGTAGCCTAGGGTTACGCACCACAAAGGGGTGCCCACAGCACAAAGGGGGGTCCTGTACCACAACATTTTTTTAAACTTATGGCTTTACACCTCGTCGACGTCGAGGTCCTTAGAGGTGGGATGGGATTGAGGACAAGGAACGGGTAGGAATTCGGCCATGGCCTTTTTGAAGGAAGCATCCCAGCATACGCCTGGAGTGATTTGGGGAAACCATGGAAAACCCAAATCTGGATGCCCGGATGGGGATTCGAACCGGCGTCCTCCCAAATGTGAGTCCAGAATGACCCACCCAGTCAGAGGGGCACCCGCCTAGGCCAATTCCGACAGGGGGGCCCGCACCACCTAGCCTATGTGGGGCCCTGAAAAACACTCAAATTTAAAATGTGTATGAATCTTTGGTGGGTGTATAGGGAACTTGCTACTGGGGTACGAGCCCCATTGTAACTAAGAGTTACAGCAGGGATATTTTCCTTGCTGTACTGAACAATTGATTTATATGTTTCATACAAGTACAATTGCTACATCACACTTCATAAGTCAAGACAAACTTGTAATGAACAGCTCATCAGAACAGTGAACGTGAGCATAGATTACACCTGAGTGCATGTACATCCATTATTTATTTCATTTATTGAATTTCTTACTAAAATAATTTTCACTGAATTGCAGGAGAACAGTAGTTGTTATTAGCTCAAGGATGGTTGTAATAATTTTTAGAATCTAGATTTTACCACTCCAATAACTCCATGTCGGACGGATTTTCATTTACACATACGGTATCAAAGTTTCTAAATATTCACAAAACTTTGTAGTATTCTGTTAATAAATACGCACTGACTGTAAAAAACTTCCTAAGCTCTACAGATGCACAAGGACTGTTTCAAAGTACTTTCTCAATACATACCATTTTGGACACAACATGCATACAGAATTCTGAGGGAATTGTTTTAATGTTAAGATGTTCTAATCACAGATCATTGTATAATTCATTTGGATTAGACAGAAAAATCATCTTTTGCTTATGTAAATTTTTTTTGAAATATCTACTATATTTTCTTTTCTTTGCTGATTTCTAGAATATTCATCATTTTATAAGTGTTTTACAGCTTCAATTGGTTGTTTACTATTATAATTATTATTATTATTCTACCTTTTCTTGTCTCAAGAAGAGCTGAATTCTCTTTTCTTTAAGAAATTATATTACTTGATGTAGGCTACTGCATTTTAATTGACAGCAAATATTTCCATAGGTTTATTTTTCTTTCTTTTCCCCCCTTTGCTTTCTCTAAGGAAAGTCTGGAAGTATTTCTCCATTGAAATTTTTTTCTATGATTTTACCAATTTCTTGGAGTGGTATAGCTTAAGTTTATTTTGGCATATGAAAATTTTATCACATTATAAAATTGCACAAGATTTCAGTCGTTATGCTCCTAATTCTGTCAATGATGTTTTCATTTGCTGCAGAATTTCTTCTTCTGATTTTTCCAAGTAGGGCATACTCTGGTCAGTGCATAAATTCATTACTTTTATCTCATCATCTGGGATTACAGATTTTTACTCTTTCTATGCTTTTCCTCAGCATATTTCAAATAGGGATTGACCTATAATTATATTTACTTTTTCTGATAAGTTAACGACCCTAAGAACTTCAGTTATTTTCTTGTGGAATTTAAATGAATCAAAGCAAATTCTCTTGTATCTACTGTATTTCTTCATATACAAAATTTTTCTGATGCTCACAAAAATTTAATCAAAGCATAGACTTTATCCCAATCCAGGATGGTCTGGTGACTCAGTGGTTAAGGTGTCTTGAGTGGAGATTGAAAGATCCCCTGTTTGAATCCCTGCCTCGGCTGGGATTTTCATTGGCCTTTAACCTGACCTTCACCTCTGGCACAGCTTGCTGTGTGATGTGAAGTATGCAAGAATGCTTCTTTGGTTCAGATTCCACATTAAACTGTACATCCCCTATACCCGGTAGGATTACCGGGTTGGGCTAGGTGGGCGGATTGTGCTGCTGATAATAAACCCTGTCACTGGGTCATTACAACCACACGAGTTTACCTTTTATCCCACTCAAGAGGAGCAATAGTTATTTTTCTAAAACACTTAATTTTTTCATTAAAGTCAGTTAAATTACTTATTTTGTTGCTGGTCTTGTGGTACTCGGTTCCAGTCTATTTACCAGGACTTCTCTTTCTATTTATTTGTGCACAAATTTCCTAAGTAATAATGGCAACAAAGGGGGAAAACGTGTATGTAGGGAAATTGCCACCAGAGCATATGCAGAGGACATGCCCAGCAGGAATAAACCTGTTAGTGTAGCTAAATCATACTCCAATCTGCACTGAGTGATATCACTTTCAGAAAATACCAATGACCTTTACTGCTGCGGAATTGCACTAAAACAATCAGATCAACAAGTGGACCTAAAGGTAATTTATGAGACATTTAATGGTGTTACCTAAAATGTGAAGAAGTATATACCTGGTGTGATAAATTGTATGTAAAATGGTAATTCATGTTTTTATTGAGAGATTTTTAATTCAACATTAAAATACTTTTACAGGCCACCACAACCCATTTGTTTTCTTTCAGAGTGTTTTTGCATATACTTTAAAATTTAACTTAAACAGAAAAAGAGAATTTTAACTTCTGTGTCTGATTGATAGTAGTTTTTCAACACAATACTTATGAGAAAAAAAAAACAATTAAACAAATTTTTGATGATACAATTTTTTGAAACCATTATACCCCGATTGATAAATGATCACCATCATTATTATTGAAATGTTTCCACTTTTGCTCATCCCCTTCCTGAATCTGTGCTTGTTATGGTTTTGATGTGATCTCTTTGTAAAACATGAAAAGTGTTTTTTTTTTGTTTTTTGTTTTTTTTTTTGTTTTTTTTTTTTTGTGAAATATTTATTTTATTGTGCAGAGATTGGCTCTGTCCTAGCAGTTATCTAGGTGATTGTGGAAATTAATTTAAAAAGTCAGTAAAGCCACTAAATGGAGCTAAGGATTTGAACATAGGCCCATTGAACTTCCCCAATCCAGTGGAGAGGCACTTTAACATCCACAGCCACAATAGTTAGTTTTTCCATGATTATTATTATTATTGTTAATTTAATTGTGATGGAGCTAACACTCCGGTGGCAATTTCCCTAGTCATTGAATTACCCCTTTTCATATATGTATATATTTAAATTTTCTTTTATAGTTGGAATGTTAAATTACTCCCCCATTTACCTTTCTGATTTACAAATTTTAATTTTAAATTCCTTAAGCATTTTTGGTAAATTATTCATCACTACACTTGGTAATTTGTTCCAATCCCTGACACCCTTACCTACAAAAGAAAATTTCCCCACTCCCTGACACATGAAATCGAGTGCAAGCTTGCAGTCATGGTCGCATTTCCCCTTCCTTGCACTATTCTTTGACCAATATCCCTCCAAGCCCCATTACCAAATGTACATCAAACACTGAAATATAATTTCCCAAGTTTTATTAATAGTGGAATATCTGGATTAGAATTTATGAGCTATTCTTTAAAACTTTGAAGAGGCCTAGAGAAACAGAAATTTAGATGAGTTAATGGTTACAGGATGGTTTCAAGTGCACAAAGTTTCTTTATTTATCATATTATATTTAGATAAAGGAAACAAAGATACTGCTGCAAGGCACTGAAAATAAGATAGGATAGGGAAAATAAACAGTTACCTGTCACTTACCACAGAAGATGGCAGGAGGGCGACCCCCATGATCTTGTGGAAAAACAAATTTCCCGTGCCATCACCCATAACCCTCGTTCTGCACCTCCTAAAGCTGACCGTGGACCAACACTTGTCACCCAGTTCTTTCCTGGCCTGGAATCTGTCAACCAGTTACTCCGCCGTGGGCATGATTTCTTACATTCCTTCCCTGAAATGCGTCCCCTCCTTCCCAAAATCCTACCCACTGCTCCCCGCACTTGCTTCAGCAGACCACCCAATCTGTACAACATCTTGGTCCACAAGTATTTACCTGCCGACTCCCCTAGACCTCCACAGGGATCTTTCCCGTGTAACAGACCCCGCTGTAAAACTTGCAGCATTCACCCTGCCACCACTACTTACTCTAATCCTGTCACAGGCGAATCTTTCCCTATAATTGGACATGCCACATGTGCTACTACACACCCTCCTGCTGTCTTCTGTGGTAAGTGACGGGTAACTGTTTATTTTCCCTATCCTATCTTATTTTCCTATTATATTTAACAAGACATACAAAAGGTGAGGACAAATGTACACATCACAAGCTCATGATTTCTAGCTTTAGTGTTTTCATTCTTTCAGTTGCACTGATTGACAATTCGTGTATGTCCACAATTCCTCCTTTGTAGGCTCAAAGAGGACAGTCAGAAACGAAGTGGTTCCACAACGACAATTTGCAGAACTGACACAGCCCCATTTGTATAATAAGTAGTCACATCTGCCTAGTACTGTTCAGATCTGGGTGATTCGAAACATTTATTACTGTTCGAATCTGACTATTGCTTCTCCATTGCATCTGGGAACAGTGGCGTAGCTAGGTCAACAAGGGCCCCGGTGCAAAATAAAATTATTTTTGGGCCTCAGGCCAGATGGGTGACTTTTTTTTAGCTCTACCGAGTTGTTGGTAGGGGCCCCCTGAGCAGAACTTGTGGGCCCTCTGAGCTGAGCTTGGGGGCCCCTGAGCTGTGCTTGGGGACCCCGTGAGTAATAGCATATCTAGGTTCACAAGGCCCTCAGAGCTAAAAAAAAAGGTCGCCCATTTGCACTGTAGGCCCGTGGGCCCTCTGAGCTGCACTTGAGGCTCTCCTGGGATGCACTTGGGGGCCCCCTCAGCTGCACTTGGGGCCCGCCTGAGCGAGAGGGCCCCGGTGCACTGCACCGCCTAGTCCTATGGTAGCTACACCCCTGTCTGGGAAGCGACCACTTGTAACTAAATGTTTATTGGCTGGCGATGACTGCCCCTATTGAGTTATCCACAGCTCGTTGGTGTTGAGATAGATTGATTGCTGTGTGGCACAGTGGTTTCCTTGATTTGCTTGAGTAAGGACTTGATGTATAGGCAGCTGAGGGTTCTTCAGACCTTTATGAAAGCTTCTGATCTTTTTAGTACTGGAGGTGAACTGGAGCCATATGGTGTTCATGCTCCAAATGCATTGTGTAATTCGTCCGGGCATCCAGATTTGGGTTTTCCATGGTTTCCCAAATCACTCCAGGCAAATGGCGGGATGCTTCCTTAAAAGGCCATGGTCGAATTCTTTCCCATTCCTTGCCCCCCCCCCCCCATCCTTTCCCATCTCTAAAGACCTCGCTGTTAAGAGACGTTAAGCAGTAAAAAAATAAAAAAAAAAAACATTGTGTAATTTATCACATTGCCTAATTGAGTTGCATATCTATCTGATATTAATGCTCCAGGGAGGGGTTGGTGAGTTGCATAGTGAAATTTGCATAAGTTGGCATAGACTGTACCAATAAATAAATAAGATGTTCTTGTTTGAGATACCATTATTAGCAAAAAGGCAGCTTGAAAACATAAAGCTTATAATGATGTGTTACAACAAAGTACTCATGCTACAATTTTAGTGAGTGATTATTGCTTCTTATTCTTGTAACTGTTTTATGCATTTTAAAAGTCATTTGCAGACTTTGGAAACTTTATTTTCAGAACATTACAGTTATTTAATGGATAACTGATAGTCAGTTAAGTTTTTAAAAAAAATACAGGAAACACAAGGAAAAAACAACAAATCTTCTAGGTTTATTCGCCGGGAAAGCCTGCATTTGCATACAAGAAAAAAAGTTTTAATCGCATAAAATGATGTTTTTGTATATGAAAAACTAAGGAAAGTGGTATTTTAGCATCACTGCTCTGAATATTGCTCCTACCACTGAATAATTACCTGCAGTTTGGGATAATTATTGTAAAATACGCTAAAGGTTACCATTTTTGAAAACTTTTTGCATTTTTAAATTTTGAACTATAATGTTAACAAGGAACAATAGGGGAAACGACACACCACTTTCCACAGATGAAGGCATAAGGGCCAGTACATGGCCAAAAACATGAACTTACCAATATTAATTACAGAGGATATGGATAATATAAAGGGTAATAAATGACAAAGGACAGATTGGACTCCAGTAAACCATGATGTTTGCACACCTCCTTGCAGTAATAAGATTGAAAACTGATATATTGTACAGTTGGATCCAAGTTTAGTCTCTGGAAATTACAATCAGTAACCAATATGATAAATAAGAATTAGGAGTACTGTATAGAAGGGAGGAGATGACTTTACCAAGTAAACTCATGAATAATTTACCAAAAATGCATAAGGAATTTAAAATTAAAATTTTTAAATTGGAATAGTAAATAAGGGAGAAATTTAACATACCAATTATAAAAGATTTTTTTAAAAAAATGTACAAGGGGGTAACTAAATTACTAGGGGATATTGCCACTGGAGCATTAGCTCCAAAGCAATTAAAATTAATAATAATTAATAATAACCATAAGCTGGCACTTGATTTCAGGCACAAGGGTGTGGGAAGACTTTCCTTCGTAGATAAGGGGATGAGAGATTGGAATAAGTTACCAGAAATCAAAGAATTTAAGTTGAAATTTGTACAGTGCAAAAGTAGATGGGTTCAGGAAACTGGAAAAGTAGGTGTGTAGGGAAATCGCCACTAGAGCTCCATCGCTAATAAATACTTTAAATTTCGTGTTTTGTGTATTTGTTGCAACCTTCGAGCCTTCAGATTTGGTTAGTACTCAGTTATTTTTCTTATTATTTATATTACTTACTTCCTTTTACTAATTTAATTTAATTGGAATGGAATACACGCTCTGGTGGCAATTTCCCTACACACCCATCTTCCCCTTTTTCTGCACCCACCTACATTTACCCTCTACAAATTTTAACTTTAAATTCTTTCATCGTTTATGGTAAATTATGTGTGGAGCACAGCACTTTACGGTAGCGAAACATGGACTTTAGGAATACTGGAAAGAAAGAGAATTGAAGCATTTGAAATGTGGTGCTACAGAAGAATACTGAAAATTAGGTGGACAGACAAAGTAAGAAATGAACGAGTTTTGGAAATGGTGGGTGAGAAAAGAAGTTTATGGAAGAAGCTTACAGGCTGGTAGGTCATATTTTGGGACATGCAGGATTGGTTAATTTTCTTGTGGAGGGAACAGTTGAAGGCAAGAACTGTAGAGGAAGACAGAGATTAGAATATATGAAACAGATAATTGAGGATGTGGGTTGTAAGGGGTGTGTAGAAATGAAGAGGTTAGCACAGGATAGGAAGGGATGGAGGATTACATCAAACCAGTTGAAAGACTGACGACAGAAAAAAAAAATCATCATTTCCCTTGGTAACTTATTCCAATCCCTGACACCCATACCTAAAAAAGGGAATCTTCCCTTACCCTTGTGCCTGAAATCGAGTGCCAGCTTGTGGTCATGGTCATCTTTTCCCTTCCATTCACTACTTTTCATACTTACACCAATATCTTTACATGCCTCATCACCAGTATATGCCTTGTACACTCCCTTGATCCTCTTTTATCATATCTGTCACTGATAGCATTTTGCGATAATTTCCAGAAAGAAATCTAGCAGCCCTTCTTTGCACCCTCTCCAACTCTTGTATTTGATACTCGAAATATGGGTCACATACTACACTACCATATTCAAGCAATGGTCTGACCAAAGTTTTGTAACACAAATTCCTTTACTTCCCTCATACATCCCCTCATTACTCTCTTCAACAATTGCAGAATTTTGAAAACTTTTGCTACCAACTGTCGAATGTGTCCTGCCCAGTTAAGCTTGTTATCAAGTGTAATGCCAAGATTTTTACATTTCAAGTCTTCAGCAAGCAATTCTTTCGCCACCATATATTCATAATAGACTTTTTATTTGTATATCTAATAAGCTGACTCTTTGCATTTATCTTCATCCCATGTTTACCAACCCAACTAGATATCCTGTCCAGATCATCCTGCAACTGTTTACAGTCCTCTACCATTTTAATCCTTTTATATAGCATTATGTCATATTCCTTGTGGCACTCCCATTTTTAGTTCCTCTTCTTTTGATACTGCATTTCCTACCCTAACTTTCTGTTTTCTACCTTTTAAAAGTTCTTCTAGCCAGAAAATCACTTTATCATCCACTACAATAGTTTTTTAACTTATTTACTACCATTCTATGGCTCACTTTGTCAAAAACCTTTGACAGATCTAGTGCTACACTATCAATTTGGCCTCCCTTGTCCATTTCATCTGAAATATGTTGCCTATATCCCACCAACTGAGATTCGTATGAATATGGTTTTATATCAATTGTTCCATTAATTTACCTACCACTGATATCAAACTAATAGGCCTATAATTTTGTACTCTATTTCTCATCCTTCCTTTTTGTACCAGCACTACTGTCACACTTTTCCAGTCCTCTGGTAAGTAGCAAGTATCTAGACTCAATTTAAATAATATTTCAAGATAAGGTACAATGTCACAAGCAGCTATCTTTAAGATTTCTGTAGTAATATTATCTACACCAGCCCCTTTATGTTTTTTCAGCTTTCTTATTTCCTTCATGATTTCCTCGGGACATATTTCAAATTTTTTGGTATCTTCTTTTCTAATTGTGCTGTTAAGTTTGTTCTCCGAATTAGACCCTCCCATTTCTGATTCATTGTCCCTAATGCTCTCACTTAACCAGTTACTTAAAATCTCTGCCTTTTGAAATCCTCAGTAACTTCTTCTCCATCCTTATCTATAAGTGTCTCATCACCCTCCCTTTCCCTCAGTTTTCTAACATAGCCATAGAAATTTCTAGATGAATCAGTCAATGGATACCCTGCACTGACAATACTCTTCATAAACCTATGTTTAGCCACTTTCTTTGCTATTATTAAGTCCTTGTTTAGTTGTTTTAAATATTGCCTACTATTCTTCTGTCTCTTAACTCTGTTATGTTCTCTTCTTACCAACCTCTTTAACCTCCTCACTTCCCTATTATAGTACACAGGTTCTCTACTTCTCTTTATTTTCTGATTTGGAATAAATTTTTGTTTCCCCTTTCTTATTATCTCCTTGAATTCTTCCCACCTTTACTGTACTTGTGCCTTCCTTCCATTTGCTGAATTGTTCTCTGAAATATCTCTTCAAATTTGAAACCTGTGCCTTTTTATAATTGTACCTATTCTCCCCTTCAGTTTTGGCTGATGGTTCATTGAATCCTCTAATATCCATCAGAACTGCTTCATTATCACTTATTCCTTTGGTTACTCGACACCCCACAAGGTTATCATCGGGCTTTATTAGGAATACATCCAAAATATTTTATCCCCTAGTGTTTTGCTCCACCACTTGTGTAAATCCTCCTTCACTTATCACGGTATTTACAAACTCTCTGTTTCCTTGTGTTATTAATCTTATTTTCTATGCAGTTTACACCTGGTAAATTGAAATCCCCACCAATGACCATTCTATTCTCACCTCTGAAATCTGAGTACGAATTTAATTTCTCTCCCCAAGAGCCTCAACTTCATCTGTCATTCTTCCACTGCGGTAAGCAGCCCATACCCTGACTTTTTCTTTTTTATTACCCCAGAAATCTACCACAAGTAACTCATGGTCTTGATCTATGAACACCAGTGAACTGTGGTAGTTTTTGCTAACTATTATGAAAACTCCTTAACCAGTTGCTCCTCTAACTCTGCGATACACTCTGTAACCATCAGGGAAAACCTCACTGTCTAGTATTTCATCTTTTAACCAATGCTCTACCCCAATTATTATGTGTGGTTTGTGTATCTGTATTATGTTTGCAAATTATTGATTATACATGGATAATAGAAAAAAAGAAACTGCCATTAGGTACTGAAAATAAGATAGGATAGGGAAAAACAACCTGTAACTTACTGCATATGAAGGCAGGAGGGTGAGATAACACTTAAAACAAAACAAAAAAACTTCCTAATTTTTTAGTTAATAATCTTAGTTAGGTATGAGGAGAAACATGTGGCAGGGGAAAGGTGTGACCGCATCCTTAGCTGCCACGGGTCACCAGATTCTCTGAGACCCTACTCTGAAATACAGGAGCAACTGTGGAACCTGTTGTTATGCCTTATAATATTTTCAGCTTGTGGTCATTATCATCTTTTCCCTTCCATGCATTACTTTCAATTCTTTCACTAATATCTTTCCATGCCTCATCTTCAATATATGCCTTGTAGACTCCCATGACTCTCTTCACCCTCCTCCTGTCTTCCAACGAGCCCATTTCAGCTCTTTTATCATATCTGTTACTGATTGCGTTATGAGATAATTTCCAGAAACAAATCTAGCAGCCCTTCTTTGCACCCTGTCCAACTCCTGTATTTGATACTCAAAATTGGGTCCCATACTACACTACCATATTCGAGCAATGGTCTGACCAAAGTTTTGTAACCCAGTTCCTTTAATTCTCTCGTACATCCCCTCATCACTCTCTCCAACAAATGCAGAATTTCGAAATCTTTTCTCACTACCTGTCCAATGTGCTCTGCCCAGTTAAGCTTGTTATCAAATGTAATGCCAAGATATTTACATTTCAAGTCTAGGATGTAGGTTACTGCAAGTTATTTATTCAATCACTTGGAATACAAGGACAAAATCTGTAGATTGAGGGACTGGAAAGTAATAAATCGATGTGTGCACAGAGATTTTCTCAGATTGTCAATGAGCTTTAGTCTTCACAGGTCTGCAGATGGATGGTGATATAAAAATATATTTTGATGATGTGTTCTGTAAACTTCATCAGGTATGGATCTGTTTTACAGAAGACCAGAGGTTCACTGGTAGTCACTGGTACTGACAGATTTGACAAAATCCTCGCCCGATGGATGCATAGAGGGTCCGCTTCCAGTCAACCAGTGGCTGTAAAGCTCTGTACGAGGCCTGAGCCACTGTTCTATGTGGCTTTGTTCATGCTCACTCCATTAATGCTGCTGGCCTAAACGTTCCCGTCTCAGGACCGATTTCCAGTACTATCAGATTGCTATATTTCTATTAATTGTGTTGTCGTGAAGTTGTATTTCAACCGCTTCTCTTATGGTAGATTCCCAAACATGTGGGATCTAGGTCAAAAGTTCATTTTACGGTCACTGTTGACATGCTCTGTGACCCTGCACTTCTCCAGTAACAGCTGAGAGTTTGAAGTAGGTCTCAGTGGTACGGATGGTCTGCCTGATTTAGAGAGTAGACTGTAAAGCTCCAGTAATCTTATATCCATATCAATTTCACTGCAGTCCTTTGCACCAAAGTAGATAACATGGCAAATTGTAGCTGCTAGTATCCGAGTAATGGTCCGTCAGTGTTGACTTGCAAAGTTCTGTCCTGCCTTCGCCTGATAAAGATATCGAGGAAAGGAAGGCAGTCACATTTTCCTCTAATTCCATGGTGAAATTGATATCTGGGAAAAAATCCATTAGGGTGTCCCAGAAGGTATCAGTCATCAAACCCCATAATCTAAGGAAAAACAAAAGATCCATTGGGAAACCAAAGAATTTATTCTGCGAGACATAAACCAGGTATTTTCTGTTTCTCTGCTTCAAGAAAAATACTAGTTATGTCACTGATATCTTAAAATCCAACAAAATTAAGGAAGTACAGGGAAAATAACGGTCACTAATCACAGATGAAGGTAAGATGGCCAAACTTACACGAAAACATGAACACACTTTGCAATACTTCGCTTTAAAATCTTATTCATGTACGTACGACTGGCTCATTTGACAAGTTATTAAAATATGTCACAGGAATAAAAAAATGACACTATGCAACATTCAAATATTCCTTTTATTGATATCATATCACACTCCGAGAACTTATAAGTCAACATTTTTTCATTATTGTACATTGTATATTTATATAATGTATATATATATATATATATATTTAAATACCAACAACTGGAGTAATAACACACATATCAAAGCTCAGTGATGCTGCTGATGAATGTTAGTCAGGTTCTAAGAGATGAGACTTAACCCTTCTGTGTTTTACATTTCAAGGTATTCATTCTCACCAAAAGGAAACAATATATGTAGATTTCAACATCCTGCATTGCTTTTAATATACATTCAGCGAAATTGCATTCAAATTATTCATTCAATTACACAGGCTTTGCTAGTATACAACACACATATTAGGGTATTAATTGATGATTAACAAGTTGTAGTTACAAAAAATCAAATTATTTCAGCAACACATTTTAATATCTTAAAAATAATAATTCAACACTGAACAACAATAAGTGCACTGTAATTATCATATTTACTTTAAGGACTATTTTTATACTTCATTAATACTAGAATATATTATTGCATTAGGTATTGTCTGCAAAAGATGCAAAACATATAGAAGTACAATTCTCTGATTAGGTTTCCCAGCAATGTAAATAATGGGTATGTGATGAAATCAAAGCACACCAAAACAAGATTCAGGAGTTAAAGATGAGGAAAAAATAAAACCGTTAATTCCTTGTGCCCACAGAAATGACACTGCACAATAATTTTTTATGTGATTTGGTGTTGAAAAACCTTTCCAACACAATATAAGTGTTTAAGATATCCAACGTTGAAACAAATTCTTATAATTTGTTGATTTAAAAACTATTCAGGTAAAGAAATCTCATGATTTTTCAAATTGGAAGGGTGTATTGTTTTAAAAATATTAAAGAGTCACAAAATATGGCAAATATAAATACTAAGTGTAATCGTAGGTTTTCCCGGCGAATCAGATGCTTAAAGATCTCTTGGGCATGCAGCCGGATCAATTGATCGTAGTTCAACGAATTTTTGTTGGCGTAGCATGCCATCATCTTCAGGTTGCATTTGCTGACTGCGTCTGCCACAACCCATACCCTGCATTGAAGCGGCTCCACAAACATCAGAGCCAAGGCACAGTGCATGACTAGGGTGGCATGCAGACTGAGGATCACTGCTCAATGCATCGGAGTGTACCACCCCCACCACTGCTATCGGAGCGCCATAGCAGAAGTGAAGGGGATGGGTTGAAGGGTATAAATACCACGCCGGCAGACACATCCTGGACCGCACTCCTCATGCCGCACCGGTCAGCAGACACAACATGAAGATGCTGGCATGTTATACCGTCGAAAATTTGTTGAACTATGAGCAATCGACCCAGGCGCATACCCGAAAGATCTTTAAGCATAAATACTGTGTATTCCATGAAGAATGGTGCTTGAGTAATTTGTCACTTACAACATTTTTATTGCAAGGTCTTTCTCCACTTAATATTACATATTTAATTATGTACATGTAATTTAATTATTTCTAGAATCATATGTAAACCTGCGAACAATGCCAGCATTAGCACAAAAGGTAAGTTGTATAAGATGGGATGTAATAGTTATGAAAAAGAAAATATTGCAGGAAGTATAGGAGTAATAGATCGTTACCCAGTTATAAGCTTGCTTGGAAATGTCAATTTAATTAACTCAGATCATGTTCCGGTGAAGAGAAAGAAAGTTGACACTTTAACAGACTGTGGTGAAACAGTATTATATCAGTTAATATGCAGGTTTATTAGGAGTGGATAGGCAGTTGCAGATTTAATATGTTTGTGTAGTATTTGGAATTAATATAAAACATTTTGCAGTGTAAGAGAGTCAAATAAATGGTTTAAACAAGATTAATTGTTTGCTTTGCCTCAGTTTTTCACGAAGCATTGTCGAGTGGGGAAGCGCATGGTAAAAAAATGGTTGAGTAATTGTTGCAAGTAGTCCAAAGCTATTTGGCGCGGGTGTGAGTGTATAATGGTTGCGAGGTTTGTTTACAGTTGTTAAGTGTGTAGGAGTGATGGAGTAACGTGTTTCTTAACTTGTTCAGACAAGTGCTTTTGGAAGAAATGAAAATATATTGTGATTAGTTGGTCAGAGTGGGGTGAGTTGCGTTGTTGTTCTAACGCATGGTGAGAATCTGTTGTAGGAGAAGAGGTTACGATCTGCCTTATCCACAGTCAAGTAATTGAATTAACTGTCGGTGGTTATGGGGAAAGATGTATGTGGGATGTGAATAAATCAAGAGCGAACCGTGTAGTGATTTCTTAATATAGACGAACTTGCAAGCCCAACCAATCAGACTGTACTGCATATCAAAGCTCATCGTCCTTAAGAGACAATATCATGACAAGGCTATGCAGAGTATGAATACATTTGAATCATAATTCTGAAGCATACTGTGAACATATTACTTTGATTAAAGTAAAAATAAAACAAGTTACTTTCACAAGATAATGTGAATAATTCCAGTAAGGTTCATTAAACATATCTAAAATGATTTTAGGAGAGAAATGTATTAACAAAAACAAGAACTTTTTGTGATATACAGAGTTATACAGCTTTCTTCCGCACCAGTAGTACCAGGCATAAGCAATTTCATGATTCCATGTAGCAGCCGTACATGCAGATCAACACAAAAGTGGTGATATTATTACTATCTCAATTATTTCATAAATCCACTATCGGTCTTTGTATTACATCAAACTGTTTGATTGAATATTATCATTTTATGTATATATATATTTTGCTTAATTCTGAAAACTACTCTAAGATCCAAAGATCCAACAACACCATATCATTCAAAAAGATGCTTTGTTATATGACTACCTGCACAGAAGATAGCAGTACTGCCAGTTTTGTTGACCTCAAAACAATTAAATTTTTCCTTACTACCATCCCAATTACAGAAATTTCAACTTTTTTATAAAAGACATGCTAATATTCTGAAATAGAAGTACAGTGTCCCAAGGGCAGAACTGACTGAAATCACTGACATCTCAGCAGACATTTTTCTTTGCTCCTCTTTTTCTACTGGACACTCCTTAACAATTTCAGCCTTCATGGTGCAAACCTAAATTGTTTGGTGAACTTTAATGTCTAAACTATTGAACATTTAAGTACATACTGAAAAAAGAAACCATTATTATCACAATGCAAGCTGCGCAGCAAACATTCACAAGATAAAGAGATTCTAAGCCCAGACCATAGTTTAAGTGTAAAACTTTGATTAGAGCAATAATGGATATACAGGAGATGGCAACTGGTGAACCTTACTAAGAATTATCCACATTGGTATAATGTGGGGTGATTATTACATTTAGGTTACTACAAAATTTGCAAAATGTGGGTTAGTGCACTGAAAGATGTCACTGTGCTAGGGTCACAATATGCTAAAACTTGGTACTACTGTAAGATGATCTCTAAAACAGTTAACAAGTAGCATAATGGCACTGTTTTTTGCACTAACTATATTGTAGTAACCTAATTGTAGAAGTCACACCACAATATGTTACAGCTGAAAATACATTGACTTGTAATGAATCATACCTCATGAACACAGCTGTATTAAAAACAGATTGTATAATGTAGGCTCTAAGTTTTACAATAAATAAATACTGAAACACTCATTATTTTAACTGAACATTTATCAATAAATATCCCAGTTCAGTAACAATTAATTTTCCAACAAAATTGGTTATGAAGCTTTAATATATTTCAAGCTTAGCCTTTGCAGTCATCATCCAACTTTAAGTTAAAATGGTAGTTCAAATTTTCTATTACTTTTAGAGATGTATATTTTATCATAAGCTCCAGTTTCAAGTTTTTCATATTGGCATTCAAGACACAAACTTGCGGAAAGCTAATTGAAATTATGGATAAAAAAGGAGCATTAAAGAAATATTTTAACTAGCTTCCTCTGATCATAACTAGCAAATTGATATTGCTTTGTAAAAATACTTTTTTCGTAAACTAATCATTAGCAAAATACAACAGTACAAAAAAAAGTTTTAGGAGCTAAAGATGTAAATATACATTTTATACTTTTTTCTTGACAAGCACTGAAAATAAATGTGTTACTAAGGATAAATTCTCAACATAAAAATATTCATTAGTAACACAATGAAAATCAATAACCATTCTCTATAATTATTTAAAAGTAACGTATTTGAATACAACACATTCAGTTAATAAAATAAGACCTACTGACTTTTAGATTTAAATAATAACAGAGAAAGGAACCGTCACTCATTAGAGATAACAGTATGAATTCATGCAGTATCAAAAACATGATGTTTGCTAAGTGGGAGTCATAAAAGAAACAATAGTTTTATAGGTCCTAGAGTCTCTGTGAGCCCGTGCCATGCTGTTTGTTATCTGTGGAAAATTCTGGTTCCTTTCTCCACCATTAACTAAAGTATTATGTGTACTGACTTTGAAAACCTTGTAACAACAATTTAATTTTATTTTCACTGCACTAATACCAATAATTCTTTTATATATAGTATTCCTGGAATATTAATAAATCTAGACATTCAAATCCACAGGCTTACAAAGAAGAATTTGTTTTTGTACACATACATTTCATTCTATAAGGAAGAGAACAGAAATATACTTTAGGTAGAAGGCAACATAAGTAGAAGCCTTCCTTGGAAATTAATAATCAGAAGGTTCAATATTTCTTTCCCCCTTCCATGCAGTATTACAGACCTGCCACCTTTCTCTGTTCTTGTTTAAGTTCACTACTTTTGTTTATTATAAATTATTTCATTATCACCACTAACATTTTAATACCAGCTAAGCACTAACCATAGCAGATACCAGCATACCTTCATTATAATCACATTTGTATAGTTAATGATGTATTATTAATCAGGGGTGGTAACCAAACAAAACCAGGTGTGATATCACTGTCAACATAAACAAAACCCAGTATCCTAACTAATATGTCACAAAGTTGAAAACTTAAGCTGTGTATTCATGGATGGAACTATGCATTTAATTTTCTTTTGTTCTGCAGCTGAAAATATAACTGCCTTTCACTTATAAAAATGTAGCCTAAGTGCCATTATCCTCCTTCTCAAGAGAAAGGTTAATGTACACACTTTATCATTGTTCTTGGCCGCCGCTGAAAAATCCTATCACTCTTATCTTGCACAATCCTACATCAATGTCATCCCAAGAAACAGTAACGCAATACTGGCTTGTCAGAATTGTGTTACTGTTTCCTGGGATGACATTGATGTAGGATTGTGCAAGATAAGAGTGATAGAATTTTTCAGCCGCGGCCAAGAATAATCATAAAGTGTGTACATTAAAATTCCCCTTTAGTTGCTACTCATCATCAATTTCAATAGTTGGAAAGAGTTTCCTCTGATATAATCACACAAAAGATAAGCAATTTATGTGGTACAAATAGTCAGAAAATGTTTTCAGCATTGAAAAAGAGGAGATAAACGTTTGATTCTCAATAATATACGAACTTCCAAACATAAAATCAGGTATTTTCTAAACATATTTACCTTATAGTCATATTAGAGATGGCTAATTTTTACTTGCCAAACACTATAAAATGTCAACAATTTGATTGCAATATGTCTCAGTAAAATGTATTGGTCAAAACTTTTAGAGTTTACTTTCAGGCTTTATCCTATGAAACATATTCATTGGCACAAGACTTTAATATGTAATATTTGTAAAAACAGTAATATATTGTGTTTTACACTTGAGACACTGCAAATCATTTGTTTTGTTCTCAAATATTTTAATATATTAAAGACAGAATATACACTTTCTTTAACTTTTATCAAGAAATATAAGTTAAAAACAAAAAAATAGGTTTTAAAACTAAGTCATATGTCCAACATAGATTAAAAGTCCTAAAAGTTAACATTGAGATTACAAATGATATGCCTATTTCTGGTTGAATTTCTTTAATCCAACTCAATTTTAATATGCTGCATTTGACTAATTAATAAGATTTAGAGCTTTGTTTGTTTGGCATTATACACAAACAGAAAAAAAACTGCTAATCAGATTTTTGTAACAAGAATATGATTATTAAAATTTTGAACATACTATATTTAATTAGAAACAGTTGTGTTTGGAAAATGATATTATAAAAATGTAATTTACAAATTAAATACAACATTCCAATTTCAATCTTTGAAACTTGACCTCTACTTCAAAGAAAGAAGGTAATATTAAGAAACCTCTTAAACATTTGTAATCCCATTTACCCGTACACACATTTAGTAAATATGATTGTTATATACTGTTATCACTCATTTTATTGCTTAAGTGTAAAATATGCTTAAAAAGCAGTAAAAATGCAAAATACCAGCCGCACTTTCTTATTTTAAATACTCAGTCTGATTACCATTAACAGCAATGTCAAAGAGGCTTCTTAAGTTTTTAAATGTATGATATGATGAGATTATTGAATGTTAAAAGTGTAAGTCTTTTTCAGAAATAGCAGAAGAAGTGGGCAATTTTATATACTACATGTAAGTTGTACTAAGAACATGTGTGGTAGATTTTTTCTGAATTCACATCAAAACTTCAAATCTATTATATAAAAAAGTAGAAAAATGAAATAGCTTTTTTGTTTGATTGATTTATGTAGATTTTAAACCCTATAACATTTGATACCAGACTTTTACACATTAAGTTTCAATATGCAACAAGATCTCAAAAACTCTTGTAAAATGAAAACATGCTTCACATTAAAATTACAAATGAATTACTAAAATAGAAATTATGTAACTTAACTGTTTAGAATGTTTCAATTTCTTATTACAATATTACCAAAGTTTAACAATTGTCAGTATTACTAAACAACAAACACACACGCATATGCTGCACTCACAAACATCTGAATTTACTTAGAGATCCAAACAAAGATATATTTACATAGCATTCAACCATACAAACAATAGGTCAATAACTAAAATTGAGTCGTATCCACAGCTACAACAAATAATTACGGTGCGCACATCACATACTTAAAAAGATTTGCAGCATATGAAAGTCAATAGGTTTTTTTTTAAATGTATTGGGTTGCTATATTTTAATTAATATAAAGCAGCCCTTATAAGCTATCTACAATTTCTTTATAATTTATTTTTCATAAAGGAAAAAATTCCAGTTTGAAAAATCACATTTAACCGTCAATCAATGACGCTTGTCATTTTCTCCACTCTTGAACAGAACACTCACAAGATTTCTCTATTTTGTACAGATTATGTAATTTCACAAACACATCTAACTTAATTCTCTGAAATATTTCTTATTAAACGTGCATCAGTTAAAGCAGTAACAGTTTGTATACACACCTGTCATACACTGTACGAAGCTGTAGCACTCACATCAGCCTATAGGATTCTTTGTAGGAACATTATTGGGCAATACAAACCGAACTGCATATCGCCAATAATTTGTTTGAAATCTGAGGGATTAGTTTTGCTCTCAATTAATAGTCCACAATTTAATAATAAACCGATTCCAGTTTCTGATTTTTCCTTTGATGTACTTGATATTAGTGAAAACATTTGGATTAGTTTAAAAATTCTAATTCAAGTCATTTGAGGTGAGCTGGAGTAAAATAAAAATAAATTCTTAATATTCTTTTTTAAGCAAGTTTATGACGCTTCTGAACATTTTGTCTAATGCAGGAAGAAGATGAAAACTTTGTTAAGTGAGTAACATTTCTTTTATAAGTGGGTACATTGTGCAGAACAAGATCTCCAAACCAGAAATTTTCTCCATAGTTCAACCCAATCAACTAATATTGATGTTTCTAAAACAAAAACCTGTGACACAAAATCAATTACTATTGCAAATGAATGAAACACAAGAGATGAATTATTCACCTTATCTTAATTGATTTTTCCTAAAGAGAGCTGTGCATACAAATATAGCTCAAGTAAGTCCTTGAAACGTCCTGTGCACAATATAAAATAATTATATGAAAAGTTCTCGGGCCTCCCGCCAGAGGAGAGCGTCAATCAGAAGGGAAGTTTGTGAGCCGCTTTTTAATTGCATCTTCTGTTGAGGAAGAACATGGAGTTGGAGAGTGGCTCCAATGTGCCACTTCGGACGAACGCACTACCCCGGTGGGATTAGTACACTGGGAAAGCCTTCATTCTTAGAAAATAATTATCTGTGGTACACGTCTCCTAATGACTGAGGATACAAATCTATCCCAGGTTACAGAATGTTTCAAAAGCTTTGACTGATATTGCCTACACAGTTAATAGTTTCAATGTTCAATTTAAAAGAGCTTTTGGCATCTGGCGCTGAGATAGTCATTATGCTAAACAAGTTGCAGAACTAGTTTGTCAAAAATATTTACACATAACTATGCACTATAAGAAGAAACTATTCATTGTGGATAGACTGTATGGAAAAAATTCTTTGATAATATGAAAATATTTGCCTCTTAGGAATGGTCAATGGTTTTTAATGATGTTCTTATATTTTAGTTATCAAATATACATTGTCTTTCTAGCAATTCAGGCCAATATTTTAATCTATCACTGAACACTTGGTAAGCCCTATTCAAAAATCTATTAAGTCTGAACTCATGTGTGTACACAAAAATAAGTTGAAAAGCTCTTAAAGCTGTTTAGATTTTTTATGTTAAGGTAATACTGAGTTTTGGTGGAATAAAATATATTATCGAAATTCTAGCTACAATTTTTTTTAGTAATATTGGAACTAATTTGAAATATTCATAAACAGCAAGTGTCAAATATCAGATAAAATTACAACTCACCTCAATGACTAAAGACTAATAAGTAGGTTGAAACTACAAGTGCAGTTAAACAATTAAAGCAAGACGCACATACATCTCATAATTTCCTTGACAAAGAAGGAACAACTTTCATGACATATACACTTCAAAGAATAAAAATTGAACAAAGAACAATATTATCAAACAATGGACACTCTTATTGTGTATTGCAAATGTATCAAACTTTGAGCAGTACAGCGGAGCAATATTTTGAAATATGGCAACGGATGATTCACTGGCGGTGCTTGGATTCATTGCCGTTGGGGGTGCCCAAGTCTGGCGACTGGACCTCATCCTGCTAAATACAAACCAAATGTAGTTTGGACAGTAGTTAATATGATAATTTTATAAAGAATAGGCACCATGGCAGCCAGTAACAAACAGTATGGCAACAAAGCAAAACACAATATATCAGAGTAGCAAAGAAGGAAAATAATGTGCTTTATGGTGAAAGACTAAAAAATTCCTTGAAGTAATACAAGCAGTACACAAAAAACATATTTGAGTGCACATCACAAATGGTGTAACAATTTACCGAAGAATTATTTTTTTAATAATACTTCATCTAATGAATATAGCAAAGGAAGCTGTTAAAACATTGTGTATAGTAGAATTTATCTGGCTGAACTCCCATGGAACTATCTACAAGCAATATGCCATAAAAGATTCAAGTCTCAAAACAAATATTTTCCCTTTATAGTATTTAAAATTGTATGATCAGTACAAATAAGCAACTTACTTCTTGATAAACCAGCCAATTTACAACATAGTTGTATTTAATACTTTTTTTTTTATTGCAGACTTTGCCCATTACTTTGTCTGCATGGGCCAGGTAAGTTAGAGAGAATCAATGAAAATCATTGTAATTGGAAACTATAATATTTTAATTTTTGCTAGTAAAGGTTTTATATTTCAGGTTTACAATTCATACTCCTGTTACTGTCTAAAAATTCAGATTCAACAAAATTGTGCCATGATTTAAATTATTCAAAGTGCCAACTATTGGTGAACCAGTAAAATTAAGCATAATATTAATTGTAATGCAAGAATGAAGACTCAAAGTGTGAAAGCTGAAGGAAGTATTCAAGGCAACAAGGATACAATTAAGGACAGTGGAGAAAAAATAAAAAGAGTTCAAAAGGGCATTCATAAAGGCAGAAGGGCTAGAGGAGAGTAAGAGAATTTGCATTTAAGCATTTCTAAAGCAAAAATGTTTTAAACTGGGAGGGTTGACAACAGAATTCTTGGAAGCATTTGTAATTTTGTTTATGATAATTTCAATTTTGTCCCAAGTAGTATCAAGTAAGTTTTAATTATTTTAATAATAACCAATTGTTTTAGAAACAGTAATAGTGCCTATGTATGTGTCTCTGTTCTGGAGGCTCAGTTGTTAAGGTGAGTCACTGGGGAATGAAAAGTCACCAGTTTGAATCCCTGTCTCAACTGGAATTTTTACAGCCTTAAAAACTAACCTTCACCTCTAGTGAAGCTTTGCTTTGTTATGTGAAACATGTTAGGATGCTCCGTGGTTCGTATTCCACATGAAATGTAGGTCCCCTGTCCCTGGTAGGATTACTGGGTCAGGTTAGGGTAGCTATGACAGGCACACATGCAGCAAATCAAAACTCTCGCAAGCAGCACCCAAACTACCCTTTGGGGTCTCCTGGCAACAATGCCATACACCGTTTTTTCCTGTTCGTTGGTAAAATGACTCTTCCAGTGGCCAAGAGGAATCACTTAGGATATTTCTCGGAAGTAGCTCATTTAATACATCTTGTCTATTTTCGGGAAAGAGTATGATTTATATCTTTGAATGCATATTCGTCAATAAATTCAAAATAAAGTGTAGCTACAGTTTTCTCATCTAAATGCTACCTACTTATCACAGTGAGAGTTATCATGTTCGTCAAACATCAGCATATATTATTCTGAGTTGCATCACATGTTGACTCATGTCAGGACAATTTGAAACCTCAAATCCAACAAGTAACATAATTAGTTAACAGAACTGTTGATTTAGGAAACTGAAAACCATTTGCTTTTAATCCAAGAATGCTTTATGACCTTTTATGTTGATGATTAATGTAAAGTGAACATTTTCCTCCAACCATTAACCATTTCTGTTTCTAAAATTCCTCATTTATATGTATTGAATCCAAGATAAGCTCTAATATTTTTAATTGGGTAAGTATAATTTTTGAAAACAATTGATATAAGGTAGCTAATTTGTGAAGAATTTAAGCTTTTTGTGATACTTCCATAAAAGCTACATATTAACATTTATCCAATACACAAATCTCACAAACAACAGTCATTACCTGAGAAATTATGCTGCTTCGATTGCTTGTTACATCCAGGTCCATTCCAAATGGCTTCATAGGTTTGAGTCCTTCAGAATAGTCACTGGTGTCTATTGAGTAAGAATTTGGAAACTCATAGGAGGAATCACTGTTTGGGGGAACAAAATAACAACACACATAATGATAAAAATCGTCATAGGGAATCTCTGAGTAAATTAAGTACAAGTAAATTTTAAATGATATGAAATATATTGCAGCTCCTCAATAAACTTCCCCTTTCTATATGCAGAAAGAAATAATTAACGTAACTGTGGAAGAAAGATAGCATGTTTGGAAAATTATCCTTTTCTCCTCACTGCCTATTTAGTTCTTCATTATTCAACTAGGGGTGTTGTATCAGCTGCTTTGAAACACCAAATAAAGTTACAGAACTACAAGTATTTGGCAATGCATGTCATGGGCAGAACTGAAGCAACACATACACAAGGGATTGCTTTTAGTTCCGACAATGAATGCCGGATTTTCAATTATTCATCATCACTCCCCAGTGCGGGGGGATAGTTTTTTGCCTTGTGACAGAAACTATTGAGTAATAAAAGAGGGAGTTTGAAGACTGGACTGAGTTTGTGTACCCAATCAGTATGATCTTAGTAAATGATCACCATGTGAAGTCATCATGTAAAACAAGGGGGGGGGGAATACTAAACTGCCATCTGTTGTGGCCTCAACACTTTTTAATTAGGATTTGAGGAAGCAGTATAATTTTAAAAGTATCCAGTGGAGACATCTTCTCCACAAAAGTGAAATTAACAGCTATGTATAAGCTTCCCGTTACATTGATGATCTTGACAGCTTAACTTATAAGTTATGAAACATGAAACAAGACCCTGGTTTATTGAAGACTGGCTATATACTAATAACAGACACTATCAACGGAAAAAAATTTCATTACATTTTGAAGGTGACACAATACAATACCTTGCGTTTTACGAAAATATCCTGCTACTATCACCCTCAAGTGGAGGTACCAGTGCTGATGAGGACTAAGGTGCTCATAAACATCAATATTTTAGGCTTAATGAAAATCTATACTAATCCTCCTTATTTACCAACAAAATATAATGATTAAAAAAGAGATAGCATTCCATTAATTACAAAAAAGAAGCTGTGTATCTATGAAACCAACAAACACTGTAAATTTATATTTGAGTAAAAGATACTTGATCATATGTTCTAATAACTTATAATAGTAATAAGTGTTTTTGTAAAAATTCCACACATATTTAGGTTCAACGATAGTAATCTTTTCCCCACTCACCTATTCAACTCGAGTCTTATCAATATACATGCCATATTTGTCAATGACTTTTTTAACCAGACAACTGAATGCCTTCAGGTAGAAAACTTGGCAATATTCCTGCTGCTTAGATACCAAATGTTCTAAGACTACAAGCCCCCACTGACAATGCGCACCCTCTTTGCTGACACTCAGTGTGCGCTAGGGTGACCAATGCTCACTGCCATAATGTGCACCTGCGTTAACCTCCATCATAAGTAAATCCAGAGTAGAGGGAATATCAATAACTGCAAATTAGGTGTTGATTAAGCTCGATGATTTCTATGCATGACAGAAATTTTAAGCATATAGCATCATCTAGAGCAGTGTTTCCCAACCTTTTTTGGGTCGTGTTCCACTTTTAATTTTTTTTTGCCCCCCATACCTAATTTTTAATTAAAAAAATATTTTGCTATCATCAAACGAAACTATATCTAATAATTATTTACAGCACTGTTTTAAGAATTTGTTTTTTGCTATATTTTGTACCTATATCTAGTATTGCATTTAAATAAACCGAAGAGAAAGCGGTAAAGTCGTATCAAGTCAATTTCTAAATTGCCCCCCTAAAAAAACCAAATTGCCCCCCTGTGGGGCGTGGGCCCCACGTTGGGAAACACTGATCTAGAGCAAAGATATTAACATAGAAATATGCACTGAAATGCCTCACATTTGGGGTGGAAATGAAATAAATACAGGGAAAATCACCAAAATTGGACTTTTCTTATGATTTGGGATATGAAACCATATATGTGTTCCAAATAATCTGTTTCTATGACCACAGGAAGTATTATAAAATTTTGACGACAGAGTGTTGTAGTTGGTTAAAAAACTTTGAGTTTCACCAACTTTCAAAGTAATGAGAGAAACAAATTAGTTAAACTTAGTAAGCTCTATTTATAATTAAAATCTGTGGTATATAAAGATATTAGGGTAGAGAGAAATTTGATGTTTTAGTTAGATAAGGGGTGAATATATGAGAAGTCACCATTTTTTTTTTTACTTTTCTTATGATTTGGAAGTAAAAATTTGTATGTGTACAAAATTAAATCTTTCTCTGACTGTGAAAAATACTTTGCAGTTTTGATGATCAGTTAAATTTCCATATCAATAACTTCAGAACTAATTACAGGAACAAAGGAAAATTAAATGTGTCGTTGCTGTTTTCTATGCACAATAAAAATTTTTGGCATATAACGTTATCCAGATTGAAGATATTAAGGTACAAAAACTGCCCGAATCACTTCGAGGGAAAGGGTGTACTGAAGTGCCACTTATGATACAACACGACTTGGTGGCCACACTGCCTTGCATCCAGATAAAACAGTTTACAATAACAATTTTCCAAGTTAAAGTATTCAGAAGCTATAAGGTTGTGACAGATGAACAAAGAAGTGGCTCTACAAGTGGTACATCTATCACGGAGAGTTACAAACCCTAAAAATAATGCATAACTTGGATGGAGAGAGGCTTGCAACAGTGTGACAAATCCGTGACAGGAACTGGATTGACTGAAAAATACTGAGACTATGGGAATAAAATGGTGATATTATTAACTCATTTTGAGAAAGCATGACATGTCAAGAAGACTAACTATCTGAAAGAACATGCAATATTAATATGCAAATAATAATAAGAAAAATGAATGTGTGATACAATGGCCGTGTTAGTGTTACGAAAGTTACAAGTTGGCGCCACATAATTAATTTTAACCACTGACACGATAAAATGAGAACTCTCCCCAGTTAAATTTAACATTGTGATGGGAGAAATCAGAGATGAGATAAAGTGTGAAGCTATACTGACTTCCACACATGCTGAAGAAAGAAGCTCAACACATAAAGCACAACTTCAAAGGAGTATAGCCTGAAAATTAATACAGACCAATTGGTGGCCACAGAAATTGCTAAAGACATGACATTAGAAAAGGAAATAACAATGGAATATCCGCAAAAGATGTGGAAAATTCTGTGTGCCAATACATTAAGAATGAAATTAAGAGGAGAATCAACAGAAAAAAATATAACAGAGAGACACAGACTGCTATCTTTTCATGAGATAAAGTACCAGTAAAAAAAGCAATGAAACTTTACAAGCATTAAAAAAGCTATACTTTAAAACAACAATGATAACTTATGAAGCAGAAACGTGGGTGTTTAGAGCAGACTGCAGGCCACATATATGAAATTACCATACACTATGACAGGAAAGACTAAAACAAAGATTGAGTCAGAAATTTGAGAGTTACAGAAAATATGCAGATTAATATCGTTCGTTACGAAACAGAGGTGAGAAAGTTGAAGTGATTTGGGGACGTCAAAAAGATGGACTACACAACTAATACTGCAGTTAAAGGAGGATGGAAGATAACTGGGAAGATCCAGATCGACTGTGTCCGACAAGACGAGAAGTGGGGAAAAATGAACCTTGAAAAGACAGAGACGGATAGAAGGTTCTCATACACCATCCTACAATAAATGGAAATGATGGTAGATGACAAATAGTTTAATGTGAGATGGCAAATAAATAAAAAAAAGTATGTGAAAAAAATCAGGAAACTAAACCAAAAAATTGTATTAGCATATACAGAAACTATGCTGATGAATAAAAAGTAACATACCTGAGGTAGGAGTTCCTATCTGTGACATCAGTAACTTCGAGGCGGTCCGTGCCAGCAGCTGGTGTCTCTCCCACTGTGGAGCTCTTGCCCTGATGTTGTTTATGATGGTGTTGTTGGTGTTGCTGATGTAGCTGCTGTTGGTCCACACTCGCCGTACTTGTGCCGACTATATCTCGGCCTCTACTTCTGCTACGACTCCTGCTTCTGCCTCTTTCACTGTCCGTGGCTTTCTCCAGCTCTTTGTCCTTGTCCTAAAGCAACAGGTTTCACTATGTCACGGTAAAAACAGATAATTTGTTACATTAAATTCAGCAATCTCACCAAACAATCATCACAATGTTATAAAAGGTACTTCTGTTTTCATCACCACATCTACCTGTTCCAGAATGCTGTGATGTGCAATATATTAGCTACCTCACTTAAGCAAAGAGAAGTGATAGTAACTTGGAATACAATGGTCCAGAAACCTACATCTACAGGGTGATTAAAAAAAAATGTGGACAAAATGACATGGTAGATATGCCATACAATAAGGATAAAAAATCGCATAGGAACAGAGGGTCACAAATGCCTGCAGAGGGTGCTAGAGTCACGAGAGGCATGGCCACCACGATCACCAGACCTGTCTCCCTTGGATTTTTTCTTGTGGGGATTTTTAAAAGGACTTGTGTATGAAACACCTGTTGAAACGCCGGAAGACTTTGTAGGAAGAATCACTGCGGCAGCCGGATGTGTCAGTATTTTAGACGCCTTGTAGCGGCTCCAGGTCACAGTTGCGACCCTCTGTTCCTATGCGATTTTTGATTCTTATTGTACGACTGATCTACCATGTCATTTTGTCCACATTATTTTGAATCACCCTGTATATTCTGCAATCTACAAAAAACACAGACACAAAGGAAGAAGGAGGTGCAATTACAGGCAAAATCAGAGAAAATGGCAACTACATGGACATGAAGAGAAAGGCAGAAGACTAAAGAGCATGGAGAGCAGCCACATGAGAACACTGATGATATAGAGTGCTTTGCACCAAAATTAAACTCTATTGTGCACATTCCAATCGCCAATAGCACAAGGATAGAAAGAATTTTTATTAGCATCAATACAGCTCCTTGTTACTATCCTGTCATTGTGTTCATGGAGGGGAGAAGTATTTCTCTGCATTTGTAAATGACAGAATTAATTCACACATTACTCAATAAATTTATGAAGATACTACCAGCGCATCCCAGCCACATCAGTCGGAAGGACCATATCAAACAGTCACAAATCACACAGCTTCTCCTCACACATTCTCGACATTACTGATCAGTCATGATACAGAACCCATAAGGTGTACAACACTACAGAACTCCAGATGAGAACCTGAGAATTCTATACACTATTTCCTTTACAGAAATGTTACAAACCCACAAGATTAGTACCACTGGTTCTCCAAATCAACTACATGCTGCTTCTCCTACACATATTTTCTAAGATCCTGTTTGTGGAAATAGAAGCGAAAACATTTGTTCTGATGCTTATTCAGGCATATTCAACAATTATGTTTAAGATAAAATATTAACCACCATCATTTAGCAACACAGTCAGCTTACTAAGCCACAGTCATCATACAAGCAGCAAAAGATACATTGATGAGCCAAAATATTATGACTATTGCCCACCATCAGATTCAATGTTTTCTGGTGATGTCATAGGAACATCATCCAGTAAGAAAAGCGTATCAGCAGACGAAAGACACATGGAGAGTCATTCTACTGTGGCAAATGGGGAAAACTCTACAAAACTGATAAATTAATGAAAGAGTGTTCAGGTTTGAAGTAAACAGATACACAAATCACTAGCAACAGATTTGAAATGTTAATTTTTTTTATCGTTATTTTTATGTCAATGTAATTTAACACTAAGCAAAAATATACAAAAAGGCGTGCATTTCAGAATCAAAATTCAGTTATAACTTATCAAACTGCAGACTCTTATTCCAATCCCTGACCTCCTTCACTATGCAAGAAAATCTTCCCACGCTGTTGTGCCTGAAATAAAGTGCCAGTTTGTGGTCATGGTTCCCTTCCATGCACCACTCTCAATTTCCCCCCCCCCCCCCCCCGATATCTTTCCACTCCTCATCACAATTATATGACTTGTACATTCCTAGCATTCTCTTCACCCTCCTCCTGTCTTCCAATGTATATCATTCCACCTATTTTATCATATCAATTATTGATTGTGTTCTGCAAATATTTCCACAGACAAATCTAGCATCTCTTCTTTGCACCCCCTTCCCCCTTTTCAACTTCTTCAACTCAAAATATGGGTTCCATGCTACGTCATCATATTCAAGGAATGGTATGACCAAAGTTTGGCAACCCAATTCCCTCACTTCTCTAGTTCATCTCCCCAGCACTCTCTCCAATAAAGGATTTTGAAATCTTTCTATCAACTGCAAAAAATTTCCATCTTTATGTATTCATCTTTGCCCTTCTATCCTTCCTTGTTTTTCTTGTTCAGACTCTTTTATTTCTCACTATTTTTGTAAAGATTATGCTGACTATTACTGGTTGACTAAGAGTTGGAGCAGTGAATAATTCATCTCATGGTAATGTTGAGCCTGAATTTTCAGAAAATGGTAGGGGTCAGAAGTATATACATTTGAATAAACCTCAAACATAAATACGTTGGTAGAAAAATCAAAAATATTATAGGTAAAACAAGGATAATCACTACAGATGAAGACAGGAAGGCCGTAGATGATGAGTTATTTTCCTAATCATTCCTAGTTTTCATAGCTTAATGGCAGTTTCATTGCTACTATTATTGAAAAGATTATAGTTACAATTTTACCTAATTCCAATGGTTCATCAAGAGACATGATCTATGTAGAAAAAGTCATAAAAAACTGTAGTAACAGAATGACTCTATATATAGCATTTAAAAGCATTACTCATTAGTTTGACTAAAGAAAATATGACATGTCCAGTCTTTGATAGATGGTCTTATGTTGAATCTAAAACTGAAAACACATGTGGAACTAATCATCTCATCAGTGAAGACACATCAAATAACTGAAAAATAAGTAAGACAGTTACCTTATCTTTATCCTTTCTTTTCTTTTGCGTGCCTGTTGATGATGCATGTAATCGACTTTTCCCACCAGATGTTTCGTGGCACTCACATTCACACTGCTCTGGATCGACATAACTGAAAAAAACACATAGCGAAAAGAAATGCCTCTGATAATTAAGTTGCAAATTAATTATGCTGCTCGAAATATCTTATTTTTAATTAGAGGATATAGATTAATCAAAAGATTGTACAGTCTATATTCAAAATGTCAAAACATCCATACTTTTTAGGTATCTTCTGTTACAAATTTCATGTTAAAAAACTTAATTAAAAATATCCTCTACCTACATGTAAGAGACTTCTAAAATGAAGTGACAATTGTAAAGCTGGTTAAGACTGAAATTTAAAGTATTCAAAAAATGGATTCCAAGAGACATTTCAGTTAGTAAAGATCATGCTGCCTATATAACAAACTGCTATTATCTATAAAAGGGAACAACCATTACTTAAAAATAAAAAAATGAATAACATGCTTAAAACAATAGTATGAAATTGCTACTATTTCCAACAGTAACAGTAACATATTTTCTTGAGGATTTTAGAATATGAAATTTTCAACTCTTGTGTAGAAAGCAAAAAAGGGAAATTTCCAAAATAACTGTTAATCAGATTCATACAGCTAATTTTATATTTCCAACTCATTGCATTCAGACATGAATCTTCTGTAGTTTCCAATAATGTTAAGAATATGACGTAACCCCAAAGTGCACTATTCAGACGAATTGATAGATTATAAATCCTGTTCTAAGACTTCTACAAGGGTCTTATGAGGCCAGAGGAAGGAGAAAGGAGGATGGTGACCATTGCAGAGATCTAGTCCCTTCTCCTTTTTTTAAATTTTTAATATGTAAACAATGAAATCAAAGGTGCTAAGCAGCAAAAAGGAATTAAATAAGGATAGGGAAATGAGCCACCAACTACCTTTACATGATGGATGTGGGGCACGTTAGTTACACACAGAAAAGAAAAAAAAAATACAGAAACTTTTGGGACTAGCTCTTTGTCAACCGGAGAACATTTTGGGGGTAGGTAATGTGGGAAACTGCTTCATAGAAAGACTGTTGGCTAGGAAAATGGTGGGGGTAAATTCAAACAAGGAACAAGTAGAGGGGCAGTGGTTCAGAGCTAATACCCAAGCATAGATAAATATCAAAATTATCTCTGGTCAGTGGGAAGAGCAAAATAATATAATAAATCTAAATATGAAAACATAATATATATAACTCAGAAGGTGGGAACTTGCCCACCAGTACGAACTGGGCACAAGGCAACCACCTGGTCTCAACTTCAGATAATACCCGGTCATTAATATTATTATTATTATTACTTATGTTTACCCTTTTTTAATCCTCCCTTTGCCTCCATCCCCACTACCTATAACGAACCACCACTAACCTAAGTTGATGTTTGATTCATAGAGTCTTGGTTTAAAAAATTATTTTTTATATATTTCTTAATATATATATATAGGTTATTACGAAACAAAGGTGCTGAAAGAGGATATATTAAATATTTGGATAGGAGAAAAACCACCGCTTACCATAGAAGAGAATTCCTGCAACGTCACGAAACAAAAAAAAAAACAAAAAACAAAAAAACCACATACAACCACCTCACTACTACTGAAGAAGGGTTACAGGCTCGACAATTTTACTCTATGTGTGTACGTGTTTAATTCGTGTCTCAATGGTGCAAGAATCCTGTTCTATGGTAAGCAGTGGCTTTTTTCCTATCCAAATGTTTAATATATATATATATTAATTTTCATATTTAGATTTAATTATATTTTGCTCTTTCCACTGACCAGAGATAAGTTTTGATATTTATCTATGCTCGGTTATTAGCTCTGAATCACTGCCCCTCTACTTTTCCTCTCTTTGAATTTACTCCCACCATTTTCCTGGCCAACAGGCGCTCTGTGAGGCAGTCTCCCACATCACCCACCTCCCTTAATGTTCTCCTGTTGACAAAGGGCTCGTCCCGAAAATTTCTGTAAGCATGTAGATTATCCCCCTATTGATTCCAGGAGACATTTTGTACTGTTTTCTCTCGTCAGACTATTGTAAATTACATACAGAGATATTTAAATGATGGAAATAAATATTAACACGCTGTTGTGTGTTCTATACCTCATTTTAACTGTGACAGATAATATGAATGGAAATCTACGTGGCCTGGCTCGTAAACCACCACCCTCCTCCCACATTGCCTAGCGTGGCTCTCCAGCCAACCCCTCCCCCTAGACCGAACCTCATAGTTTATGGATGCTCCCTTATCATACATATGGTAACTTAATAAATGCTCAATAGGTTTTGAACCTGATCAGGAATAATAAAAGAATACTATGTATGACTGATATTTCCAATTGGAAATTTCTAAGAACATATTGGGGAAGAAAATAATTGTGCAACCACACTCTTACTCACATAAATCTTTTTATTGTCTAATTATCAAAGGAAACACTCCAAAATTCACTAAAAATTCCAAAAGAATTTTATTTAAAATCAGTAAAAGGAAAAATTAGACGGGTATACACTCCAATTGGGAAATAAATTGTGGAGGGAAATTTCCACCACAGAAAAAGCTGCATACTAAAAAATAAAAAAATGGAAGTAAGTTGAACCTTTCTTTCACAACTTGTTGCAGCTGCACTGCCTCTCGAGTGAAGCATCATATTTTCTAGCAGATGAAGAGAGTCTGCTTCATTTGGTCCAACTTCGTAAAGATGCTATCAGCAGCCATATTAAATTTTGTATGAAGGCAATTTCAAAAGTTAGGTCTCAAAAGCCCTTAGAGACACAAAAAAATTATTTTCTACAATCCTAAAGGTTGAACCATTATCTATTTTTCTACATAATCACCAATTTGGTTGATGCATTTTTGTAGGTGCTGTGACAGCATTGTATGCCCATATCTTACCAGCTTACACAGCCATGTGTTTGAGAAAACGTTGAATTTCATCTTTCACATTTTCGGTGCTAAGTCACCTTCTGGCCAGATATTCTTTCAGCTTAGGGAAAAGGTGGTAGTCATGGGTGCGAAAGGAGCATCCATAAATTATGTGGCTCAGTTTAGGGGGGAGAGGGGTTGACTATAAGCAGGGGGGGTGGGGGGCGATTAGCATGCACAGACTGGTCTCAGTTTTCTGGCTCTGCGCATGACGTCATCATAGGAGCATGGTGTTTTGCCGGAGCATTTAAGCTTATGGGCCTGTGCGGTATAATGAACGTCATTTTGATAAAAACATCATGTAAACTGTATTAACATGCCTGAATGTACTGCTGCCGGCTGTACATATTACAGAAGAAGAAAATGGAGGGTACTGGTATCATATGTCAGCATTTCTAAAGGATTTACAAGGTAGGAAAACATGATGTATAAATTTTACCATAAGGACAATTTCAATATAACAACTGCATGCTCCTAAAATTTTGTTCCTGAGGATTATGGTCATGACTTGCAAGCAGAATTGCTGAATTTACCTTCCACAAAGTATTTAAAGCAGTTTCTGTTCTGAATGTCAATCTTCCTGAAATGCTTTTTAATACCCGTCATTCATAGTTCACCGACCAACAGCAGCAAAAAGAAAGCAGCAGAACTGATACATATCAAACCAGACACGTGAAAAATTAGCAGTTTTAACCCTTAACGCTGTGTCGCCTGAAAAAAAAAAGTTTGAACATTTATGATACTGGCAAAGTAATCACTATTAATTAAAATAGAGATCATACCCCAGTGATAACAGTGACAATCTTCCTGCAGACCTACTTATAATTCATACTTCACAGTTGGGGTACATATATCGCTCATTATCTCCTTAGTTAATTTGTTTTATTGTCCTACTCCCATACCTACAAATTAAATCTTTCCCCCACTTTGATAATAGTCGCCAATTGCTAATTAATTATTATGTTCCTATATTACCTTCCACCTGCTATTTCTAAACCTTCCATCAACATTTATTCAGGCCTCCTTGCCAGTATATTTTTTGCAAATGCTAACTACTATTCTTTTCAACCACCTTCTAACCTGCAATGACTCCCAACCCAAATCTTTTATCATTTAGGCTACTAAGTGCATCAAAATATCTAAAAACACAGGTGGGAAATCTTGAAGGAAATACAAAAAAAGTGGATGCTACACGTGTAACTCCGAAGATCATGAAAAAATATGTGCAAGAGGAATTGAAAGCAACTTCCAGGAACCAAAGAGCGCTCAGTAATGATAGAAATAAGCTAGTACATAGCAAGATTACAAAGGTACTGAAGAAAATATTTTCGAAAAATCAGATTAAATTTTTATTAACAGGAATGAAATATGAAACATGAATGGTGCCTGTAAAGCAGTGACATCACATGCTGTCCCAAAACAACTGTTATTTGATTTTTAAGAAATAAGCTTATGGCTGTGATCGTATATCAAATGAAAAGAATATTGCCAAAACATTTTGTTTTCAAAATAGTTGACAAGCCATCAGATGTTCCAGTGAATGTCATAAAACTGTGTAAGGACAGCAATGTTTATTCGTTTACGGAATTGGGATGCGAAACTGCAAGGAACAGGAAATCTCATTTGTTGCTCATATCATACGAAATAAATAAATAAAAAAGACACAAGAAGGTATGTGAATCTTTCTATCAAGTTCTTATAAATTTTGTTTGAATTAATTTGTTTGGCATGTGTAAGACACATAGTTTCGAATATGTGTGCGCTCTGTCTATTTGCCACTTGTATCCATTGCTTCTGTTTGCTCTTATGGTGACATCATTCCAACAGCCAATAGTTGCCCATATCACTTCAGGCCCAATCTTTAGTAGAATAACCTTGGCTAGAAGCCTACTCTGTGCTATGTGGGGGGAGGGTGGGTTCTGAGCCAGATCACGTAGCTTTCCATTCATATTAGTTGATTATTTTTCACAGTTAAAATGAGGCAGAGAACACACAACAGCATGTGAATATTTATTTCCTTCATTTAATTATCCCTGTATGTCATTTACAATAGTCTGACAACATAATACGGTACAAAATGTATTCTGGAATCAAAAGGGGAAAAAAATGCTACGTTCTATGCGTGAAAAGAAAAGGGAGGTGGGGAGGTAGAGACAAAAGCCACGTTGGGCTACGTGGGAGGGAGGAGCAGTTCACAGGAGGCCAAAATGGAGCTACGTGGTTTATGGACGCCCCACAAACCTGCACTATAGTGTGGGAGTATGTTGGTGTTTCAACCAAAGTTTTGCAGAAGAGCGATGATTTGATGGGCAACATGTGGTGAGCATTATCATAAAGAATACTAACACCCTTGCTCAACATTCTTCTTCTTCGGTTCTGAATTACCTGTCTTGGATTTTACAGGGTTTCACAGTTAGTGCCAGAAAGAGATTTAGCACTGACAAAGTAGCGAAAGACGACATTCACCATTTACTCAAAGACATGGCACCAGGCAGGAATGGTAAGGGGATAACATTCCTATTCTTTGGTTCTGAATTGCCTGTTAGAGGTTTCTCAATGTTTCACAGTGTGTATAAATGTGACCTGCAAACATTTGGTTGGAAAGTAATTCAACACGAACAAAGAGGTGAAAGATGAAGTTGAATGCTTTCTCAAAGATATGGTGGCAAGATGGTATGATATGAGCTCACAGCTTCTGCAAAATGTGTCAATTAAAATGGTGATTATGTAGAAAATAGATAATTGTTCAATCCTTAAAATGTTGTATATATTACAGAAAATAAATTGATTTTCTTTTTAATCTGTAAATGTTTTGAAGACCTTACTTTTGCGGTTGCTCTTTTAACTAACAACTTTGACAGTTTGAAGCAATAAGTTATTTAAAAATAATTTCATTACATTATTCACAACACTGCAATCTCTTATTTACATCTGAATGTTAACTGCTCTCTCAATATAAGATTTGCACCTACTGTTACACAAAGACATTAGTTTTACCTATTCTTATTCAACATTTTTCCTTCACGTTATAAAATATGAAGGCATCAATCACGAAAGGAAAGCAATACATATTTTAATTTCTTCAACAAATCACAATACCTGTAGACGACAGGAGGCACCGTAACCGATGCAGGCAGTGTCTGAATGCGGCGTGGTGGTTTACGCCGCTCGGGGATTTCTTCGAAGTTGACCCACTGTCGAGTGACAGCCGATGCGACGGGGGTGACGGGTGGTGGCAGGTTGGTGCGTGGAGGCAGTGGGGGAGGAGGCGATGGCGAAGACGCGGCGAGGGACGGCTTACGACCCTCACGTGGGCTCTGCAAGCCCGTACCCTGCTCCGCAAACTCGAACCAAGAACGTCCCGACGGAGTCCTGCTGCCGAGTGATACGGGGCCATCAATACAGCAACTGTCTCCAGAATATAATGCTCTAAGTTTTTGTAGCACAAATTACGAGGGCCATGGAAAGTAGTACCCATTTGTGCCACGTACAGTCGTGGCATCACAAAGGACTGTCATTCAAGGTCTAATATTTTAGTCAACTCTCTGCTTTTTGTGTGTGAGGTTATGTTACGTTCTAACATTAACGCTTTACTTGTTTCTGTGAGTGTTTATGATGTTTTTAAAAACTGAGATTGCCAGCAATTGTGGAAAGAAATCTATTGCTTGACTCCCAAGTGCAAGCAGTATACAACCATATGAAATTCACCATCAAATCAAAGAAGTTTATACAGAAATTATCTGTTGAAATTCAAAATCGGTGGCGAGGTCTGTTTTTTAATACTGGTGTCAAGCTTCTCCTCCACAATGCCGATGCTCACATTGCTGGAAAAACAAAAAAAAAAATTCTTTAAAAGCTTAAATGGGAAGTTTTCAACCACTAACCCTACAGCGAAAATCCAGCTCCTAATGATTTTCATCTCTTTGCAACATTGAAAAACTTTTTTGGTGAACAAGTTTTCAAAGTGACAAACACCTGAAAGAAGGAATGACTACTTTTCTCAATAAACTATAAAGGAATATGAGGCAGAATTACAAAAACTCATTTCACAGTATGAAAAGAGTGAATTTGCTTTGTGCCTATGTACAAAAGTAGTGTTAGTTATTTTTAAAGATCTTTACTGATCTGTTTTTTTATTTATTAAACAGATACTACTTTCATGACAACCCTCTTACAAATAATAAGTCGGGAGGACGCCGGTTTGAATCCCCATCGGGGCATCCAGATTAGGGTTTTCCATGGTTTCCCAAATCACTCCAGGCAAATGCTGGGATGCTTCCTTAAAAAAAAAGGCCATGGCCGAATTCCTTCCCATTCCTTGGTCCCCATCCTTTCCCGTCTCTAAAGGCCTCACTGTTAAGAGATGTTAAGCAGTCTAAAATAAATAATAAGTACACAAGAAACCCATTACACATTTCCATCAAGTATTTCAAGTGGCATCCTTAACAGTGCTTAGCTGGGACTGAATGTCCATATAAAATGATTATTAATAATAATAATTAAAAAAAAAAAACAAATGATGTAGTTAGATCACATTTATACAAAAAGATAGGTAATAGAGCTACTTTCCCACATTCTCCTCAGGTATCATACGAAAGTTTCCAGGACTGTCAGTGAGACAATTTCTAAGTTTAGCATTTAAACTGCATGGGTGGAAGTGTTACAGGTACGATGGGGGGAGCACAGCTGGAAGAAAATTTTCTTTTATTAACATGTGTTCCTAAATCGTACTTTATTGATGAAATAAATTTATTTTAAGTTTCTCGGGTTTACGAGGTCTCTGCTTCTCAATTTTAAGCAGTAGAAAAGAACGAAGAGTACAAGACAACCAAATGCTTATTTACAAAAATGATAATGGGCAAAAGATGAGTGGGAATACCAAGAAGAAGAAGAAGATGGATAGACCAACTGAAGGAGGACATAGAGAGAAGAGGCTGGAACTGGGGATCTATTATGGACAGGTAAACTTTTCTCGGCAGGAGACAGTGGAATACGATCGTCTATAACTACCAAGACGGAAACACAGGAAGAGTCGTAAACCATGACGGGGAAACAGGAGATGGTACACAACAATGAATAATGATGTCCAGAGCATATAACATTGGAACAAATCATCTAGGAAATTCAGATTTAAGTACAAAAAATAGTAAAGGCATGCCTAAAACTGCACAATAACGAATCATGTTCTATTTATTTGAGGTTACATCAATTCTGAAGATTTATTTAGTTAACAATTGCTATACTAATCTTCAAAATGAAAATCTGGACTTACAGAAATGTATTCAATGCACTCAGAAGATTTATAAAGTGATCTATGTGATTGTGGCATTTGGTTTAGTTAAAATAGCACAGTAATGGTCAATTATATAACAATGGAACTACTTTTTCAACACCAGCAGCCTGAGCAAAAGCAGTATTCTAAATTTACACAGCCAACCACATAGAGAAAAAGGAAACTAGAAACAAGACATTATTATCTTCACTAATTATTCAATGCATATTGTATTGTCCATGGATAGTGTAAAAATTTCGTGTTTAATGTGCTGTATCTCAACCTAACCACAACCATAGCTAATACTGCTGTTTGTAAATCATAGCTTCTTTCACATAGGAATTGATACATTCACTGTATCCATATGGGGGATGAAATAATGACATCAGTAATGTGGCATCAGTGGAAGCAAAGGAAATTAAAAATAGTTCTTAGTGAATTTATGCAATCTTATATAAAATTAGTTTAATCTATATTTAAATTTTCTATTGTAAAGCAGAAAATACTTTTTTTTTTGTTATAGAATGTAAATTTTTTATTATTTCAATATTATTACCATTACTGTAATTATTACTTAAGAAAACACATATACTATAACACAATTCCAAGCAGATGCTGTCATGGGTACCTCCTAGTTTATTATCAATTATGTTAGTACCCATGTAACAGAGCAGTAAACATTCGATACTAAGAAGACAGAAATAAATGCAAATACTGATGAAAACAGTAAAAGAAGAATAATGATAAAAAATCAGCCCTTTCATATTTAAATTTCATTAACAGGAGCAAATGCCTGAGATGTTTTAAAAGTACCATGGACAGTAAAATCATCAATCTTTTCTTAATTTACTTGCAATGAGTAACATGCCCGAGTGTCAATTTGACCACACATCTACTTTTATGTTGTGTAATTAAAAAAAAAAAAAATCTAAAATTCTTTGGGGGCAATTTCAACATGTAACTGTTTTGCTCTTTACGAATTTTTTATTATTCTACATTGTAGCATCTCTGGTAAAATGTTCATCATTTGATTGGTAATCAACTCCAGTACGACAGTTTGGCTGTGCACCTTAAAGCACCACCACATAAGATCGGGAAAGGTACAACAAGCCTAGGTTCAAATCCTGGTTTTGGTATACCAGCCATCATGATGGTTGTTTTCCATAGTCACCTAGGCGAATACTGGGCTAAACCCCTATTACTGCCTCATATACTATATATTTCACAAACAAAAATAGACTCATCACACAGTACGCAAGCTACATGTTTCAGAAAGATGGCGACACATCTGGTCCCCCATCAAACCTATACACTTGCAACACTCTCATCACACACGTTCTGTCTTCAAATGACTCCCAACCCAGCACCCAGTTAGTGATCACGGTGTGTGATATTTTCCACAGATAACTCAAGCTGCCCTTCTGTGCAACTGTATTCAGGATTGGAGACTAAGAATTCTTCCAAAGTTAATTGCCTACAAGTCATCATCATTATCGTTGGGGACCATCTCCAGTTTCCCGGGTGTGGTTTACGAGTCTTGGATGCTATAGACGATCGTTTTCCACTGTCTCCTATCCAGAAAAGTTTCTCTGTCTGTGATGTATTCCCAATTCCAGCCTCTTCTCTCTACGTCCTCCTTCAGTTGGTTTGCCTACAAGTATTGCACACAATTGTCACAGAGACAAAAAATTCGATAATTTTTACCTTCTAGTTACTGACCTGCGTGGACTGCGTGCCTTGGCAGACTCTCCGTCTGTCACAGGTGGCTGTTGTTGTTGTTGCTGTTGTTGTTGTTGCTGCTGCTGCTGTTGTTGGTGGGTGACAGGTCTTGGCAGCTGTATCCGCATTTTTTCTGTCGAGTGGGCCGGTTCGCACTCCCCGCCGTGCTGCACGTACTCCTCCAGTAGTGACGGGTTAATAGGGGTGGTCGACCGGGGACGTTCGATGGGACACGTACGCACTTCCACCGCGGCGCGCTGACGCACTGGCAGAATCGGCACGGCCACTGACCTGCTGACAGATTCCATTTGACTTGTTTTGAAATATGGTAACAATGAAATCAAGACACTAAGTAGCAGAAAGGAATCAAATTAGTATAGGGAAATGAGCCACCACTTACCTTTAGATGATGGATGTGGGCGTGAACACACAGAAAAGACAAACACAAATAATAAGTAATTTTCGGGATAAATCCTTCGTCAACAGTCTTTCTGTGAGGCAGACTCCAGCTGTGCCCACCTCTCATAATGTTCTCCCGTTGACAAAGGGTTTATCCTGAAAATTACTTAATTATTTGTGTTTGTCTTTTCTGTGTGTTTGCACCCCACATCCATCACCTAAAGGTAAGTGGTGGCTCATTTCCCTATCCTAATTTGATTATTTTGAAATATTGTTGAAAAGATTAAGTGGAAAGAAGTAAAACAGTTTTGTAAGATAAGGGCCAGAAATTTTTTAACTTTATTTTAAAATATTTAGAAAACTATAGGAAGTATAAAAATATCAACACATGATATTTTCATTTTCAGGTTCTTTTTACCCAGGAGGCTGTGGAGGTGTGAGCTGCCAGGCTTCTGGTGTCAAAGATGAAGGGATCAACGAAATAAACAAGAATGGGGAAAGTAAGCCCACGATTAGGGATTGAAATCCAGCAAAGCGGGATCCCACAATTCCGCGGGATCCCGCATCATTAGACAGTCTGGCGGATCCCGCACAAAATTAAGCGGATCCGCAATCTGCAAAATCCGGCGGAAACGCGTGTCAGTCTGCGGGACTCGCTGCCCCACTCGGTCTCTGTCGGATATTTTGCACTGTTTGCCTGTACCAGAGCAGTTGGCATTTGACTCATGTGAACAAGCGTTTGTTTTTGTCAACCTTCGTCATTCTTAAGTAAATAAATACACTTTTACGTATTCATCAAAACTTACGTTTCTTTCGAGAACACATTTCTGTAATTTGAGTTATGGTGAGTATTTAGTATGATTTTCTAACTATATAATTATGTTTTAAGTGTCGCACACGTTATCTGAACTACATGGTTACAGCTTTTCATTCACAGTTTCATTATTCCCATTCTCTGTATTTTCAGATAAAGTAATTGTGACAATTTCCTAATTTGCGGCTGAAAATTTGATTATTCGTCGATATGAAACTAATGTTATCGTAATTTTAAAGATCGCGTACCAATTTATTTAACAGCTATCAAAAGGAAATTGTATATCGTTTGACTTATTGTTGTTTTGGCCGCTGCCTCAATGCGTTTCCTTGTCAAAAGCCACCTGTTTACACGTACCGCTCAGGCTTTCAATTAATTGCTACTATTTCGACTAAAGGTAAAAAAAGTTATAATGAAATTTTCACGGGTTTATCCATGAATTGTGTTGTAGGAACACCATACTTCGACGGCTGCCTCCGCCGTCTTCCTCACGTGTGTAATTTCGTGTGTTTGCAATGAAATCCGGAGATACATCCTATGAGGACTGTGCCGAGAAAGTCTCCTTTCTTACTAAAAAATAATAATTTCCACTCTAAAAACGTCGTTACGCCACGTAAGTAAATCTGAAATACTTGACAGTTTATGTGTTGGTGAGTAGTTTCTTTGAATAACATTGAATCAACTGTAATATCAATCAAGGAATCAGGAGATATAATAATGAATCACGCAAAAAAACGCCAAGTCTCGTGCTTGTGCAGTGACAAAAAGTTATGAAATCTTGTTCTGAGCCAAGTCTACACTTTACAGAGTATATTCACTTCACTTTGTGAAATGGAATGCTTTTCTCGGTATTATGGAACGTTTATTTATATTTTTTTTAAAAAAAAACTCTTGTAACTTGGCCATTAAGCAAACCATTTTTTTAAACTTATGTAATGTATTGTAAGGCACATAATATGTCCTAAGACTAATATTTTCCATTTTTATTATTTATTTAAAAATTGGTTTAGATTAAAAAACAAAAATTTAAAACCTCGAAATACACTTAAGACACGCTAAAAAGTTTTAATGTCATTTTGCCAATCAAAATATTGTTAACTGTTAATTTTTATCATTTAACATTAAAAATTATTTATTAATTTATTAACGTTTTAAGTAACTATGTTTTAAACATATGCATTAAAAAGCTGTTTGTACCAATCCTGCACGGATCCCGCGGGATTGGCACAAATCCCGCGCGGATCCCGCGGGATTGAAAACACTGCGGGATTGCAATCCTTACCCACGATGGACATGACGAGATGTAAAAGATCAATACAAGTATCCAATACTTCACGTCATCTTTGATTATTCTGAGACAGGAAATGAAGCAAATGATCACGACAGGTGTGCATGTGGTAAACTACCGCATGACTAAGCTGAATTTGCTGTAGATTTCTAAATGCAAATCAACAAACAATGAGAAAAGAATAATGTTGTTAATGGTGATAAAAAATAATAAAGAAACTTTTTTATCAGTGGAATTATTAATCTTTTCTTTCATTTTCACAGAAAACTTCTGTGAAAATGGAAATTAAATTTCAGAAGGGGATGAAGAAAGCCTATTTACCAGTATTTTTATGCCTTGAAAAAAGATTAGCACACACAAGAAATGTGGTGTATATGAACTCAAGTAAAGCCTTTTTACTAAGGCTTCATTATTGTTGTTAAAATACTATGCCTTAATTTTCAAAAATTTTCTTTATTGTCATGATTTTGTTGATCTTCCTTAATTGGCATAAAAGCAATTTACGAAATGTATTTTGAAAAATAAACTTTTGCTTTCAGTCATGTACATCTGCTTTAGGCCATAAATGTGGGGGGTGGATACTGCAAAATACTTGATGTACCTCATGGTAATACAAAAGAAAAATCTTTGTTTTGATATTATATTAGTTCCTGGCACAATCATTATCTTTATTAGGTACATCTTCTAGGTGCATTATTTCCTTCAACAAGGAACAGGTGTTCACTGATAATGATTTCAAATTTTCAATGGTTGGTAAGTTTAGAAACAACGCCCATGTGTCACAGTGACAATGATTTGAAATACTCTTCATGGTCAGAAGTAAAATGATGATTGGTTCTTTATTGTGAGAATTTGAAATAGTTGTTATGTGAATAGCTGAATCTGTTTGAGTGAGATGGATGAGGCCTTACATTCAGGAGGATGTGGGTTTGAATCCCAATCCAGCACCCATTTTTCCATGGTTTACTCAAATCACTCCATGCGAATGCCAGGGTGGTTCCCATTAAAGGCAATAAGAAAACAATAAACATGCTAAATCAGAGAGTACTAATAATAACAATTTGTGTGAACTGTAAATATGATAGGAGCAAATTTAACTACTCAGTTACGGCAAATGCTCTGGGCAATTCTTCACAGGCACTAAGATGATTATGTTGCAGAAACTTGCCTCTCCCCATATGTTGGAAATTTTTTTTGAGGGATGCCATCGGACATTGTACGCTAGTCTATTCATGAATTTAGATCCTGAAATCTGTGTTGTAGAAAGTTCTGAACAATTTAATTTCAATGCTAGCCAATGTAGCCATTACACTAAGAGTAAATATAATAACCATAAAAATCATAAGTCAGTGTCATTTGTACAAAAAAGAAAAATATTTTCTGTCACTTCTTTACTGAGTTTGTTGCCAACACAATTACCATCTTTAGAATGCTTCCACTTTTGTGGGCCATTCAGTAGAGACTGTGCTTAGCATCTACTGTCAGCTTGCTAGTCCTGTTGTAGTTGTGACGGGGGGATGTGTTGCCAACTGTATGTGTAATGTGTATCATGTGTTATGTGTTACAAGTATATTTTTGTTTGTGAAACTTGTAGTTTATGAGGAAAATATTGACTATGGCCCCAGCATTCTCCTAGATGATTATGAAAACGTGTCTAGAAACCACGGTCAGGATGGCCAGTATACGAGGAATGGTATTTGATCCAGGATCAGCCATACCTTCCTGATCCTAACAGGTACAGAGTATCTTGACATAGGAAGGGGAAAAAATGTTCTCAGTAAAAATATAACAGTTTAAAGTCTAAACATTTCTCCTGTGAAATCCATTTTACTCTGTAACGTGAAGACTAAAGTGAACAGGGGAAAATTCCTGTGTAATTACTCTTACACACTAATTTAGCATTTAAGGGTTTTTCCCCGACTGTAGTAATTAGTATTGGAAATTATGTAAATTATGTAAAAAACAAGAGAAACTATGTGCAGTTTTTGTAGGTTTTAAAAGTTTTCTAGTGTTATAGATTCTCTGTCATGAGTATTTTAATTGCCCTTCTGGTTTGAGGTTGAGGCAATTATATGGTAGAAGATATTTGTGTACAAATTATGAGGCAAGCAGCACCTTAGAACACACAGAGAGGTTAGGTAATAGTATCTCCCTCAACTTCCAGTGACAGTCCTCATACATGTATGGAGCCATCAGCAATGTGGATGTCAAAATAAACTGTGCCTACAGCTGTTTAATTTCTGAGTCGACCCTCCCCTTTTTAGCTGTGTGTTCAATCTAGGTTTTGGGGTATTTAACAATTACCTCTCATGTAATTATTTGACTTTTATCTATAATTGTTTTTTCCTGCCATTTCTTGTATTAACTGTAATTTGATGATTACTTATAGTGATTGTTATGTTTAATTTACAGTAAAAAATGACGGGCTTAACGGAGTGTTTTGGCAATTATCTCTTTGCAATTGCTTGATGAAATAGAATTGTTATAAAATAAAGCTTAATGTAATTTCTCAGCCCTTGGTAGCAAAAGATTTCAGTTGTCAACTTGGTCCAAGTTGCATTTCAGGGTAACCACAATCTCTGCTGATATTGCCGCTAAAAAATCAAAACTTCAATCACACACGAATTAATATATTCCCTGCATCACACGTCAATGTCATCATGCATCACGATGTAAACTTGATCAAAATCTTCACATGTTCTTACATCTTTCTTTTTATTATCTATGATGAAGATAGATTTTTTAACAAATGACACAGCTTACATGTCATTGAAACAATTACCCTAGTGAAAATGAAACATACAAAAAACAAATCTTAACAACTTATGTTATGCCAGATAATATTAGATTTAATTGTGGTTTAGACCTCATAGATCACGATCAATTTGGAACTTCTTTAATTCAAACCAAGTAATGATTTCAGTAAAAAAAGCAAGTTATATATAATTTATATGCCAATTTAAATGAAATAAATACTTTTGTGGCAATTCATTTCTTATAAAATAAAGCTCGATGCGATTCCTAGTGCTTTGCACTGTAACAAAAGTTTTCCGTTGCCATCCTGGTCCAGGTTTCATTTCAACCTAACCACATACTACACTAAACTTGCTGCCAGAGAAACATTAGTTCAATCACAAGCATATAATACATGTATCACAATTTAGTGGCAATAATGCATCGTGATATATACTAAATCAAAATTTTTTACGGTTTATACATCTGCCTTTTATATTATCCGTGATTCAGATCGATATTACAATGGTTGAATGGCTAATGCAGTTACATATGGCTGAAACATGTCATCAGTAAAAGCAAAGGAAATTTAAAAAATCTTAACAACTTACGTCATGCCAGTTAGTATTAGATTTAATTGTTACCTAGGCTGTATAAATTGCGATCAGTGTGGAACAACTTTCGTTCAAGCAGAATAATGATTTAAATAACAGGACACTCATGAAAACAATTTAAATTATATATTTTTTAAATTAATTAACTCCTGCCCTCTGCTTTAAAGTCAAGTGCTGATTATAATAACAATCTAATCATTGCTAAATAAAAATTAAAGGCCAAAGATTTTAACGAATACTTTTACATCGAATGAATATTAAATAAATATAAGCAATTACAATGTAAAGTGGTTAAATCCATTAGAATAAATAAATAAGTAGCCAACAATAATTACTTCCTACTATTACTGGTTTTATGAATGACATTATGGAATGTTCAACATCTCTCAGGCTGCTATCACATGGGATTAGAGTGAAAACATCTAATTTCACCTAAACAAAAGTTCTTTAAAATATTATTTCCCACTGCAAGGAAACCCTGTACTGTACACAATGTAATACTATAGTGTAGATTTAGTCTTTATCTTAGCATTTGATTGGTGTATAAATGGCTGGACTTGAAATGGAATATCATACTTGCCAACTATCAAAATTGTTTCTGTAAGGTCCCTAGACCACAAAAATTTTAACATCTGCATTTAACTGATCATGCACTAAACTAATCATTCACAGAAATTTATAATATTTAAATGAAATCTTATGCACTTAATTCACTTCATTTGTTCACACATATAATTTTCATGACAGACTTTTCAGTCAGACAGAATTTTCTTACATTCTTCAGGTTTCGAAATTTCCTAAGACTTTCTTTTCTTTTGGCACTAAAAAGACAGTGAACAAACACTCGGCTTTAATTACATCTAAACCAGAATTTACAAACTTAGTGAAAAAAGCACTGATTTTGTGGTTCGCTTCCTTTGGTTTTAAAATCAAAATCAGTTATCACTGGCTGAATTTTTTATTTCACTATGTGCTATGTTAAAAACACACCCACAAACTCCACAAAACACACGTTTTCCCTCTTCTCTTGATTTTCGCATGCACGTAAATTGTACAGAATATGTTTCCCTAAATGTCTGGTAATATTGTTTTTTTTTCTTAGAGTTATTCATAGTTACAGAGAGTTTTACAATCTACACAAATTACCATAAAATGCAAGCCAGATGATCTGGAAGTGGAATAAAATGATGTTCAAACAACTACAATTCAACTTTCAGAAATAGTAGTGATGTAAAATTTGAGAAACAGAGCAGTTAATTATTGACAACAGTAAAATGTATCACACCTTGGTGGAAGAAAATGATGTTCAAATAATTACGGTGAAAGGTGCAGTCAAATGAAAGAAGCTTCGATACACATAACATAGCACTTAAAAAAATTAAGGAAATTGAAAATCTTCCACAATTGTTCATAAAAACCACAATAACCTTGTTCCATATAAAGACCTCACCTATGCCATTAATTTTAGTTCATAAAATAAGACAATTAATCCATACAACCAAAAAATAACAGCACTTTCCGTAAATTTTACAAGAAAACCATAAAAAAATGACGGGTACGGAATACCTTATCAAGTGTTAGACCGACTGACCTCTCCTGGGGCAGAGTCGTGGGGACGTAGGGCAGCTCGTCCTCGAACGAGTCCTGCATGATCACCAACCCTTTGCGCTCGTGCTCTTCCTCCTCTTCCTCGTCCTGTCCTCCGCCCTCGGGCAGGAGGGCTTCCGGCTCCGCTCCCAGCACCGCTGCGGCCACTCTCACAAAATCCATCTCGGAGTCAGACGACAGGCGGTCCTCTTCCGTGCTCGCCTGGGCCTGTATTTTTAACAACTTTTAAACTATCTTCAGAAAAAATACTGAAACCAATAAATATGTGAAATGGTGATTATAATTCCTAAAACATGAAAAAGATGAACTGTGTTTTAACCTTTTCAAAACAGAGGAAAAAATGCATTGATTAAAAATAAGACAGATTTAATGGATATCTTTAGTGGCAAGGGAAATAATTAACATTTCCAGATCATACAAACAGAACAACACGGAATTAATTTCATTTAATCATCAGTAAAATCAGTTTCTTTAGAGCAGAGGTAAGAGAGTTGAAGAAAAAACAAATTAAAAATTATGATATTCTGGGCAACTTTAAAGCTATGGAAAAATAACATTTAGTATGAAGAGAAAACATAAATTTTTAAAAATTCTTAGCATTGAAGAAATTAAGCCTACAACCTCTGATCTAACTAAAGTCACAAGAAGACAGAAAGGTACAAAGATGAAGCTGTTTAAGAAAAAACAGACAGTGTTAGGAGTGTGTAAATCATTGACTTTGTTAGGAAATTACTTCCAGAAAGTAAAGGGTGATCGGTAAGTGTAATTGCAATAAGCATAGAGAAAGAAGATAGATAGAAATAAATTCACATTACAAGATAACATTGTAAAAAATTTCAATTGCTTTACGAAATTGGGAGAAAATAAATGGCCACACAGCTAGATGTTGTGATAGGGAAATAAGGAGTTGTTGTAAGATGTATCAGGAGAGTGTGTGGGAAAAAAACATTTGGCTAGATAAAAGATACACACAAAAAAACCTGTTAGGTAAAAAGTGCTATAAAGTTGGCAAGAATAAGGCTAACCGTCGACATTTCTTGTGTCTGTTCTTTTTTATGTTCATCATTCCCAGCTGCCTTCATCTGTGGTAAGTGTCGAGTCATATTTCCCTATCCTTTCTTAGTAATCATATAATGTTTTAGATGATGAGTTATTTCTTTTGGTTTCAAGTTTAACATGTGGTAATGGAGCTTGTGAAGCAGAATAGGAGAGAATCAATCAAGGCAGTGAGGATATCTGACATTTTATGCAGTAGGAGAGGATTTGGCTACTCATCTTAGAAAAACAATTTTTTTGGTTGTGAGATCACCAAGTAGATTTGAACCACAACAACCACTTTTTGGAAGGAGGAAAATATGCTCAAAGAAAACTGAAGTCATTAAATACGGAAATAATCGGAAAAGTGTATTGTAGTCTGAAAAAACTGGTTTCACATTTCAGAAAGTGGGACATCATTTCTAGCTTCATTCACGTAACTAACAGCAATGACATCATTTCATTCACGAAGAAGGAGCAAAATCCGTTCACACAAAATAGACACATGAAAAGAAATAAATAAAAAAAGCTAGCTAGATGAAAATAGGGTAGCTAAAAGACAGTTGGAAAACACTTAAAAAAGTTGGAGGAAAGGGGGAAAAAAGCCATATGCTAGGTGAAGACATTAAACAAATATTTTCAGTTTATTAATGAATTATGACTAAAATAATGAAAAATAGCATCTTTCAGAAACTAACTTTGTTACACATCTAATAGAAAAAGAGAGAGAGACGGCTCACAGCTACTGAGTAATGTGTGAGTCTCTTTCACATCAAAGATTCTACAAGTGCAGCATTCAAAAATACAAATGTCCACAAGACATGATGTACCCAATAAGCTCTCATGATCCTCACTCAAAAATATACTGATAAAAAGTTTTATCTTTTTTAAGAGAAGATGGATTATTAAAAATAAAATCAGTTTAGTAAGAGCTCAGTTTCAAAAGAACTTAACTCACCAAGTACATAATACTGTTTGGTTGGTAAATAAAGTGGTGTAAAACAGCCATAAAATTCCAAAACCACATTAGACATTACATCCAGAGGGATGTCCCTGAATCAGTAATTGGCAATGTTACAAAACAACCAAAAATGTGTCCAAATGAAAAATTTGTCAAAAATGTATGTATTGAAATTAAGGAAAATGGAAGCAGCTTCTAGGTGATCCCAGGCATCAACTTTGGTATGTGATGGGTTAATTTCCCTACCTTTAATATTTTATATTCCCTAGAATGCGTATCATTTAAGCTAATGTAAAAGATGTTTTATATAAGCTTGTTTCTTTAAAGTTATTTTATTTTATCACTGCAAGGAAACAGATGAGAACAAGCTAAATGTCTTGCAAACAAGGAAAACAGGCTATTTTATCATGCCAAAATTTTCTTAAATTAAGACAGATACATAAGATTACATAACCTAAAAAACAGTACATGGAATATTACTCAGTTGTTTTGGAGACACTGCATTTTATTGTTTCTTTTTCTTATTTTGTAAATCCATTAATATTGCTTCACCAATATAAAGAGCGATCATACATCACTGTTTCTGTAATATAAATAACAAGGATACAGCAAATGAATCATCGCTCACCAAAGTTGAAGGCTACAATGAGCCAAAACATATGTGATGAACAAAAACATACACAATATTTCTGTTTAGCACCTTATTCATGTAATAATGCCATATGGTTTGGGAAGTGTGCGCACACCGAAGTTTACCACATGACTCGTGTCCAGTAAATTAATGATTCTGAAAACACTTCCCATCACATTTCAAATGTGTCCTGCACAATAGTTTACTTTCAAATATTACGCCAAAATGTTTAAAATGAAGGTCTTCAACAAACAATTCCTTCCCCAACCTAATATCATAAAAAAGACCTAGTAATACACTGATTCTTTATTGCATTTATCTTCATTCCATGCTGACCTACCAAGCTAAATACCCAGTTCCGGTCACCCTGCAATCTTCTCTTGTTTTGATCCCATTAAAATGTCTACAACCAACCTAACTTCTGACTGTAAATCATTAACACAATCATTCATGAGAAATTAATAGCAATAGTCCAAATACATTACACTGTGGCACTCACATTTTCACGTTTACCTCTTTTGATAATGCATATCCTACCCTTACTCTGTTTTTAGCTTTTAAAAATTCATATACGCAGTAAGTCATTATTTCATCCACTCCAATACTTTTTAACTTATTTAACACCACTTTATGTCAAATTGTGTTGGAAAGATAGTGCTACACTATCAACTTGACCTCCCTTTTCAATTTCATCTGAAAGATGATAATAGTTACAATCAAAATGCTGTTAGGTGAAATAACTTGCATATAGCCCACTGATTGAGATTCACATGAATATACTTACTTGTAACCATATAGCAAACCAGTCTTTTTCCTCACAGACATTCCTGATGTGGTTACATCTCAATTTCTCCTTACAATGTTCTATGCCTATATTAGACAACTCATGGGAAGCAAAGGTATTCAGATAACTACGGTAACTGGTTTGGTGAGACCGTTGGGGTCTATTAGTCAGAAATGAGAGGGTGTGAATCAGAAGCGTGCTCACATAAGTACAAAAGAGCAGACTGATAAGATTTAATTTATCCTGAGAATATTATGAAGATACTGTCAGCTCACCTGTGTGGTTACTGGCTCAGATGGAGTGAGCCCGTTAGCAGGTGAAACCTCCTCCGACAGTGACTGGTGAGTCAAGTTGCTAGGCTGGCCGTCCACGTCCAATGGCGGCGGCTTCGCTAGCTTGGCTGGGATACTAGGCTCCGGCACGCTGTGCTATGGTATTGAGACACTGTTATTAATCAGTATCCTAAAAGTAAACCAATGAGCAGTAACTCTGACCACATATGAGTACAATATTCTCTTAATTTTTTATTTTTTTATTTTTCCTGCAAACCTGTTATCACTAATTACCACAGTGATGATTTTGTAGTTTTGCAATCAGAAGTTAAAGACAGGTGGGATATTTAAGTGTTATGCAGATAAAACAACTAAAGAATATTTTTATCACTATACAAAAACTAACCAACATGTAAATGAGAAAGCTAGATTTAATTAAGTAATTGTCACAAACCATAAACTTTTATTTCTTTAATAATCAACACCTTACTTTATGGTAAGTAGAAGCAAGAAAATAATTTTAAAAAATATATTCAAGGATATCACAGGAAGGTTAATTTAAATAATTACTGTATTTGAAGATCATCCTACAATAGACCACAGATGATAAATAACATTAATTGAGATTATGGCAGTGAAACTTCAAGGTATACAGGAGTGGCAAAACTAATTGATGGCAGACAAAAAAAGCTGATAAATTCTTCTGAAAACTGGTGACATGGATTATGGGTACTAGGCAACAATTAACCTCCTTTGAAAATTTTACTCTGCCACATTTTTAGATGTAGGATAATTTTCAATTGATATCAATAGTTCTTCTTACTTCCCAACGTGCAGTTGCAGGGTTTGAAACCATAAATTCCATTGGCCTGTTTTCTCCCCACACTCCTTTCAAAGTTTACTGATCATAGGAGGAATGGTAATATTTTTAATGTTTCTGGGACAGGATGGAAGAAATCCAATTTTAGTATGATGCTTGAAATTAAGCTGAATCTTTATGAGATTAATCAGCTAGGCAGCATTGGAAATTCTTTATAACAAATTCTTCTTCATCTAAGAATCCTCCTAACCAGTTGTGATGCTATTGATGATTTGTGAAGTAGTTATAATTATAAAGAATTCAGTTCTTTCAATTCAAACAATTTTAGTTTATTGTATATTATTTTAATCAACTAGGAATTACATCGAAATTGGTTAATCTCCAAGATGCAGGTTCTTTTAGGCAATGATAAACACAAGCTCCCGATCTACGCTTCTACGCTGAAAGCCACCATCTCTTCAGTATTTATTTCCATAGCAACCTATGTCGTCCTGCTTTTCTCTAAGAGTATATATTATTAATTTTCATTCCTGCTCAAGGAGCTAAATAGTATGTTCTTTTTTATAAATATTTGTTATGTTACACAGTCACATAGGTCTTTTTTTTAATTATGTGCCTCCATTTATTGTTTTCCATATGTTCCTTTCCTTTATACAAATTAATTCTTTCGCCCTATTTCTTTCTGCTAACCTTCGTTAATTTGGTGTATCCCTTTTTTTTCTAGGTCTTATTCCCTGCACTTTTAAATCCAGAAACATTTTTTGTATTCAGGACTACACAGGGCCAAAACACTCTAGCCTTTGGTTATTCGGCATTTCCTTCATTGCTGGGGCTATCTTCGCATCAACCTTTTTTCCTATGTCCATCCTCATTTTGCAGGCCTGTGATTTACTTACTTCTGTATTATTCAGGATGTTAATCTCTACCTGTATATCATAACTGGCATGAGATAAGACTTGTAAATTGTCTGTATAGCTCTTAAAGGAACACCTTTATCACAAATTAGATTCCACACATGTTGGAAGAAACTAGATGTCTACATAGAATCCAAATACTGCTGATAAAGTTAAGAAAACTATTTTTGTTTAAATATAAGATATCAACAAAGTAATACAATCAAATACTGCACAATAAACAATCATACTATCTAGATGAGTATTACCCTGACTGTTTTTCTGCGAGAGACAATTGGGAAATTTGGACTTAGGGTTCAGAAAGCAGTGGACAAACTTTGGTAGAAATATATATAAAAAAGTGTTCATCAAAGTCTGGAAAGCTAATGATAAATTTAAACTTTAACTCCCCGTATAACTCTTGAAATCTTACACAAGGAAAGTTCCTTTTTCTCATTGACTGCTAGAGGGTACAAATGAAGTATGAAGTGTGCAAAGGAAAATGCATACTTCAATCATACAAGCAATTCATCATAAGTTCATACAAAAAGAGCTTCTTTGACGGCACATGTGCAAGAAATTAATTCCTTTGAAGATTGCATTAAATATTATCATTGCCTTTCATCAGTCTCTGATAAAATGATCTGTTATGCCTAGTTTAATTCCAAAGTTTCAAACAATAGTGCGAGCTTTAAAAACCTTATACATGTAAACAGACTTTATGTATTTGCAGTGTAAAATGTAAAAATGTATGTTGTTTTCCAAGTTATATGATAAATAGTATTCTGGTTCCTGTAGATATTAGAAATCTAAACAAATAAGTCAGCTTTGATTAAAATTAAAACATAAGTGTCAGTATCATACATATATTTATACGCTTTTGTCACAACAAGATTGTTTCATGAAAAATATGACTACAATGTTTTCAAACAATGTGTATATGAGTTGAAACTGTTGTCAATAAATTTGAAAAATGAGTGAAAAAGTTTGTTTGAAAAATATAAAAATGGAATCCACCAATATCAATACAACCTATTTTTGTATGTTATTGATTATTGTTACATACAATAAATAAAATGATTATTATTTTTTAAGGGAAAAAACAGGACCACTGAGAATCTAGCATCAATTCCCCTCTTGAAAAGCTGGCACATGACCATTTCCTCCTTTCAGCACATAAGTAAAATGACGTAAATTACAGTATATAAACAATGAAAACTTTGGATGAACCTACAGTTCAAAGCATTCTGGCATACTTCACTTACAAAAATAAAGCTTTGCCAGATGTGAAGGTCAGGTTAGGAGTCTTTGAAAATCTCAGCTAAGATTGGGATTCCAATCAGAGACCTTTCAATCTCCAGTGAGACACCTCAACCACTGAGCCAAAAGATGACTCAATGCAGAATATTATGGGATATTACGATAACCATAAAAATGAGTGTCCAAATAATAAGAATAAATTGGGCAGTGTTGTATGACATTAGGCAAATTTTATTTCAAGATACAATGAAGCTTCAAACTATCAGTTCTATGGTGAGAATATATATATATATAATAATAATAATAACAATGAGCAGGAAAAAGCTTTAAGGCAATAAAATTAAGGAAGGATAGGTAAATATGACCCAACACTTACCACAGATGAAGGCGGCTGGGATGACGAACAAAAAACAAACACAAGAGAAGCACAATATTTCGGCCTAAAACAGCCTTAAATGTGCAGAAGGTGAAGCACCAGTCGCCGTCACATGTGTACACATAGACGGCCGACTGGTGAATGTCAGTCGGCCGTCTATGTGTACACATGTGACGGCGCCTGGTGCTTCACCTTCTGCACATTTAAGGCTGTTTTAGGCCGAAATATTGTGCTTCTCTTGTGTTTGTTTTTTGTTCGTCATCCCAGCCGCCTTCATCTGTGGTAAGTGTTGGGTCATATTTCCCTATCCTTCCTTAATTTTATATATATATAATATATATATATATATATAAGTGTTATTATAGGTATAATGCGGTCTCCTAACCCAGGATATTAAATACCAAATCCAACAGTATAATACAACACAAACCCACATTGAAAGCTTAGTAAAGAACCATATAGAACTATACATTCAGAAAGTATCAGTGAACTACGACTTTTGATTGTGAAATTAACTTTAAATCTTTCAAAAGTAATTTTTATAACTTAGATAAATATAAATAATTTTAATTCCCGTGCACTGAACTGATTAAATGAGTGGCCTCTTGGCTGTCCAGGTGACACAGAACAGCCAGGAAAAACACGTCATATGGTGGCCGAAATGTCGGCATTTTACACAATGGCATGGAAGCACCCAGATGGCCAAGAGACCATGGATTACAGCCGTGGAAGCTATGATTACATGATTAAATGAATTCTTTTATTTGTATTAAAATAAATGAATAAGACTGTATTGCTGGTAGACACAGCGATTTTCAGTGGCTAGTCACTTTGTACATCTATGAATCTATAGTGTTATGAACATACTTCTGCAGCAGGCACCCCAATGCCACTGTCGTGCTGAGTAATCGGAGCGTCTGCTTCACAGTCAACAGACAGTGCAGCAAGGTGGTCGCGTATTGTTGTAAGCACTGAAGTCTAAGAGGAGGGGACAAACAAATAATAAAGAAAATAAAATCAAATGAAAAATGTATTAAAAAAAAAAACAAAAAAAGAACATATATTACATGGAGGTAATCATGCAGTTAAAAAAGAATAAACAAGAAAAAGTCTTCATTCTATGAAATTTAAAAATACTAACAATAAATTAATTTGCATGCAATCACAAAAGTGTAGTTAAACACAATGGTGTGGTTTTCTTAGAAATACTCAAAGAGATTTGAACATAAGAAAACAGAAATAAACAATTGATTAAAATTTTAAACATTGTATTAACAGCCAATAATTAAAGGCTCATAATTAATATTCTGACTGTCTTATTCATATGTTTACTATCTACTGACATTAAACAAATAAGACGAAAAATGGAAGATTTATTTAATGGTATAACGATCTTTAGGTTTATATAACTCTTCGTGCTTTTTAAGCATTTGATTTAATGCACAGCAGTTAAACTTTTTTTGATAGCTTTGAACAGTATTAATTATCATCATCTTCTTTCTACCGACTATTTCCCCTTTCTCCACAGGCTTGTGCTTATTTTGTGCATGTCTATCGGTCATACTACCAGCTAGTAATCCAGTGCATTTCCTGTAGTTTAGAGACAGTTAGAGATGCAGTATGGGGTTGCGCATTGTCGTGGAGGAGAATGACCTGTCGAATCGGTTGGTCTCTTCTTTTGTGGCGATATGCAACTCTCGCCTTGTTCAACAACTCCCAGTAGTAAGCAGCATTGATTGTGCGTCGCTCATGCAAAAAATCAATCAGCAAAATGCCTTGCTGATCGGGAAAAAAAACACAAAAAAAAAAAAAAAAAAACGGTTGAAAGAATCCTTGCCAGCTGACAGTCGAGTCTTGGCTTTCACTGTTGCTGCCTCCCCTTTCCTCCGCCAGTCCTTACTGGCTTCTTTGGATTCTGGAGTGTAGTGGTGAACCCATGTTTCATCGCAGGTGACGATCCGACTCAAAAATGCATCACCTTCTTCCACAAACCTTGCTGTAAGCCTCTGACAGACTTCCAAACGTCTCAACTTCAGATTTTCGGTCAAAAGGTGAGGGACCCATCTGGAACACACTTTACGGAACTGTGGGTGTTTTGTGATGATTGCTTGACAGCTCCCATAACTGATTTAGACTTGTTCTGCAATTTCTGATACTCTCGCCCAGTCGATCGATGTCAATAATGTCTTTAACCGCACGAATGTTTTCAGTCTGTAACTGCTGGTCCGGGGACAGCGATCGTGTTGCTGTTTTTCCACGCGTTCTCGTCCTTCCTTGAAATTTTTATGCCAGAAAAACACACGCGTCCTTGACAATGTTTGATCACCGAACTGTGCAGTCAATCTCTGGCAAATTTCGGCCGCTGTAACTCCTTCAAGAGCAAGAAATTTTATAATAATACTGTTGCGCAGTGGAGGGGTGCACCTGTTGCTCCGACATCGTTACCGTTACTGACTAAATGGCAGGGAAATATCTAACAGCACTGCTCTCCCCCACTCCTAATGGTCCCTGCCTAAGCTTAGCAGAAGTGCGGGGTCAGTACTGCCAATTGTTGATTTTCAGGAACAACAATCCCGTTTATATTTGATCCCCCCTCGTACAAATGTAGATTTGACATACTTCGCATGCAATACAGATCCAATTCTCAAACAACACATTGTGCTTCACTGTCACACTGCAACAAACATGAGGTCCAATTCAACAGTTGTCTGTGATCTCCATTACAGCTGTTCTACGTATTTACTTGTACCAATGTATGAAAAAAATAATGCAGTTCGAGCAATACATGATAGTATTTGTAGATCTTCTTGCAACTTTCAGTAGTGGTTCTCATAATAATGTTGGGTATATTGTGTATGAGTAACTCCAGTAAAGATTTCCTTAATTCCTGAGAAACTGCAATAGTCTATTCTTTGAAATGAGAAAAGTCAACATTTCTTTCCATCACTATAAAAGAAAATTAACCACCAGTGTGGCTGAGTGCATTAATGTGGATTGGAGATATACTGCGGGCCAGGATCGAGTCCTGATCTCCACGTACTGTCTGTCCTGATTGCAGTTCCAGGCAGTTTTCTGAAATCATCAAGGCAAATATCGAAATAATCCACAATCTCCAGTCTCATTAACTACACATTACACAAACAAAAATATACTTGGTATGCAATGAGCATTGTTAAACATTTCACAGACAGATGGCACCACAACCACTTCTGCCATCAAACTACGACAGGCCTAGCGAGCCGGTAGTCTGACAAGACACGTGCTCAAGAATATAATAGCAGACCTGACCGATGGTGGTAACTGATCTAGAAGAGAAGCAGATTGAGTACAGAAGATTAATACAAATTGTAGTGGTCAGTAACTGTCATCAGAAACCAGCTACAAACTTAGTAACTGTGGTAGAAAACAATATAAACATAACAGTTATAATAATAATAATAAAAAATCACTGTTAACTGATCACCTCATATTTCAAATCAAAATGTCAGCTTCCGTTTTAACATCAGGTAATCTGGTAATAGGCCATATTTGCACAGTTGTTGAACAATAATTTTATAAATAATTCCATCAAAAACTACTGTTATGGTGAATTTTATTCCCCAGATGCGTTTCACCCTTGTGGTGTAGGGGAACCTTAGTGGAGATATAGTGGCAATCCTCACATGCCAGTCTGGAACAGCACTTTATAAACTTTTCCAACACTGTTCCAGTTGAACATTATTTCACCAGTTGCTTGCACGGTACACTTGTTGTTTTAGTTGATTTACACATGTGTTCCACACGGCTTGTTTTGTTGAACTAGTAAACAAGGAGTAACCCAACGTTTTCTTAAATTTGTTATTCACTCCGTATTTGCCAAATAACTGAGCACCTGACAGAATTAAAAATAAAAATCTATAACTTTTCCTAGGCAGCATCGCATCAAAACGTACAAAATATAATGCACTCAGGATACATTATCCCAGGATAATTATAATAACTGTGTCTAACACTATCGTAAAAACAAAATGGAAAGTGGAGAAAAATATTGAATAAAACGTCAGCTGGTACCTCTCTGGGTGCAGGTGCCGGTTCTGGCAGTTTCTGTCTCGGCCTCTCGTGCTCTTGACTGTGAGGAGCCTTGTCTCCCCTCTCCTCAGCTTCGTGCTTCCTGTGCCTGCGTACCTCCTGCACTGTAGTCGCCGCCTCCTTCTGCTGCTGACGCTGACCTGCGGGTGCCCCCGTTCCCACTTCCTCCGGAGGTGGTTTGCGAGGTTTCAGCTTCCGCAGCTCCGCCAGCTTTTCCTCGAGCTCCTGTGTCGGCTTACCCGAGCCCTGCTGCTGCCTCGGTGGTTCCGCAGGCGGTCTGTCTACCACTACGTGTGACTGTTTCTGCGGAGGAGGAGGTGCTACTTCTGACGGCTTCTCTGATTCCTCATTGGAAATCCTGCATAAAGTACAATTAAAAATGTAGTAATTTTACAGCTCTTGAGTGTAGCGATGGTTCAAAATTGCTACGAAAATCAATCATTATTACTATTATTTTTCATTATGGCTTTACACCTTATTGACACTGAAATCATTAGAGGTAGGAAACAAATGGGGTTAAGAAATGGGAAGGAATTCAGTCATGGCCTTTTAAAGGAATCATTCAGGCATTTGAGAAAAATGGAAAACCAAAAACTGTAGGGCTGGATGGGGATTTCAACCTGTACTTTCTCGAATGGCAAGCAAGATTTTTACCCCTCACCAATCAGGTTCAGTCAGTGTTCCAGAAGCGGATGTAGGTTAACTGCACAAAGCATTTCATGTTGGGGGAAAAATAGAAAAACAAACCTGAAAGACTGGAACAAAGGTGTGACAGTGCTAGTCTTCAATAAACAAGACAGATCCAGAAGGAAAAAAAACTGCAGAGGTATTACCCTGATGTATCACTGTGCAAATAAATATGAGTAAATTTTGGATACGTACGAGTAGTAACTGAGAGATAGATGGGACTAATAATGATTTATGCCAGGAAGGTGAATTATTGAACTCGTTCACTGTAAGGTAGCTACACGTGTGCCAGTATTAATGTGGTTAATGGACACAGGAAACACTTATGACACCAGCAGCAGGAGCAGAATATGGCAAACACAGCTCATTCAATGAATATGTAAATGGCAAGGAGAATCTACAATGGAGGAGAAAATTGAATAACACTAATGGATGGATTCAGTTGAATAATGAATAAAACAAGAGAAGCACCCTCCCAACTCTTTGATATATATTGGCAATTTTATTTTTATTTTTTATTCTGCTTTTGCTTTATGCCTTGTCGATGTCAAGGTTATTAGAAGTAGGAAAGGACAGGGGGCAAGGAATTAGCTAGAGTGATCTGGGGAAACCATGAAAAACCGAAATATGTGTGGCCAGATGGTGATTCGAATCCACGTGATCTAGAATGTGATGCCAGAGAATTATTCTCACCCATCGCTGTAAGTAAGTTTCTGTCAAAGAGAAAGAGGCCGTAATATTAGGAGGAAGAACAAAGTGGGTAATAGTACAATGCTAGTTGAAGATTAGTTGAAGAGTGTTGAATCTTTTAAGTATTTAAGAGTGTGAAAACAGGAAGAAATGGAAATAATTATAGGAGGAGATTTGAGAATGGGTTTCTCAAGGCTGATAGTGTACTTACATCATGAAGAAACGTGAAATATTTTTGGGCCCTCCTTAATGTTGGATCAGAAATATTGGTGATTAAGGATAGGGATAAAAGTAAACAGATATACTTACAACACAGAGAAATCAAGTTTAAAATATAAACATCTAATGTAATTAAAAATGAAAGGAAAGAAATGCTACGAGGCAATATTTACATGGAAATGAAAGGGAAAATACAACCAACACGCACCAAAGTTGAAGGGAGGAGTGCAACAGCAACACAAAACAACACACAAACAAAGAAAAAACAATATTTCGGATGAAAACCCCCTTTTCAAGTTAACAGAGGTAGGTGGCCGGGTTTGCTCAAGACTTGTGTTCGACACAGCCACTCCAATAATTAAAATATATATGTAAATGTAAATTACACACTTTTTTTATACTTTTGTTCAAAAGAATGATTTAGTGTAGGTTACTATATAGTTCTGTGCTAGATAAAAGGATTGCAGAGCAGCAAGAACTAATCAAAGGACTTTTCACATCATTTTTACACATATTACATTAACTCTATGAATCTGATAGTGCCTTTAACATCTGGTATATTAATAAAATCTTTTAATAAATAATCTATTAACTGTACTATTAAATCTGAATTAAATTGGCAGAAAAATTAGATTGCATACTTTAAAAATTTATGTAACTTTTCCATATAAATAAGGTTTTATCATACAATGCTGCTCCAAAACCAGTGTAACTAAGCAAACTTTTAATGTGAGATAATACCTACTGCAAGATATAAAAGAAGCCGTCTCTACATTCTCCGTACCTGGCTCCCTGCGAAACAGAGAGGACGTCCGCCAACTCCTGAGCGGTGCCTGGCAGTGGCAACTGACTCTCGTGGATAGCTCTCCTCTTGCTGGAGTTGGCTCGCCGGTGCTGCTGGTCTTCGCCGTGAGGGTCTCCGGTTCCCTTCCCGCTACCGCTGTCCCTACGCTCCGGCCGGTGGACCACCTGCGGTGGGGGCGGCTGGGAAGGCGGTTCTGGAGGGGGCGGCTGCGGAGGCTTTGGGGCTTCTGCGTTGAATGTGAACTCCACTGTGCCCATAGGTTCCATCACTGCCACCTGGTACAGGGACAAAAATTAACATGTATATTCATTACAATTCTTATTATCACTGCTGCAATAAATTTGCTACAAAATTCAACTGATATGGGATCGTGCACAAACTATGTGGCTCGGTTCGGGGGAGGGGGGGGGGGGTTGGCTGGAAGGCTACGCTGAGCTACGTGGAAGGGGGGAGGGTGTTTCGGGCCAGGCCACGGCTTTCTTTTCATAATATTTTTCACAGTTAAAATGAGGAACAGAACTCACAACAGCATGTGAATATTTATTTCCCTCAGTTAATTATCTCCTTTTTCAATTTACAATAGTCTGACAAGAGAAAACAGTACAACAGTGGAATCAAAATTTTAAAAAAGCTACATGCTACCTGGGGGGGAGGGGGGGGTTCACAGGAGGCCAAAATGGAGCTACATGGTTTATGCACGCTCCCTATGAGGTACTCAAGGAACTTAACATCAACTAGAGCTTTGTGTAGGGTAATCACCCTGTTTTTGATATGGATGTTCATACCTGATTTGAGATAATGTATTATTTTGTACACATACAAAACTATGTAAAGAATGATTTTGAAAATATCACTTTGCTACTGAAGAAGTTAAGTAGTGCCACCTTTGCAATACAGACACTTTCTCAAACAGCAGATCTAGAATTAACGAAACAGGTGTACTTCTCATATTTCCATACAGTGATGTCATATGGCATAATTTTTTGGGGAGACTCTTCACAAAGTAAAAGCATTTTCATAGCACAGAAAAGAGCTATTAGGATGCTGTGTAGGGTAAAACCTAGAACTCCTTGCAGACAACTTTTTAAAAAACTCAATATTCTTACAATGACTTCTCAGTATATATATATTCCCTCATATGCTTTGTTATAGAACATTTTAACCTATTTACATCTAGCTCACAGGTACACAATTTCAATATAAGAAACAGAAATAACTTGCACAAAACACAAACATCTCTGTCGTTAGTGCAAAGAGGAGTTAATTATTCTGGGATACATCTGTTTAATAAAGCTTCCAAGAGTATAAAACAGTTTGCAGATAATAAAGATATATATAGAAAAAACTGAGAAATTATCTTATTGGCAACTCCTTCTACTCCATTCAAGAATTTGAACAAAATAATTAATTTATTTAATATGACATTTTGCAAAACTCAATTGTAAAAAATAATGTTTATTTTTGTTCTCATTATTTGTGTTTGTAACATATGATTGTTTTCACTATGATTATGACTTATATTGTATGTATGTGTATTAACCATGACATTTTTACATCCTGGAGGTCCTTCCCAAGCAGGGATCCATGAAACAAGATTGATAAATAAATAAACTACGCCAGAGATATTTCAAGCAAAAAGCAGCACACAGATATGTTAAATGAATGGCAAAGCCAAGAGTAGAAGATAGGCTGAAGTGAAGGCAATATCTGAAGTCAGAACATAATTTACTATACTTCATTAGGGGGATCCGTTAATTAAGTGACATGTTTTTTTAGAAATCTGGATTCTCCCCCCCCCCCCCTCCTTATGGTGCGATGAGATCTTGAGGGACACTCCCCTCCACCCCTTGCCAACGAACTTGCAAGTTTTGGAGACCTTACTTTCTTTCTTTCCTTTTAAGCTCTCCAGTTTTAAAGGGCAGTTGTATCCCCCCCCCCCCCCATGTTGGGATTGACGTCTTTTGTAGACATTTTTTAGGTGTTCTGTTCTTTAAGGAATTAAAAAGATGACGTGAGATTTCACCGGACACCCCCCCCCCCCATTTCACTTCATGTAATTAATGGACGCCCTGTTATGTAATACTTCTTGTTCTACTGATAAACCCAACGTATTTATCTTCTTTTACCAAAACCTCTTCAACATCTCATGGATATACTCATTACTTTCCTCAATCCAGGTGTTCTTTCTTCAAATATACAGTTTGTTGGCAAATTGATGGTTGTTGATCAAAGTATTAAATATGAATCTGTTCCGTATGATTCCAATTTCCTGGAGGTCATTTTTTATTTCAAGTAACCAGTTGTTCTTAGCTTTCAATGGGATGGCGAGGTTGAGAATTCTCTTGGCCAGTCTGTTGCTATTCATTCTGATAATGTCGCCATAGTATTTCATACATCTATTTCTGAACATGTCTCAGAATGCTGAAATAGTTAAAAAGTTTTTATTCTTATCCAAATTCCTTCAGTACAAACTGGACCAAATTTTCTACTCAAAAATTTTTTTCTGGTTTTTGAATAGGTCTATCTTTAATTAGTGATCTTCCCCACTAATCAAAGGTACCAATGTGTATAATTCCTCCAGTTAGATTACTGTGTTATAGTTTGTTAGCTTCATATTTCAGGATATTGACTTTTTGCTGTATATGTTGCAGATCATGCTATATACTATAGGAATTTAGATATTTTATCTTTGTTTGTTCCACAATTTAGTCCCGAATATTGAATAATTCCTCCTAGGTATATGACTTTAATTATTGGTACTTTAGAAAAAAATTTAAATTAAGTTTTCATAGGTTGCCGATCTTGGTACCAAGAGGATTCTTTCCTATAGTGGGTTTTAGCATACAAGATTTTGAGATCAGTTTCAGCAGAAATTTCATGAATATTTTCAAGGGAACAGAATGTCTCTTGCCTATTGTTGGAGATCATCTGCAAAGGCCAAAGACCACTGGTCAAGTTTATTTTTGAGTAGTCTACCAATGGTTATTCTTTTTTACTTCTTTCTTCCAGTGTTGATTACTTTGTCCACAACAAGATTGAGCAAAAAGCTCTATTTCCTTGTTGAACTACTGTTCTGATTTCAAATGGTGCAGGCAATTTGCCTAAGAATCAAACTTTTAAGACAATATCTGCAAGATTAAGTGTTATGTTTTCCTGCCTATTTTGATTCTTCTAGCATTATAAAAAGTGTTCGTCTATCTACAGATGCATTTTTGAAATACAAGCTAGCAGATCAGGATGTTTTGAGACTAGAAGTGTCTGAGTATAACAAGGAAGTTGTTTGATCCATTACTTTTCATTAACATTTGAGCAAAATTATCAAGCTACTTAAAAAGAAAGACAAGACATTAATGCCACAGTTTTCACAGAAGATGTTACAATTAGGGATGAATGTGAAGAAGAACTGCAACAACAGGATGACAGACCGTGGAAAAATAAGTGAGACCAACAATGTATGCTTGGTCATCAGCAAGGAAAGAAAACCAAATAAATTAAATTTTGACAGCATGAGATTGACACTGTTTCCTAACTTTAAATACTTTGGCAGTTTATGTCAGTAGATAATAGGCTAATAGCAGAAATAAGTCAATAGGATTAAAACAGTTGCAATCTTTTATAGTCCTTTCTCTTAGATGTTATAGAATAAATTTTTTTCTCAAGCAGCAAATGTATCATTTTCTTAAATATACCTGCTGGTTTAATTCTAGATCACGTAGTATATATGACATCATTGTGACTTATACATTCTGCACATACCAACACAGTAACAGCGATAGATATATATATATTTTATTTGAAAATTGGGTATCTGCAATATCGTGGGTTATGGTTATGTTTCACTTTGGTCCAGGCTGCATTACGTTTTTTTTTTTTTTTTTTTTTTAACTGCTTTATGTCTCTCAACAGCGAGGTCTTTAGAGACGGGAAAGGATGAGGGCAAGGAATGGGAAGGAATTCGGCAATGGCCCTTTTAAGGAAGCATCCCGGCATTTGCCTGGAGTGATTTGGGAAACCATGGAAAACCCAAGTCTGGATGCCCGGACGGGGATTCGAGCCGCCGTCCTCCCGAATGCTAGGCCAGAACGCTATCCGTTACACCACCATGCTCGGTAGGCTGCATTACGACCGAAACGCATATTTATAAAATATGATTTCGTCAATAATCATTTGAGTTTATGTTGTAATGCAGCCTGGACCATACGTCACGATGATGTCGTATATACCACGTGACCTGTGTGTTTACTACTCGAGGCGGTAAGTGATTGTAGCGGTATCCCCATCTAGAATTAAACCTACCTAATTAAACCTAATCTTTGGGTTAGAAGCTACCATATTTACTATATAGGATAAAGACAGATTCAAGCAACAGAAATGAAATTTCTCAGGTCAAGTATCCAAAAGACGACAAGATTAATTCAGAAGCGAATCAGTCCAACTTCAAGTAGGACAATAAACTAGAGATATTGCCGCTACAAAATCCAGATTTCTGAAACTGAGCAGACACACCTAAACACCTCGCGAACTGAGTTGTCTACTCAGGATTATTAGTTTGAACAGCATAAATGCGCAATAATACATTCATTGTATCGCGATGTAAAAATTAGTCGAAACATTTTTGTTCTCATACTGCCCTCAAACCCTCTAATAATGTTCTGCAAATTTTAATGATCAATATTGCATTTATAGATATTTGGTTGGTTGTTCAAATCTGCACGAACTTGTTCCAAAACATTTAACAATTGACCTTCGCTGAGAGATAACCTTATGCCTCGGCTACAAGCTCCGTCTTGTTTACGCATGCAAGAGGGAGCGTGTAGCCGGGGCGTTAGTGACAGCAAACAATAAAATAAAAGTGATCAACAGCTACTTACCAAGCGAACAAAATGGGTTTAAACCAAAGTTTTAAACAATGCTGGGTAGCACTGGAACTCAAAATTGTTCACAGGCAATTAATTTTCTACCAATCTATATAGCACACACCTTACAAAACCCATCCTGCAGGGTTCCCAACCAAAAAGTGTTAAGAACCTTGCTACATTCAAATATTCCAATTGACAAGTTCAATTACCGATGATAAATATGAGTTGTTTTCAACTAGATTATCCATGTATAGTATAAATTAACGTACAAAAGTGTTTTACGCTGATTCAGAAACTTATTAAAAAAGATCCTTATGCACTGGTAACTCAGCACAATAATACTCTTTCATCTCGTTATCATATAATGTCTCTGACAAGTTCTGTGGCGCATACTATGTCGTCAATGGTACACCTTTCAATAACTTCTTTCGTACTAATACAGGTAACATATATATTCAGCACATTTTCTTCTGCTAAATTTTCCACGAAAGCCATGTATTAATTTTTGCGAAAGGATTCTTGTATTACTTTTACCAGATTCTTGTAAAATGCCACCATATAGCTAAATGAAGTGAAGTATGGCAACGATTGAAAAGAAATGATGTAACACAATTAAAAAGTTAATTTTAATATTTAAAAAGATGTTTTACAGTAAAACATACGTTGTATCTGCCATTAAAGGCATTAGTCGCGTACTATTATTATCGGTAATGAAACAACAGGTTTATAGAAAAGTTTTGTCTTTGCTTCATAGTTTCTATGTCAAACAACTAGTCTTTCGACACTATCGTTTCAGTGTATTGTTATTCCCACTTGTTAAACCAGATCGTTTTAATGCTTACTTAATTTCAATATTTTTAAAATAATGTAAATGATCGTCGGTAACTATTTCAGATAGCTGCAAAGATTGGTTTACAAAAACAAGTCAATAAGCTGGTGCGTCAGCAACACATCCTTGATTTGCTTTGACTTCCATGTAGCTTTAACCATCCAGTTTTATTTTTTAGGGATATCAAGCGCAGGTTTCCTAATCCAGAACGTTGCGTATGCGAAAGTTGATATAGTATTTAAAATTTTCAGTTATTTCTGGCGAACAGCAATCATTTCTCTAGAATTCTGTATTCTACACTTATTGATTTATCCTTAATATATGTTCATTACATTTTACATTGGTGTAGAGAACAATTAGTTTAGAAAATGCGTTAAGGAGTGAGTTGGTTTCGGTGTACTTCCCATTTACCCAACCTGATTACGATGGCTATTATATATATATAATAGCTTTACGCCTCGTCGAAGATGAGTTCAGGTGGAAGAGTAGTAGGAGCAAGAAACGGGAACGAATTCGGCTATGACCTCATCAAAGAATCACAACGGCATTCGCTTGGAGTGATATTGGGAATGTTTGTTGGTTTCATTTAAAATTAATTTAAGGCGAGAAAATAGCTCAGTCAGGCTCCGGTACATCCGATCCCCAAATATCGAATTGCTGCCTCGGAGATGCGTAGTTTCAGTTCATGTTTGCACCATTTTCTTGATGATTCAAAAAAATCTATAATTTTCTAATGGCTTTTACATATCATAGCGAACGTTACGCCGTTTTCGTATTTACTGATGCTATGGCGTTGGGTAGCTTTAACTTGTATGGTTTACAACACAGATGCTACTGTGAAATATCAGTCAGTAACTGCTATGACAAAGGAGCTGGATTGGGAGTCATTGGAGGACAGAAGGAGGGTGAAGAAAGTGCTGGGAATGTACAGGGCATATGTTGGTGATGGGGCTTGGAAGGATATTGGTCAAAGAATTAGGAATAGTGCACGGAAGGGAACAGATGACCATGACCATAAGCTGGCACTCCATTTCATGCATAAGGGAGTGGGGAAATTTTCTTTTGTAGGTAAGGGTGTAAGATATTGGAACAAATTACCATGTAAAGTGATGAATAATTTACCAAAAACGCTGAAGGAATTTAAAATTAAAATTCGTAAATTGCAAAAGTAGATGGGGGAGGAATTTAACATTCAAATTATAAAACATAATAAAAAATAAAATAAAAAAGGGGATAATGAGTTGAGCAAGTGAACTGCCACCGGTGGGTGTGCTCCATCGCAATTAAATGAATAATAAATAATAGTACACTAGTATTTCTTACGAGTGCAAGTGATCGATTTTATTACATTTAGTTCGAAAATATCGAGAATCATTTCAACTGCCTCTTCCAAGGATGATCGAGGAACATAAAGAGTCGTTCGCTCAGTATAAACTGCTTCATTCTACGCATAGTCCACGAGCTCATGACGCTTTTTTTTATGAATCATTTGATGCAAGTATAAATTTTACATAGTTGTATCGATAGGATAATCGACTGTTCGCCTGACCTACCTAGGTACGTCATGTGCTGCGCATGTAAAAAGATGCAAAAAAATTTATGTTGAAAGAAGTATTTGACTCGAAATCCAACAAGAACTATTCGCCTGTTAAATTGGTTTAGAATAGAAAAATAAATAATCCACACACTTATGGATGGTTTAACATTGTGCCAAAATACCCCAAAGTTGTATTTTAAAAAATACAAAAACAAGTAATTGATTCACGCTGAAATTTGAATAGCGTCTTAATTATATATGTTTAAAAATTCTCGCAAGAAGCCAGACACTTTTTCTGGGGTTTATTAATAGGGAAACGTCGAAATAAATGTTTCACGAACGATAGTGAGAACGACGATAACCGGTATAGTCGTGGTCGTTTTATGCGCTCTCATTGGCCGTTGATCACGTGACCTTGTACTTCTGTATAATATAATTATATTATATATTGTAATTATTATTAGGGCCTGCAGTGTGTTCAAGTTTATCAGGATTTCTCGCTATTATGGGATGCGATTACAATTCTTTCTTTTTCAAGAAAGGCTATTTCAAATAATTAAAAGTAATATGGATGATCAAAAGTCACTTACTGATCTTGCAAGTGCTGATGTGCCTGGGCTGCAATGTGAAACTTTGCAGTGCTTCAAAAGTTTGCCTATGAACTATATGATTATAAAACTGTTAGGGATGTCAATAATGCACTACATAGCTTCGCTCGGAATCCCCAATCCCCTTTTTCGCAAAGCCTAGTGTAGCTTTCTATCCAAACTCCTTCCTCTATGACAGAACTACGTAGTTTATGAACGCGACAGCAAGAAAAAAATAGTGCTCAGGAGCATTTTTTACAATTTATTTATTTATTTTTGCTTGAGGCTTTACTGCTCGTCGACTAGAGGTGGGAAAGCACTGGGGGCAAGGAGCGGGAAGGAATTCTGACATCGCCTTTAAGAAGGAAGCATCCCGGCAGTCACCTAAAGTAATATGGGGAAATCATGGAACACCAAATCTGGATGTCCAGACTGGGATTCGAACCTACGTCCTCCAAAAGTGGAAGCAAGAGCGTTACAGATCACCCACCAGGCTCGGTTGCTCAGGAGCAACAAGTGGCAGTGACGTGTGTAGAAGCGAGTGTTGGCGGAGAGCATAACGCCACCTCACTTCGAACAGTACCCACTCCTAGGCCGGGCGCACATTGACGCGCAGTCGACGCAGCGCAGCGCAGCACAGTTTCTCTGTCTCTATGTTTTGGGCCGGAACAGCGCGTATTGAGACGCAGAGCAGGGCAGCGCAGTACTACGCCACGTTGTGATCACCACACAGAAACTGTGCCACGCAGCTCACTCGTGCCGGTTTACAATGTAACACTTCTTGCGTTATTTATAATCTTGCTTTACTTATAATCATTTTCAACTATGGAATAAGAAAATTTTATTAATCTGGTGGGTAACCAACCTGCGATTCACAATATCAGCCATAAAAAATACATAAAAATTAAATTTAAACAAGATATTTGGACAATGAGCCCAACAAGTGGCGAGTAAATTCAGCATTTATTTATCATACAACTGTCCACTTATAATTTTCACTTCTATTTTATTTTTTTAAATTCATTTTTAATAAAACTTCGAAAAAGATTGATATATATATATATATATATATATATATATATATATATATTATATAGGCTATTATCACATTATTTGTTTTCTTATTATTTGTACTACATCATTCAATAGTGTCCCCGAGAAACACTTAATTTGTTGACACTGCTTTTTTAGTTTCAAGTGTTTATGTCCTGTTATATAGTTTTCTTAAAAATACAATATGAAATAAAAGAAAGAAACATTCTTATAAATGTCATGTACCGTCAAACGCTAAATAATTAAATAAATAACCACGAAAATACAGCGAGATTTTCTTCAGTTCTAATAGATATTTGAGCTTTGTCGAGAAAATAACAGGTTACATTATGCCGTGAATCTCCGTTCGAGTCATCCGGAAATTATCTTTTGAGAATTCTCTAGTCACTGCAAAAGCCAGATGAGAGTTTGTTCTTTTCATATACTCACTTTTGCATAGTTTTATCTAACTCAGCTTCTGTTAAAGTAATAACAATTTTCCAAGCTCGGCATCCCAATCTGATTCAGAAATAAAAAATGGAGTTTTTGCATCGACATGTTTTTGGTTACGCTTTATTGTCGGTTTCTCGCACAACACAATGCTTTGTAAACTGCCGCACGAAACTGCGCTCTAATATGCGCGAGTAACTGCCAGTCTGTGCTGCCCTGCCCTGCTCTGCGTTACCCCTACTGCGCCACGCAGCTCAATGTGCGCCCCGGGTTAAGCAGGAAGTGATTAAGTAACTGTATTACGTTCTATTCTCGTTGGATATTTGGCTCTTCGACTTTTTCAAGCTTCACGAATCCGCTATTGTGACTTATGAAAGATTACAAATGGGTTACAGAGAAGTTTTTCTATCAGACAACAACTGTTGAGATGGTACAAGGGTCAGTTTATGAAAAGAGAGAAGATTTCGCTGCTACATATCACCAAATGTTGTTAGAAATGATAAGCAGTGACTTTGATTTGAACCCGTTAGCCATCTATCAGATTTTAACACTAGAGCGCAAGAGAAGAATGAGGCAAGATGGTTTCAAAGACCCACGTGTCTGAGCAGAAAACCAACAATCGGATGGATGTGTGTCCCGATTTTGGGTACCGTCTTGAGTCGAGTGATCACATGCGACGAATCGCGTATTTTCGAATGCGACCCCTAGGAAAAATGTCAAAGCAATAAATCAATGGGAAGGACAAGATATGTGCAGAAACCAAGCCACAAGCAGACGCAAACACAACGATAAAAGCGTTTCCGCTGATCCAGCGTCTGGCATGACGGAACCGAACTGGTTTTTTTTTTTTTTTTTTTTTTTTTTTTTTTTTTTTTTTTTTTTTTTTTTTTTAATGGCATTCGGCAACGGAGGCCATACAGCCAGCTCAATGTGTATATTTTCCAATGTATGGACGCCACAGGACGGACAGGACATTCACACAGACACACAACATCCATGCCCGCGGCCGGATTCGAACCGGCGGCCTTCGGCACGCGGAGCTAGCACTCTAGCCCCTACGCTACCGAGGCCGGCAACCGAACTGGTTGCGATAAACTAGTAGAGCTAATGTTGAGTCTGATAAGAGAGAAGCTGATGAATCCCTCACTCGACGAGACAGGGTGGAAACTAATGATTTATAAGAAGATATCACCTCCTCGAGTGAAAAGAATGAGGACTGACGCGTTAAAGAAAGTACAGAGGAGAGATGTTTGATCCGTGACTGCTATATGAAAGCGTCACAGAATACACATAGATTGGCCTGGGTTTGTAGACAGACGACGTTGGTTTCGTCTCAATTTGTTGGCGAATATGCGAAATTCTCTAACGAGTGCAATGAAATACTTCGTCCACCAACATATTTAGATGGCAATGACAGGATAGATAAGATTAGAGAAATAAGATGCCGTACTGATGCTTCTATGTATTATTTCTTTCCCCAGGCTATTCGAGATCGGAATTTCCAGAGTATGTTCAAAGAATTTATAGTTAAAATTTAGTAGAGGGAAAATGTAGGTGGGTGTAGGAAAGGCGGAAAAATGAGTGTGTAGGGAATTGCCACCGGAACGAGCGCTCCATTGCAATTTAATTAAATTTTTTAAAAAAATAGTTTTGGTGCAAAGCAACCTCTACCAACAGCAATATTTGTGAATTGCAGATTATGGATATAGATGTAAATATAAAAAGCGCTAAAAAGGTAAGACATGGAAAAATAAGGAGAGAGGCCATTCATTTCGATTTGGAGAAGGCAACTGGGAGGAGTTTACAGGAAATTTGGGAACGGACTTCCGCAAGGCGCAGAAGTCTGGATGTCGAGGATGCGGTGGTACTTGGGGAAGCTTGATCAAATTTATTCAACTTGCACTTGCTTAGCTACGCTTCACTCAATTTTTAGTAACTGTACTTGTACCTGGAGGCTTTTTAGATAATTTGCTAAAGTGGAGTGCCCTTTCGCTAATAAGGTAATACTGTAAATTGCTGCGGTGGCAATTTTCCTAAACCTCCATTTTTCCCCAATCCTGTACCCGTATACTTTTGCCCTCTACAAATTACAATTTTGGATTCATTCAGCGTTTTTACTAAATTACTCATAATTTCTCCTGGTAAATTATTCCCATTCATGACTTCTTTACTTATTAAAGAAAATATTCCCAAACCCTTGTGCCTGAAATCGAGTGCCAGCTTGTGGTCATGGTCATCTTTTCCCTTCCATGCACTACTTTTCATACCTACTGCAATATCTTTCCATGCCTCATCGCCAGTATACGCCCTGTACACTCCCATGACCATCCTCACCCTCCTCCTGTCTTCCAATGAATCCCATTCCAGCTCCTTTATCATATCCCTCACTGATTGTGTTTTACGATAATTTCCAGAGACCAATGTAGCAGCCCTTCTTTGGATCCCCTCCAACTTCTGTATTCGATCCCTAAAAAGGGGGGCCCATACTACACCATCACATTCAAACAATGATCTGACCAAAGTTTTGTAACCCAATTTCCTTTCTTCTTTGTTACCTGCCTCATCACTCTCTCCAACATGTGAAGGATTTTGAAACCTTTTTCTACTACTTGTGCAGTGTGTTCTGCCCAATTGTGTTTATTATCAAATCTTAGGCAAGGTATTTACGTTTCAAATATTCAACAAGCAAATCTTTACTTACCTTTTAATCATAATCAGTCTTTAATGTTTTATCTGCGTACTTAATAAGCTGATTCTTCTTTGAATTTATCTTCATCCCCTTTTTGACCTACCCAGCTAGATTTCCTTGCATATATTACTGTAACATCTCTGAAATTTTTTGTATAACATAAAATTAGTCGCCAATTAGGGTGGCGAGGTTGGGCAGAATGCTACGCCGACCTACGTGGGAGGGATCCAAGCCATGCCACGTAGTTTCCTGTTCATATTATTTGTCACGGTTAAAATAAGGTACCGAACACACAACAGCATGTGAATATTTTTTCCTCACTTAATTAGTTTGACAAGAGAAAACAGTAGAAAGTTTATTCTGGAATCAGTAGGGGAAAAAAAGCTACGTGTCACGTGGAGTGGGGGGGAGGGGGGGTAGAGGCAAAAACCACGCGAGGCTACGTGGAGGGGGAATGGGGGGGAGTTCACAGAAGATCAGAATAGAGCTACGTGATTTATGGTCACCGCCTTACTACTTGGATTCAATTTATCTTGGATTTGTAGGTTCTCATATCTACGCTACAGTCATAGACCTTCGTTATGTCGCTGTTGCTTTGGAACTTGAAGTGATGTGGCTCTTACTCACCCTGGAGTCTGGCGAGGCGAGGTCCCCTGGCGACGTGAGGTCGGGTTTGCTGCCCTTCTTGCGGTCCTTCTTCTTGAACAGCGCCGACAGCACACTCTTGCGGGCCTTGTCGCCCGATTCCCCCCGTTCCCGGCTCTTACTCCGGGACCGCGAACGCTCCCGGAACCCGTCGCCCAGGATCGTCGAGAAGCTGAAGCAAAATATAGGTTAGCTACAATAACTTACGTTCAGTGATGTCGAAACTATTTGTAACGCACCATTTAAGTTTGGAAGGGGATGTCAACAAATGGAATAAGAACTAAACGTTTATAGTACGAGCCAGATGGATGTTACAAAAAATTACATAACCTACAACTATATGTTAACGTAACTTAGTCCAGAACCCGAAGGAGGCACACTAAGCCATTGTGTCAGAGGTAGGACGGCCAGTTCCTTTCCTCTGGGACCTACAGTTTAACGTGAAAGTTGGTTGGATCCTCCCGAAGGAGGCATACTAAGCCATTGTGTCAGAGGTAGGATGGCCAGTTCCTTTCCTCTGGGACCCACAGTTTAACATTGAATCCGAACCACGGAGCGGCCTGGCGTAGCTCATATGATTAAACACAACTCTTAAAAATCCCTGCGCCCACCGAGATTCGAACCCGGGATCAGAGCAGCGAAATATTTGGAAGCAAGCGCCTACACCACTTTTTTTTTTTTTTTTTTTTTTTTTTTTTAACTATTTAGATTTATTTATTGAAAAGTAACGCTATTACATTCAATACCATAAATTTCGAAGATGATGAAGATAGTTCTTAGTAGGCAAAGTCTGATTGCCAAGGTCCTCTCTTGTCACGGAATGTGTGGTTCTAGAAGTTCTGCACGTTGCAGGGATTGTCAAGTACCAGTTCTGTATTCTTCCTTAGTGAATTACAGATTTCGAGGATTGCTGTCTGTAGAAATTGTCCATATGACGTCGAATAGTTTTTATGTTTTCCCGCAGCACTGAATTCTCTTATAATGTGATATTTAAAATCGTTGAAATCAGTGCCTTTCTTTCTTACTACAAAATCTACAAACTGTTCATTAAAAAAAAACGACCACAACGCGTTCTGGTGTCTTTAAAACGGCCATATCGCGAAATTCGCGGTCTTTGAGTGTTACATATACATAACTGAGCACTGAAAAACCACACATTACGCTTGGCATGCACTGATACGGAACATGTAATCTCTCTCCGGGACGGTATCACCCTGAAGAATGCTGCAACATATCGGTCGAAACATCAGTTCAGACAAAATTGTCGCCTAGTCCGCAAAACACCGGTGTAGGTTAATGAAATGGGGAGAGTTACAGTACTTTCAGTTAAGGCCTTTAAGGCGCGAACATACTAAGGGGGTGTCCATTAATTACGTGAGGTGAAATGGGGGGGGGCAACGAAAATGTCACTTGAGGTTTTGAAATCCTTGTAGAATGGTAGAGCTTAAAAAAGAAAGAAATAAAGGTCTACAAATGATGCGAAAGTCGATTTTAGGGGGGTAAAAACGGACTTTATGGGAGGTATAACCGCGCTTGGGAGCATGAGATCTAAAAAAAAAAAGGTCTAAAAAAGTTGCGAGATCCTTCATCTGGGGGTGTCTCACGTCACGACCAAATCTCACGAAGTCTCACCAGAAAAGGGGAGTGGGATTCAGGAGAAACACCTCACGTAATTAATGGGCGCTCCCTAAGCGGAACACGGCAAACGACTGGCGACCAACCGCTCCGTTGTCAAAAATTTGCTTAATGTGTACGGGAGGCAAGTCTAAACCAACGAAGCGGTTGACCTTGGTAGCGGTCCAGACTACTGGCGGTAACATCAAAGAGTTGGCGCTGGGTTGGCCTTAGGATCTCCTCCTGGTTGAGACGTCGAACCGACGTTGATTCATTATTTACTTATCTGCCTCTGACAAATCTGAATCTCGTATAATCATGGAGGAAGGAAATATATGGAGGAGAAGTGACGTTAAATCGGTGAAGCAGGCTCGCGCATGCGCAGTGGTGGCAGCGGCGATATTGCGCTTCCAAACAATTGCGATGTTCACATTGTGTTAGATGTACTGATTATTTCATTTTGTAATGTGTATAAGTGTTTTATAATGCCATCTTGTGTTGCGTACGGTTGCACAAATAGGCCAGACAGGAAAGAACCTGGAATATCATTTCATAAGTAAGTTGAATTCTAATTATCGTTGTTGAAGTGAGCTGTAGAAGTTGCAAACTTCGCTGCCTGTCTATAAATATTTAGTCATAGCTCTCAATGGGATGACTTTGTTACAAATTTTTGTTGGTGTAGTGTAGAAAATCAGCATACCTCCTGCTATTTTGCACATAATAGACTATCATTACTTTTTAACGAGTGTTGAAAATGAGATTTAAGGGTGTGTGTTTTACATCGCGATTTAGTGAATTTAGTATTGCGCTTTCTTTCGTCACGTTGCAGTTTATACTGTATGATGAAATGAAATGTGTTAAATTATGCTATGCAATCAAGGAATCTTGATGAGCAAACGATGTTGTTACTGCAAATACAGTTTGCGATTCAAATACGCGTGTGTGGGTATGTCTACATAGTTTGATTGTGTAGCGACAATTTAATGGAGATTGTGGTTAGGTCTAAATGCAGTCTGTACCAGAATGGTTTTCTTGTTCCATGAGGGACAAAGAATTTATCTATTACGGTTAGTAATTTCATGAGAACCAAGTTAGTGACAAAACGTATATCGCGATGGAAACTACTTCCAGCCATTTCCAATTAAGCTTACGATGTATGTTAACAAGATAACTATTTTTATTCTGGTCTAGGCCGCATTTCAACCTAACCACAAGTGGTAGTAAAAAAAACTGAAATATACATTCTGCATGTAATTCATTGTAGCTACGGCAGAATTAATTTTTGGTCCAGGCCGCATATCAACACAATCCCAGTATATCCCGAAAACTAAGCAAGATATCGAAAAATTTTATTCTTTATTTTCGGTTTGTCTCGTCGTGTTACATATGAATCGATCATTAAATTTGACTTTTGCGAAATTTTTCTTCTCCATTTCAACTCAAGACACCTCACTTTTGATACAGTATATCTCTAGAACTAGGTGAGAAATCGAAAATTTTTATTCTTTATTTTTCATTTGTCTCGTCATTTTAAATAAGAATCCATCATCAAATTTGACTTTGACCAATTTTTTCTTCTGAATTTCAACCAAAACCATTTCACATTTGGGACAGAATATCTCGAAAACTAAGCAGGATATCAAAAAAATTTATCCTTCATTTTTTATTTGTCATATCGAGTTACATAATAATCCATCACCAGATTGCGGCGTCACCTTTATCCTAGAGTCCCCTTGAGGTTTTTGTACATATTCCCCGTGTCTGTATGGAAGCGGCCATGCCCCCTCCACTCCGGCCATGCCCCCCACTCCTCCTCCGCCCTGCTTCACTTCAATGCGTGGTGAAGGTCTCTTGCGTCGTCTCCATATATTTCCTTCCTCCACGCGTATGCTTGCACACAGCGTCCTGCTCAGTAGGGGTGGTGAGGAGAGGGGGCAGCGGACACGACCTTGAGCCAGCTGAGGGCGCACGCACCTGCCGGACTTGTTCCTCCTGACGCCGCCGGCGGCGCTGGTGGGCGACTCGGGGCTGACGACGGTGGAGGGCGTGGTGTCGCCGCCGCCCCCGCTGCCGCCCCCCGCGCGCCGGAACAGAGACGCGAACGAGCTCTTGCGCGACACGGAGCCGGGCGAGGGCGTGCGCGAGTCGGCGTCCCGCAGGCGCCGCGACGGCTTGGGCGACGCCGACGGCGTGCGCGACACCGACCTCGACAGCGACGGCGCCGACGCCGGCGGAGACACCGGCAGCGACAGCGTCGCAGGCGGCTTCTCTGCGCGCCGACTCTCCAACTCCCGCACCACCTGCAACGTCGGAACCACTGCCTCACACTCACCCCAGCGTCTTCAGTCAGAAGTCAGATTGACTGCAGCTCACCTTATACAATACCAGCGTTTCTCAACCTTTTCCAACTCAAGGAATAGTAAATTGTAAAAAATAATGCTTACGGTCGCTTATAGCCTTAAACAATCAGGTTGGGAAGACCTGGAGCACCGAAGGCGTTGCTCTCTTTTTTTTATTCTTTTTTATTTACTGCTGTAGGTCTCTTTTTAACATCGAGGTCTTTAGAGACGGGAAAGGATGGGGGGCAAGGATTGGGAAGGAATTCGGCCATGGCCTTTTGAAGGAAGCATCCCGGCATTTGCCTGGAGTGATTTGGGGAAACCATGGAAAACCCAAATCTGGATGCCCGGACGGGGATTCGAACCGCCGTCCTCCCGAATGCGAGGCGAGAACGCTAACCGTTACACCGCCCCGCTCAGTGCGTTGCTCTCGACAGAAGCTAATTGAAAAATTCTCGACTGACGTATTTCGGAATGACAGTAACAAATATAGCTACCAGCAACATTCATATCCCGGAATGACAGCGAATATAAGATAAGAGAAATCAGGGCCAGAACCGATTCATTTCTGTACTCATTTTTTCCACGAGCAATTAGGGAGTGGAATAGAAAGGATTTACCGGGCGAGTAAACATAAAATCCGACAGGAGTAGCTTTCGATAAAGTACTCCGGCCATCCTGATCTGGGTTTTCCATGGTTTCCCCAGATCGCTCCAGGCGAATGCTGGGATGGTTCCTCACAATAGCCCATGGGCGCCTCCTGCCATATCCCGTATATCCCTTCGAAACCATTACCTTCCCGCATAGGTGCTATGCACCCTCCGCCACACACTTTCAGTGAATCGCGGAGTAATAGTAATAGTAATAGTAACAATACGAATACGGTATCTAAAATTATAATATTCTACCTGCGGACCACCTGAATCTTCTTCACGGACCACAGGTTCAGAAACACTGCCTTAAACAATAGAAATAATATGTATTGTGTATAACTACAGGGTGATCTGGACAGGATACATTAACATGGAATGAACATAAGTAACTGCAGTAAAAGTCCGGTTATTCGAGCCGCCGGGTTAACCGAGCCAAATTTTTGTATAAGATAAAAATGAAACTGTTCCAAACATTTCTCATGCTGAAGGTTTAAAAAGAATAGAAGCCGCACTTGAGTATATTGAGCAACAGGAAGAAAGCACAGCAGCCGACATAAGGATGCTACAGTGTTGGCGCTATACTTACGCTAAGAAGAGAAACAAAATTATGACACAGAAAACAATTAATGTACAAAAAACACCTTATTGCTTCACAAATTAGTTTTACACTATAAATAAATTGTATTACGTATTTTAGTTTCAATATGTTTTTTGATTCATTGTAACCTCTTTCCTTGACCTCCGGTTATCCGAGTTTTTCGCTATACGAGGTGATCCCGGTCCGGTTAACCTCGGATAATCGGACTTCTACTGTATAATTGTCAATTTATTAGGTACAGAGAAAAAAAGTAAAAGTTTTTTTTTATTTTAGGGTTGGGAATGAATTGCTTGTTCAGGACGATAAATATAAATTTCTAGCATTACATTTGATAGTAAACTGAATTGGGCAGGACACATTGGTCAGGTGGTAAGTAGAAGACTGAAAATATTTATTTTATTGGTGAGGCTGATGATAGGATAATACATCAGGGGAAAGAAAAAGAATTGGGTTACAAAAGCTTCGTCAGAAGTTTTCTGTGGTGCTGTAGTACTGGAACCGCATTTTCTGAATCAAATAGAGGAGTTCTAGGGAGTACAAAGGAGAAAACTACATTTTTAATGGAAGCAGAATATAGTCAGTAGTTAATATTATAAACAAACAGAAATGTGATTCATTGCAAGAAACCGTTCCAGCCACCCTGCTCTTGTTTTTCTTTGGTTTTCTCGTATCCCTCCATGCGAATTCTGGGATGCTTCCTAAAATTATCCCGTGGGCGTCTCCTGCCATATCCCGTATATCCCATCCTATGCAAAAACGATTACACATTAGGACAGGTGCAACGCACCCTCCGCCACTCACTTTCAGTGAATCACAGAGTAACAGTAATAATAGTAAGACAGAGAATGGTGAAAGTGTACAAGGCGTATATTTGTGATGATTCTTGGAAGCATACTTGCACAAGAATTAGGATGACCATGACCACAAGTTGGCACTGAATTTCGGGAGTAAGTGATTTTTTTGAATATTAAAAAAAAGGTTCTAGAGTGAAGGACTGGAATACATTGGATGACCAGAAACTAAAGTTGCTGGAGTGTCGTCCGTTATAAAGAAATTAGTAGTGTATGGTAATTCTAACATATGCGGTTGGTAGCTGTCAAGAGTTTCAGCCACTCACCACTTACTGTGCTAGTTGTAAGTCGTTTGGAAATCTGGTCTCTCGGAGAAATCCACTCAGTCATTCGATTCCTGTCGGCGAAACATGTAGTCGCGGCTGAATTCACCGGCATCTGGTTTAGTATAGAAAGTCTGCGGCCGAAGAGAAAACGTCACCGACGAGGATCGCAGTGGACATCATTGACCACCTTCCCTACAACCCGAACCTCGCTCCAAGCGACTTTCACATTTTTCGTCACTTGAAGGAGCATCTAGGAGACCGACGATTAATTTCATACAAGGAGGTGAAACACTTCGGTACAACGTGGCTGAACACGTAATGTCAAAAAAACAAGCAAAGGAATGTATTATAAGTTGGCTGTATTGGTTGTGTGAATTATAATGCACACATGGACTTAGTTTCGGATCACCCGTCTTATATTACCGAGAGAGTTACTGTGGTGTATGTACCGACCTCCTCTGCCAGCGCCCTCTCCTTGGCGGCGAGCAGCTCCCTCTCCGCTGGGCTCACCACGGGGCTCACGTTCGGCATGATGAGGTCCTCGGTCCCGCGCCGCCGCCGCCGCCCCTCGCCACCCGCCGACGAGCGTCGCGACGCCGGCCGGCTGCCGCCAGAGTCTCCAGTGACGCCGCCCACGGTCAGCAGCGAGCCCTCCACCTGCTGCACCAACAACACTCACTCCTCTCGCAGGAGATTATACCGTCAGCAAATTATTATAGCCCGTTCAGTCGACAGAGGCCCGAACAGGAGCGGACGGAACTTCAAAAATCAACCAAAGAGGAGGAAACCGATGGCAGCGATACAACAATGCTTCCGCTGCCAAGGATTTGGGCACAAGGCCTCGGACTGCAACAAGCAAGTGTGTTGCGTCCGCTGCGGCGGCAACCACAGCAACCTGGTATGCTCACGTCCGAGAGAAGCAACGCCGAGATATGCTAACTGCGGTTCTGACCACGCCGCCAGCTACGGGGGATGTCCTGTGAAGAGAAGGCTCCAAGCCGCCATCGTAAGACGTCAACATCAACCCAGCCATGCCCGAACAGTCGAAGGACCGGGCGGCCCACAGAAAAGGGCGTCAAGCCACGGCAAATACCATCCGCCGACCGACAAAAGTGACCAGCGCGTGCATCAATGCTGCATCCATGAACCAAAACGTGAAAATCAGTTGGGTAAAATCGTCCAGTTGCTAACGCAGCTTATTACGGCGATGATCCCCAACTGACAACACGAACCCAGTAAGGGGTTTTAATATATGGACGCCTATGGTGTCCATAGCCATTTTCCCCCAAAAGTGAAATAAAAATGTGTCCCCAAAACAACACCCAACTGACACCCAGAAGTTATACTACCAAAGGTAGTGGCAGGTACTTCAACAACAGCCGTAGAGGCAGCGATAAAAAAAAAGAGGCGGTTCAAGGTTACCCTGATCTTTCATTTCTCCGTTGCCCTTACTCCTACACGCAGAGGGGAAAGAGTAAAGACTACCTGCTGACAAATTTGCCTCTTCTTTGCGTAGACACTGCGGCCTGTCGGACAGTGTTTGACAATGCGACTTTTTCGCTAGAAGTGACGACTTTTGCTTAAGTCTAAGCGACCAAAAAATCGTTTTCACGACAAAAATGGTTTAGCGACTTATCTGGCGACTTTTGGAGTAGAGGTAGGTGTAACAGCCCTTATACCTGAATTTTGAATAGCATTGTACTGTATGAAGTATTTGTAATGAGCTAAAGTTTGCTTGAAAGTGATTTGGTATGTTTATTTTGTAATTTCTTGTAAATAAGTGTATATAGACTTTGTTTTAGGTAAGAAAATTATCTAAAGACCATTTAATATGTTTAAGAACCGAATGGTGCAAGAGAATTTCTTAAACAGTTTGTAATTCCATGTATTAATGTAAGTTACGATGTCTACAGGACAATTTTCCACCATTTGAAAGGATTTCTGTAAATAATTTTGTATTTAAGTATCTCTAATTACCATTTCTGATCATTTTGTAATGTTATTAATTAATTTTGTATCAATTCCGATTGTTTTTAATATATTTAATTGTTTGAGTGATTGTTAATGATCGAGAAATATCGGGCGGATGCCTTTGAAGAATTCTCGTAATTTCGATAGACTCTATATAAACAGATCGCCTGGACAGAGAAGTTAGTTTTCATTCAGTTTTTCATTCAATTCAGTTCAGTTAGTAAGTCAGTATTCAGTGTTCACAAAGATTTATTTGCAACGACTCAGAAGTGCATCTTTGGATTGTAACTAAGCTTGTGAATATCGCTGACTTGTTTTGATTGAAATAAACAAGCATCTTCAAAAATAACCTGTTTGGTGGACTTTTTAATTAATTAATGCAGTAATTAAACCACCAAAGAACCTTAATATAGGGATGGCGATTCTTCACAAAAAAGATCGATTCTTGAATCGATTCGAATCGAAATTTGATAAATCGAGATCTAAAATATCGATTTTCTAAAAATCGATCTTTTTAGATTTGGTTTTCGTGTTCGTATTTTCAGTATAATTCCAATCATGGAAAACAAAAAGGACACCATAATAATCGATCTTTTATCATTTTCAAACTAATTAAAGTTTTTTACAACTAAATCAAAGTATCAAGTATGTAATAAGACATTTATTTCACAAATTTGTTGGTTACATAAAAGTTTTGAAATGATATAGTTTACACTTCCCAGTGCTTAATGTCCAAGGTTCTCAGGAACAACAGTCTATCCAGTCTACTAGGATCCAAGCGGTTCCGCTCATCACTTGCGATGTTGCCGGCAGTACAAAAAGGCGCTCGCAAGGTACTAATGAACCCACTATATACTTCTTGGATGTTGAGTAAACGTGATTTTTTTTTGTTCCTGCCAGTAAATTATAGGATCATACTTCAGGTGCACAACTGCTTGCGATAAATAGTGTTTCAATTCTTCGTTTAAACCCTGACGTTCATGTGCAAGTGCATTACATGTAGAAAGTGCTATTTCACATTCGATTTCCATGGGTGAAATATCAATTCACTAGATCGATTCAGTTCTATAAATCGATTTAAAAAATCGATTTTTAGGGACCTAAAGATCGATTCTTCGATTAATCGATCTCAGATCGCCATCCCTAAGTAGAAGTGAAAACAGTTCTAGAGCCAATAATGGATACATTTTTTGTCAACTCGACACAGAATTATACAGTGCCAAGAGATATATATGGAAAACGACAAAAGCGCTTGCGTACCAGATTCAAACTTTATTTAATTAAAGTTCCATTCGTGTTGGCTCTATCTTTAGCTATTTCAAAAAATATCCAAATAAAAACATCCAATTTTCTTTTAAATCTAAGTTTTACATTTATTTGTTAAAAAACTCTTGCTTTAATTGAATGTTAAACTTTTTGAGTGAATTCGGAAATCTTCTAATTTAAGATTTAGCTAAAAAAAAATCAACTTTTTAAAAATAAAATTTGAATGTAAAACTCTTCATGTTGAATTTGAAAAAAACTTTGCGCGACTTGCGCGCCAAATTTAAGGTATACAAACAAAATACATATATACAAGGCATACTAATCTAATCTCAGCCAAGGTTAGTAGGATTTTAGTAACCCTGATCTCAGCACCTGCTTAGCATTTAGGGCATTTAGTAAACCTGAACGCGACCATTGGCTCTATAGTAACAATTCAGAATTTACTGACAACGTACCTTATTATCGTCGATAACTCATCGATCTATACTTGAAATTTTCAATTTTTTAACTTAAATTTATTTTTCGATTTAAAAAAAAAAAACATATGTAATATTATGTAATAATGAAATTTATTTCTGTCCAACTACATATTATTTTTCGAAGTGTTAACTAGTAACTGAATTATTTCTACCAGTAGTAACAAAAGAGTAATGTGGTCAGGGAATCGCCGAACTTTTTGTACACTGAACAATCGGCTACTGGTGGAATTAATTTTAGCGACTTTGTAGCGACTCGGATTTCTAGGAGTTGGCAACAATGTTTTCGGAGAGTAGCCAATGGGAGGGGGTGATGAAATGAAGAGCGGGCAAGGGGAACATGACCTTGAGTTGCCAGTGGAGCGTGAACAGGGTATAGTTAATATGGGAGCGTGCATGAACTACTGGCTCGGTCTAGGGAAGGGGAGGGGTTGGGTAGAAAGCTACCCTGGGCTGCGTAGCCCGGGGAGGAGGGGGCGGGGGAGTTCCTAGCCAAGCCACGTAGCTTCTCATTCATATTATTTGTCACAGTTAAAATAAGGTACAGAACACACAACAATATGTGAATATTTATTTGCGTCATTTAACTATATCCATTTGTAATTTACAATAGTCTGAGAAGAGAAAACAGTACAAAATTACTTCTGGGATCAATAGGGGAAAAAAGCAACGTGATAAGCAGGTGGAGGGGGGGGGGGGGTTGTAGAGGAAAAAAAAAATACCGAGCGTGGTGGTGTAACGGCTAGCGTTCTGGCCTCGCATTCGGGAGGACGGCGGTTCAAATCCCCGCCCGAGCATCCAGATTTGGGTTTTCCATGGTTTCCCAAATCACTCCAGGCAAATGCCGGAATGCTTCCTTCAAAAGGCCATGGCCGAATTCCTTCCCACTCCTTGCCCCCATTCTTTCCCGTCTCTAAAGACCTCGCTGTTAGAGAGACGTTAAGCAGATAAAAAAAAGGAAGGAAAGAACCACAAAAAGATACTTTGGAGAGGGATGGAGAGTTCACAGATCAAAATGGATCTCCGTATTTTATGGACGTTAGCTATGAACCTGCATCCCAGTCAGGAACAAAAAACATCCCAAATGGAGATCTGCTGGTAGCCGCAGGAATATTACTACTCTGAGATAGGATACGACAGCTGACCAAATCCTTCTGAAGCCCAAATATCACACAACCCTCTGACAGCGCCACTGGGCACGTACAGCAACTACTTCGACCTCCAGAGATTACCACTCACAATTTTTGAAGAACTGTAGCAGTTCTAGAGAAGACGAAAGTATATGAACTTTGAAGGAAAAGTCTTCAGACAACATCCTTCACTACAACGTGCCTAACAAAGCCAGAAAGGCAGAAAATGTTGAGCGGTGATGATGATGACCGAGTGAGGAGAAGTACCATATCGATCTCCTACCTGGCATTCGGGAGGACGCGGGTTCTATTCCTGTGTGGCCATGCATAGTGCGGTTTTCCATGGTTTTTCGCAGTCCTTCCAGGCGAATGCTGGGATGGTTGTCAGAGACCAAGCCAGACTGGCTTCCCTTTCCCTGTCCTTACGATAGTTAGTCTGAAAAGGGTCCTCAAGACCCTACAACAGCCCGCCTCCCACGCTTCATTAAAATTTAAAAAAAATAAATAAAAAATTATGAATCCGCACCAGCTTACACAAACTTTTTCATAAAACACACAGGTGTCGGAGGCAAAAACCACGTCATGGTACCTGGGGGGAGGGGGGGCGGGCTTAATAGGCCAATATTGTGCCACGTAGTTTATGGACGCTCCAAATGCTGTGCTGACAGAGTGAGTGTGAGGCTTTAGAGTAGATGTTTCTGATGGTACCTTTGTACAGTTAGTGTATAGAGGTACCTGCGTGATGGCCTCCTTGGAGCTGGGAGGCAGCTCGTCCAGGTCTATGCTGGGCTGCGTGAGGAGTGGCTTGCTGCCGCAGAAGGAAGTCTCCAGCAGCATCTTGTGAGGAGACGGCGACCTGCCCCCGGAGGAGGCCACAGACAGGTGGGAGGCGGGCTCGACGCCCCCGACGCCGCAGAGCCTAGCCAACCACACCACGAGTGAACAGAAAATAATGAAGCTAAGATAGAGTAAGACAGACAGACATGCCACCACTCACTTAAACAATAGCAACAGTGGACGGAAGAGCTCCAATAGCCACAGCAGGAGGCACGCCTGAAACCACCTATTGCTATATAACAAAGAGCAATCTACTATTTTTGTTCTACACTAGGGCCGACAATCGCCGGAAACTAACGAGATACCGACAGCCAGTTTCAATTTCACAATCACTTTATTTCTTTACAATCCAGCAGAACAGAATACAATTGCCAAGTCGTCAACATCTGATTCTGAACAGCTTATCCGGTACCCAATCGATACGCGAACTAGAGCTTCGTCTCTGTTCGCCCTTATATGCGGACCTCGGCGATTGAGAAAAGTAAAAGAACTTTCCCCTCCCTGGAGGTGGTCGTGGTGGCGTCACTTCTGCTAATGATTGGCGTGTTATTTACTGTAGTGGAGACGCTGAGCGATTTAAAATGCCGCATGTCCTGTCACATTCCAACTAGACATCTGAACCGCATTATTATTTTCGCTACTGCATCACATACCAAGAGTCCACCAGACAGAGTATGTACATTTAGTAGTGCAGCCGAAGACAATCTTAACTACACAAACCAGCTGTTTAATTTCTTTTGCGAACCTAATTCATTAATGCAGCATTTAGTACTTCAGTACAGTTATTGGTAGTTGAGTTTAACATTACAAAGTTCAGGATTTCTTCAACAATCTCCTGTCTATACTTCAAATTTTACTTTTCTTCCTGCATTAATCTATTGCCCTAATTCATGATTAATTCCTTTCTGCAAACTCTGTATATTCCAGCTATCCAAGCATACGGTAGAACGTCCAGAATTACTAGCTTAAACTTCAGTTTTCTTGTCTTGATGAATGTCAAGACGAGTTTAGGTGAATTTTCCCTTCAGGTTAGTAATGTGTATCAACTCTGAGCTCCAAAGTGAGTCACGGAAGAAGATCTGTGTTTGCTTTATGCTGTTTTGTTGTCTTGCAGCAATGTTAATGAATGAAAGTAGGAAAAGCGCATCAGTGTTAATTAAATAGCAGAGTGAATGTTCCAAATGTCGCACGATTGTATTGCGCAATATCAAGTAAATATTTCTTTTTACCTATATCAGTTCGTGGTCTGATACGTTTCAGTCCTCTATTTTTCAGGTTTTAACCTAGTTTCATCTCCACATAATCGTTGTTATCAGTCACATCAATTTTCTACTTCAAATACTGCAATCTTAATCTTATTCTATAATACTTTTATGACGTACTTCTTTCGCACTAAGAGAATTAACCAGTCACGCACATCTTAAAAATTAATCCAAATCCTATCTCCTTTAACTTCTTACGAGAACTTCCATATTTCTAATTTTATGTGTTTGTTTACTTTTTTAATTTCTTCTATTATTTTTATTAATATGTCATGGAGCACATGCTCCGGCGGCAATTCTACTAGTCATTCAATTAACCCCTTCATACTACTATTACTTTTATAAATTAAAGTATATGTATAAAGTGTCAAATTTCACCCATCTACATATGTGATTTACGAATTGTAATTTTCAATTCCTTCAAAGTTTTTGGTAAATTATTCGTCATTTCACTTGGTAATTTATTCCAATACCTGACCCCCTCGCCCACAAAAGAAAATTTTGTCACTCCCTTTTGCAGAAATCGAGTGCCAGAGTGTGGTCATGGTCATCTCTTCCCTTCTATCGACCATTCCTAATTCTTCGACAAATCTCCTTCCAAGTCCCATCACCGACATACGCTCCCAGCACTTTCATCACCTTCCTCCTGTCTTCGAATGACTCCCAATCCAGCTCCTTTATCATATCAGTTACTGATTGGATCCTGCGATAACTTCCACAAACAGATCTAGCAGCCCTCCTTTGTACGTCCTCCAACTCCAGTATTTGATACTCAAAATGGTGGTCACAAGCTACATCACCATAATCAAGCAATGATCTGACCAACTTTTGGTAATCCAATTCCCTAAATTCTCTAGTACATTCCCTCATCACCCTCTCCAGTGAATGAAGTTTGTAACCGTTCCTACAATCAGACCAGTTAAGTTTATTATCAAACGTAATGTTAAGCCATCAACTATCAGTACTGTCCTCATCCTACAATCATAAACAAATTTTAATATTTTACTTCTATATCCAACAAGGTGACTTATCTTTGTATTTATGTTCATTCCAGGGTGACCTACGCAGGTAGATATCGTATCGAGATCACCGTGCAATTTTTCAGCCTTCTTCCATTTTGATGCTGTTGTATGTCATTTGCAACCAATCTAATTTCTGAAAGTAAACGATCAACTAAATGATTCATTAGAATAATGAAAACCAATTATTTCAATACACTACCCTGTGGCACTCTCATATCCACTTCCACCTCTTTTGATACTGCATTTCATAGTCTAACGCTTTGCTTTATACCTTTCAAGAACTCCTTTTACCAGCAAGTCAATTTTTCACGGACTGCAATACTTTTCAACCTATTTGGAATCATTTTATGACTCACTCCATCAAATGCTTTAGAAAGATCTAATGCTACACTAACAACTCCCATGTCCAATTTATCAGAAATATCTTGTATGCAGCCGACCAACTGAGATTCAGATGAATATCTTTGTCATGTTTTCGATCTGGAAACCAGTTTTTTTCCTGTCAATCATTTCTGATATAGTTGCGTATTATCATCTCCGACATTTTGCCTACCACCGAAGAGAAACTGATTGGCTTGTAATTTCCAGCCCTATTAGTCACTTCTCCTTTATGTGCCGGTACTATTATTAGTAGTCCTTTACGTCCTCATTGGACCACTTCGTCAATCATTTTCTGGTCATCTTCATAGGCATGTGCATGCTCCGTTCTTTTAGAATTTCATAGAATCTGTTCATACGTTTTGATCTTCTAAATATCCTCTTCACTGTGTGTCGTTTGTCTGTTTTTGGTTTACATCTTATTTTCTTGTATTTCAATTTTTTTAGTTTTTCTGTTTTATTTTGCAGATCATCCAGGGTTATTTCTAGTCCTTCCTTGATCCATCCTACCTGTTGCTTCAGCTTCCAAAGTTTTTTTATTATCCTCTTCTTAATCTGGTTTCTGGTGTCCTCATGATGTGACCAAGGAAAGAAATTCCCTTCTTACGTATAGTATCTGCGATGGGTCCCAGTTTCCTGTACACCACCTCATTTGGCCCTATCCGCCATTGTCCCTCTTTTTGATATTTTTATTTATGCATGTTCTGGCAGTTCTCTCCATGTTGCCTCTGGCGCCACCAAGGTTATTCTACTAAAGGTTGGGCCTGAAGCGATACCAACAATTATTGGTTGTTTAAGAGCAAACAGAAGCAATGGAAACAAGCGGCAAATGTACAGAGCGCGCACAGGTTTGGAAATATATATCTTACGCATGCCGAAAAAATTACTTCAAAGAAAAATTAATAAGTACTTAATAGTAAACCTCACATACCTTCTTGTGTCCTTTTTTTTCGTAATTGGAGCGTATGATGCGAGCAACTGACGAGATTTTCTCTTCCGTGCAGTCTTGCATTCGAAGTTCCGTAAACGAATAATAGAAATAGCAGGTGGAAAGTAATAAAGGATCATAATAATTAATTAGCAATTGCGACTGCCATCAGGTGAAGGAAACTTTTAATTTGTAGGCAGGGGAGAACAAATTACCTAAGCAGATAACGAGTTATAAAAAGGTACAACAGACTGTGACTGACTTAAAGATAAAAATACGTATGAATTTTAAATAGCTGTGAGGGAAATTGTCACTGTTATCATTGGGGTATGACCCCCACTGTAATTAACAATAATAACTTTTCCAGTATTAGTTATGGTCAAAGCGCACTGGTTGTTTTTCGTTCTTGTTTCTCCGACCGAGCGTGATGGGTAAGCGGTTAGCGTTCTGGTCTCGCATTCGGGAGGACGGCGGTTCGAAACCCCGATCGGGCATCCAGATTTGGGTTTTCCATGGTTTCCCCAAATCACTCCAGGCAAATGCCGGGATGCTTTCTTGAAAAGGTCATGGCGGAATTCCTTCCCGTTCCTTGTTCCCAGTCTCATCCTGCCTCTAATGACCTCGACGTCGACGAGGCGTAAAGCCACAAGTAAAAAAAAGTTTCTCCCTGGAATGTATTGCAATATTCTAAAGAGGATAAAAAATATGAACGCATAATTGATGCAATTGCTTATTTTATCAGAGTTGAAATAGACCTTTTAAGGCAGTTGGAGGCAAATATTTTAAGTATTTAATGAAGTACGTAGCACCTTTATACAAGATCCTTTCACGTGGAGTTATCAAAACAGAAATTGATAAAAAATATGAAAAATTTCTAAAATTGTGAAGGAGAAGGTGAAGTTTCTTATTTCGTATGGAGTAACAGTGATTATTTGGAGATTACCGTACATTTTTTGCTGCAAAAAGAATTAAAATCAATCGTTGTTGGTATACAAATTGGATTACGACATATTCAAAATTTCAATTAATCATTTACTCAAAGTAGCCTCGTCGGTACCTTCTGAACGCCTCTTCTCAAATGCAGGACAAAACGAGGAATAGACATCATGAGAAAAGGGTGAGCAACTCTAATATAAAATCGCAAAATATCAATATCACCGGCTTGAGGCGACCTATATGATTGATTATCGATACCTGGCCGGTATCGATATAAATATCGATAAATATATCGATATATTTATCGATATAAATATATAAATATATCGATATATTTATAGATATAAATATCGATATATTTATTGATATAAATTTCGATATATTTATCGATATAAATATCGATATATTTATTGATATAAATATCGATATATTTATTGATATAAATATCGATATAGTTATCGATGTCGATATTGACTTGCATCCATAATACTACTATCAGACTTTAGAAGGAGATAGGACTGCAAGACTCACCGACGGAGGAGAGCCTGGAGGTCCTGCCGGTGCTGACGATGGAGAGCGAGTCCTTGCGCTCCTTGTCCCTCTGGGCGGCCTCCAGTTCGTACTTGGACATGGAGCCGCCCCTGGACCTGGCTGGAGGCGCCGCCGCCAGCTGTCCCGAGCGGTCGGAGCCCCGTCGACTGCGGGGCCTGTCCTCGCAGCCCACGGGCGGGTCCTCGTCCCCCAGGTCGAGTTCCTCCGTGCTCGAGCGCAGATCAGCCGCGTCCTCCCGGAAGCCCAGACCCAGCTTACACGGCGCCTCGCCGCTGCCTTCACCACAACAACACACACTATAGGGATATGTAACGCTCAAAGACCGAAAAAAACGGGAACGGCCACAACACGTTATGGCTGTAGTGGCTGGACAGGGAATTTTGGGCTATAGTTACTAAAGCTGGGCAAGAGTTGATTGCATACAGTAACAGCTGGATTCAGGGCAGTTACAACAGAGAGTCAAAACAGATAGAGGCAATGGAATGTGGCTACACAGGTAGCAACGACATCAAAGCAGGTCAGACAGTCAGCAGAATTGAGCTGTGACAGGACGACACAGGGAGGAAGATGGTAGGGAAGGAATTACCACTATTGGCTAGAGTTACTTCCCAGTATTTGTGAGATGGAGGGGGGAGTCTATCAAAACTCGGGTGCAAGAGGAGAGAAAGAAAGAAACAAAACAAAAAAACCTGTAATTCTTGGAAATGTTTTAAGTAAATTAAAATGGGTTATTGTAACTAATTTGCATATATGTGTGAGTGGAAACTTTCCCGGCGCAGTGATGCAATGAAGTCCTCTCGGGTGTCCAGCCGGACAGTGTTACATAAACACGACGTTTCAACAGCTAGCTCTACAGTCTTCATCAGGTATCTGGTCTCTTTTTGCTGACGCAAACTGACTGTCACCACCGAGACATTCAAGGCGGTGATAGTCAGCTTGCGACAGTTAGAAGCGACCTGTTAGGCGATGAAAGTCAGCTTATGACAACTAGAAGACCCCTGATGAAGACAGCAGAGCCCGCTGTCGAAACGTCGTGTTTATACAACACCTTCCGGCTGGACGCCCGAGAGGAATTTATTGAAATTTGTATATATTTTAATTTTAAAACACTCGAACATCGAAGGCAGAAAGCTAGCCTGAGAGAGAGAAAAAAAAGAAACAATATACCGTAAATATTGGTATAAAATCAAATAGGCTTCATGCCGATGAGGTAGGTTTGTTAAATTTGACTCGTTAGTAGTGGCTCATTACATTTTCTGGCATTTTCATATTTGCACCAAATTTCATCTAATTTTCTAGACCACATTAAAACCTTATCACACTTTACCATTGTTTTAACTAGAATATTAGTTTCGTGAAATGATGTTCGATCCCTGTATATTGAACTCCATCGTTTGTGACCACTACCAGTTAATCCTAAGCTGAGGCTACTTCAGCTCTTCGGCTTTAGACCTTACCATTATCATATCCTGGAGAGTTGTAAACTGGGCTAGACAGCCCTACCTCTTGCCCACGGTGTGTCTAGGATCTGGCTCACTCGTGTTACTGTCGTGTAAAAGTAGTAGTTCATCGAAGCTATCATCTCTGTCAGCGTAACTCACAGCTAGCCTCTCCGCCTCACTTGAAATCATAAAAAAGAATTTTCTTTTATTCGTTTTCCCCACTTTTGGCTATGTGCTAACCAACGACGAAAACAGATGCCCAATCTACCCCAAACACGCCTATATAACAATCGTGGAAGTTGTAACAATTACCATACTGACAATAAATATTTTAACACTAGAAAACATAACCCTTAGTACAATGATTCAAATGTCTTAGACAAGTTAAGCCCATTCCATGCATAACGTGACCATACGTCCTGCTTTCAGGCATTTTTTTAAAAAAATTTAATTTAATTGCAATGGAGCACAGGCTCCGGTGGCAATTTCCCTACACACCCAACTTCCCCCTATCCTGCACCCACCTACATTTGCCCTCTACAAATTTCAACTTTCAATTCTTTTATTCATCATTCCCCTTGGTAACTCATTCCAATCCCTGACACCCTTACCTAAAAAATAAAATCTTCCCACACCCTTGTGCCTGAAATCGAGTGCCAGCTTGTGGTCATGGTCATCTTTTCCCTTCCATGAACTACTTTTCATACCTACGCCAATATCTTTCCATGCCTCATCACCAGTATACGCCCTGTACACTCCCATGACCCTCCTCATCCTCCTCCTGTCTTGCAATGAATACCATTCCAGCTCTTTTATCATATCTGTCACTGATTGCATTCTGTGATAATTTCCAGAAACAAATCTAGCAGCCCTTCTTTGCACCTTCTCCAACTCCTGTATTTGGTAGTCAAAATGTGGGACCCATACTACACTACCATATTCGAGCAATGGTCTTACCAAAGTTTTGTAACCCAATTCCTTTACTTCTCTCGTACATCCCCTCATCACTCTCTCCATCAAGTGCAGAATTTTGAAACCTTTTCCTACCACCTGTCCAATGTGTCCTCTGTCCCGCAGTCCTAGGCGAGCGTAACAATGTCCCGCTTTCGCAAACAAAACAACTTAATATACTTATCTATTAGGGTGTAAAACAGACGATGAGGTTTTTGCCGCGCGGCGGCCGACTCGACGCATGGACCATTGCTGATCACGCAAGGATTTATTAGCAGCAGCCGAGATATGGAAATGTTCCATGATTTTTTGCTTATTTCCAACTACGTCACAGATCAAAAAACCACTAGCTGGAACGCTGAGTATGTTGCTGATGGAAACAGTTGGATGATAATATTTGAACCCATCCGTGCTAACACCCTCGACTGCACGAATTTTCGTATAACTGTTGAGTACGCTAAGTGTTTGTCTGGAAGTAACGCACCTGTCGATATAGTTTATTCTCTGAAAAGTAAAATATGTAGAAGTGACAAAACACACTCAAGTGTCGCAGTATTGAAAGCCATTTTGATTACCAAGAGTAACATCAACAAATCATTTAATGAGCTCCAGTCCTAATTGGAAAATAAACCCAGTATTATGATACTGTTTTATTACACCGATAAATACAAAGCAACTACCTGGTTATACGTTAGATGTCAGACGCTAAGGCAAAGTAATTCAGCTAACATGAAATAAATTCTGTTTATTATAGTTCTTCGTTTTTTAATAAAAACTAGTAAAGTATGATTTTTTTTTGAAATTCCTAATGTGTCACGATGAGACAAATAAAAATTCCCGATTCGTCCCGCTCTGAAGAAAAAGATAAATGGTCACGTTATCCATGTGGGGTGTGATACAGAAAAGAAATAAGATAGTTTAGAAAAATTAGTTATTGAATGAAATTTACAACAATCGCCCCTCATTCGCTCAAAAGTAGAGAAAGAGAACTCACACTGTTGTTTTGTAAAGTAGTGGAGACTGTGAAGGTCACGTAATTATAAAAAGGCACAGATTTCGAATTTGAAAACATATTTCAGAGAACGTTTCAGCAAATGGAGGAAAGGCACAAGTACAGTAGAGTCAATGTGGAAAAAGTTCACGGAGATAATATAAGAAAGGGGGAAGAAAAATTTATTCCACAACATAAAATAAAAAGAAGTAGAGAACATGTGTACTATAACAGGGAGGTGAGGAGGTTAAAGAGGTTAGTAAAGAGAGAACATAACAGCGTTAAGAGACAGCAAGATAGACGGGAATATTTAAAACAATTAAACTACGACTTAATAATAGCTAAGAAAGAGGCTTAACGTGGATTTATGAAGAGTATTGTCAGTACAAGGAGATTGATTCATCTAGAAATTTCTACTTCTATGTTAGAAAACTGAGAGGAAGGGAGGGTGGTCAGACGCTTTTAGATAAGATGGACAAGAAGTTACTGAGGATTCGAAAAAAGTGACTGGTTTAGTGAGAGCATTAGCGACAATTAATCAGAAACAGGTGGTTCTGTATCGGATAACGAGCTTAACAAAACAATTAGAAATAAGCAGACCATAAAATTTGAAATTTATCCTAAGGGTATTATGAAGGAACAAAGAAAGATGAAAAAATATAATGGGACTGGTGTAGACAATATTACTACAGATGTCTTAAAAATAGCATTGTATCTTATCTTCAAATATGATTTACATTGAGTTTTGATACTTGCTGCATACCAGAGAATTGTAAAAGTGCGATAGTAGTACCGGTACATAAAGGAGGAGTGAGAAATAGAGTTGAAAATTATAGGCCAATTAAATTGACATCAGAGGTAGGTAAATTAATGGAGAGATTGATATGCAACCACATGAGAAATAAATGTGAGGAGTGTAAGTGGGTTTCAAGTAGGCAACATGGCTTTAAGCAAGGATATTCATGTGAATCTCAGTTGGTGGGATGTATGCAAGATATTTCGGATGAAATGGACAAGGGAGGTCAGATTGATAGTGTAGCACTAGATCTTTCAAAGGCTTCTGACAGAGTGAGCTATAAAATGGTAGTAAATAAGGTAAAATGTATTGGGATGGATCAGAAAGTGTTTTGCTGGATAGAAGAATTTTTGAAAGTTAGGATAGGAAATGTGGTATCAAATGAAGTGGAAGTAAAATGGGAGTACCACAGGGTAGCGTATTTGGACCATTGCTATTTATTATTCTAATGAATAATTGTGTTGATTGTTTACTATCAGAAATGAGATTGTTTGCAGATGGCATAATGCTATATAAAAGGGCCAAAACGGTTGAGGGTTGTAAACAGGTGCAGGGTGATCTGGACAGGATATCTAGTTGGGTTGGTAAACATGGAATGAAGATAAATTCAAAGAAGAGTCAAATTATTATATACACAAATAAAAAGCAAAAGGTTTATTATGATTATAAGGTGGGGAAAGAATTGGTTATTGAAGACATGAAATGGAAATATCTTGACATTGCATTTAATAATAAGCTTAACTGGGCTGAACACATTGGACAGGTAGTAGGAAAAGGTTTAAAAATTCTGCACTTGTTGGTGAGAGTGATGAGGGGATGTGCGAGAAAAGTTAAGGGATTGGGTTACAAAACTTTGGTCAGACCATGACTTGAATATGATAGTGCAGTATGGGACCCACATTTCGACTATCAAATACAGTAGTTGGAGAAGGTGCCAAGAAGGGTTCCTAGATTTGTTTCTGGAAATAATCTCAGAATGCAATCAATAAAAGATATGATAAAAGAGCTGAAATGGGACTCATTGGAAGACAGAAGGCGTGTGAAGAGGGTCATGAGAGTGTACATGGCGTCTATTGGTGAAGAGGCATGGAAAGATGTTGGTGTAAGAATTGATAGTAATGCGTGGAAGAGAAAAGATGACCATGACCACAAGATAGCACTCTATTTCAGGCACAAGGGTGTAGGAAGATTCTCTTTTTTAGGTAAGGGGGTTAGGGATTGGCATGAGTTACCAAGGGAAATGAGGCTAACTAACAGAGTGTTGAATTAATAGACGGTGTCGATGAATTACTAGTGTGGTGAGAGTACTCCAGTAGTGGCAGTGCGTGGGACTGACCTGCGAACAGCTCCCTCTCTGGTGAGCTGTTGTTGGAGTCGTGGTGGGAACTCGAGCTGGCCCTCGAGATGTCGATGCGAGGCGTCGAGGGCGTCTGCAGCGACACGGCCACCGGCGCTGTCGTGGTCGTCGGCGTTGACGACGGCTGCGGGTCCTCGCGGATGTCGGGCAGCTTAGCGCCGCCGCCGCCGCCCCCCGGAGGCGGCGGGCTGTCCTGCTCGTCGCTCAGGTCCTCCAGCGAAGCGAAGGGCGCCGGGCCCATACGCCGCTGGCGGTAGCTGGCGCGCTTCGTCTTCACCTGCAACGACAACACCAGCACTGTGCGCTGCCGAAGAGATGGTAGTCCAGTCACCTTCAGTAGGTCCACTCCGAGGACCTCCGTGGTCAGGGGATAGAACGCGCCGTTAGGGGGCGTCAATTAATTACGAGAGGTTCTTTTTCCTTAAATTTTGACCGTCCCCTCTCACCCTCTAACAGACTGACCTCGTAATTTTTTTGGACTTTTTGTTTTACCTCTTCCCCCCTCCCCCTTGGTGATATATCGCGAGACTTTGCCAGAAACCCCCTCCCCCATATTCTGACCCTACGTAATTATTGGTCGCCCCTTTAGCCGGCCCTGGTAGCGTAGGAGTAGCTGGCCTCGAATTTTAAGGGTACCAGTTCGAGTACGGCCTTGGGCATAGGTGGTTTTAATCATACGTTGTTTTTCATTTGCTTTATCCCTTCTAATGTATCCCAAATTACGTGAGCCTGATGCAACAGTATAGGAAACTACGACTGAAATGTACACATGACCATCGTCACTGGACGTTGGCGCAGTGACAGAGCGTTGCTTAGTCTAATGGATACGGAGACCTTCTTCATCATGCCGATGGGAGGGTGCGAATCCAGGGGAACACCCTCTTGACACCTGTATTGCGTCACGGAGACAAGCTGGTGGCGGCTCAGTTATGCTCTGGGGAAGGTTCATGTTCAGTCTGCCAGTAAAGGCCCCTGCCAGGCAGACCTCACACACAACGCGCCTGCACGCCGGGATACATATACGACTCCAAACAGGCGCAGAGGCATCAACATACCAGGAAAATAAATAGAATCATCTAGAAGCTAAGTGGGACTATTTCTTACAGAGGTCGCCGTACTACCACACAACGAAATTCCTGCGCCAGGCCGCCTATATAAGCGTAGCCGGCCGCTCCACCGCCAGTTCCAGTTCAGTTCGTTCCGAGTTCAGTTCCAGTTCAGTTCCAGTTCCAGTGCCTGACCGCTGAACCAGCGCATGGACGAAGAGGAAAGCGCTCGCCGCGCTGCCGCGCCAGGCGGGTCGAGTGCCTCAGTGCACTCGGCTTTGCCGGCGGCAGCTACGGCCCATCGACGACCCGGCTAACGGAAACGGACTTAGACACGGCGACAAACTGTACGGCAGCCACCACTACGACGACCTGGCAACGCGCACCGGACTTGGCCATGGACAAGGACGGATCTATACTGGAGACGACCACGCAACTCCCATTCAAGAAGAGAACGGCCGCCGACGGATCTGTAAGGATTAATCTGATGACGACCAGGCCTGCCTACGAACCAGCAGATGCTCGTCATCCCAAGAGACGTACTTCTCCGCCCGTAACGGGAAAAGCAAAGTTACCGAGGAACGAACAGTGCACTAGTGGTACAAAACTCAGCGTGCCTGTTCAGCAACTGTCAAATGCTACAGCTGGCAAGGTGAAGAAGGCAAAGAAAAAGAAGAAGGAGATGACAGCCCATTCGGCTGCAATCTATCCTTTTCAACCAACTTTCACAAAACAATCGAATACTGCAGCCAGCGTGGAAGAAAGACGCAAGAAGAAGCAAGTCAACCAGTCAAATGAAGAGGGCTTCATCACCCCCACGACGTACAGCTAAGCCGCCCCCAGCGTTGGACCCGCAGCTGGTGATGGACACCAGCAATCGCTTCCAACCTCTGGACGACTCGGCGCAGCCAGCAGCGAAAAGATCATCACACATTCCACCGATAGTGGTACAGTTTGAAGATAACTACAAGTCACTGCACGACAGAGTAGACGCCAACACCACGGACCCATTCACCGCCAAAACTGCAGGAGGCGACAAAATTAAATTCACCTTTACTACAGAAGCTGACTATGTAAGAGTAACTGAAATGCTGACGGATGCCAATATTCCATATTACACCTTCCCAACAGGTGCAGCACCACTCCTGAAGGCTGTATTCAGAGGAATTCCTCGGTCATTCCCAACGGCCGAACTCAAGGAAGAACTGATGGAGAAGGGATTCAACATCCAAAGTGTCCATCAGCTCCC
>CM061918.1:121852967-122030180 GCA_031002005.1 Vandiemenella viatica
GTCTTTTGTCTAGGGATTAAGTAAATGACCGTTTTCTGAGGGTTTTGTAAAAGGTTTGAGGGACTGCGGTACGTTGTAGAGTTCGCAACATAAGAGTGGTGAAATACTCCAAAAATAACTAATTTATGTAAAAATTTCAATAACAGCGATGTAAAATATTGTCCATCTAGGTTTACTCTCTTCTTAGCAAGGTATAAAATTATTTTAAAAATTTTAGTGTGCTCTTTTTGAAGGCGGTTTTTATGTATTTTAAACAATTATTTTATTCAATACCGGACGCCTGTGCAAAGTTTCCCGTGTCTCGTGGTCCGCCAGGGTCCACACCGAATTGTTACGGTAATACATCTGCTCCTTAAGATGCATCCTGAATGAGTTAACTTATAAAGTGTTTCATTTTCGTTTTCTGAAACAACAACGAACAGGATTGAAAGCCGAAGAATGTTCTGCAATGTCTTACGTGGCATTTACGTATATATCTTCAGTCATATTTTAATCTGGGCTTTGTCTTATAAAATTGATGAGTTCTCTTCACTCTGATATGAAGTTTATAATGCGATTGGCTCGCTGTACGATAGAAACTGTCAATAACCTAAAACCTTTTAAGAATAAAATTACAAATTATTGTTCTTTACTTACGTTTAAAACTGAAATAATGAATGCGATTGTGGTATTGAACTACTTCTGTGATGAATAAAGGTTTGCAAAGTTAAAGTTAATCCTTTCTGTCGACCCCGGTTCTTGGAAATTTAATATGGACCATGTTTTGCCACGATGTTAGGTCTCTTACTGCTCGATTCATTTCACACAACTTCCTGTTTGTGCCAGCTTTAAACACTCAAGGTTTGTAAACACTGCTTGTTGTCCGGCGCGGCGCATCTGTGTTTCTACAGAACCGACAAAAGGCGACTGCAAATCCCGTAATTTCACAGCCGGATAAGTACTCGCGATCGTTCGCGTAGTGAATATTGTATCAACAGAATCAAACCATGCATGTTTTTAATCTGAGATTTTCTCACCCTCAGTGAGTGTAGCTATTCGTGTCGGAGTGTGGAGCTGGATTTTCCATTTCTTGTAAGGCATGCTGAAAGGAAATGTTCGTCAAAAAAAAATTATTAGCTGCTGGCAATACACGGAAAGTGTAATGTATATCGCTGACTACACGTGTTAGTCTAGCATATTCATACAAAATTCGTACTAAAACCACCTTCGCCAAAGAACCAGACCTGTCTTAGAATTACACTGAGATTCTGGCCACATTTCATTAATATTTGCTGAGTAAATTTTTTATTATAATAAAATTAATGAAAAACAAATAGAAGGGAATGGAGGAAACGTGACTCTGCAAAGACGTCGTTATAGCTGGATTAATGATTCCTCGCCATCAATCGTCTGGGCTTATTGTGAGAAATAACAGAAAGTCAAAACAGAGATGAACAAATCTGGAATCGAACCGGACTCATCCCAAACAGCAAGTCCCAGACGTTATCGCTCACACATCTGCTTCAGAAGTAATTTTTTTATGTAGTGATTACTTCTGCTGTACGCTATTGTAAAGAAAAATCGTAGAAACATAAATAACAGTCAAGTTAACGTTATAATAACTATAACAGCTATAACCGCTATGGCCATGGGAGGCAGTCTCTATGGAGCATCTCAGGAAACTGCAACTTGGTTCGATTCCTGCTATATTCCTCAGTGTGAATGTGTTTGTAAGTGTCATTATAAGAGGAACATGTATAAATTGTATATACCAAAGCATCACGCAACTGAAATGATAGAGAGTGCATAAAGTATCATGTACAAAGATATATTTTCCAATGTTTTTCATTAAAACATTTGGAACATTATTATTTCTAGATATACAGTTGATTCTAGAGAAATTTCACATGTCGCTAAGACTTTAAACATTACAGTTGCCATCCATGGCCTTTATAACAATACCCATTACTTTGACTTGAACTAAAACACATGGAAATGGCTTAAAGACAAAGAGGAAAAGCATATGATTTGTAAGTGCCAAGGTGTTGGCTAAAATCTGGAAACAATTTTCAGAACGTAAAGCCTTTCAATTTGGCACACAATATCTATTAAAGTTGAAGCTAATTATAGAATGTGGTTTAAATATAATTTCTGAAAAAAAAAAACCACAAGTAAAATGTTGCTGCGCTACGTTGAAGGTATAGCACCCAATTAGAGGTACAATATGGCGATTGGTTGATTATATTAACGAAATAACTTAATACCTAATTGTTATCAAAGTTGTTAGGAACGTTATGGAGACTGATTGGTGTAGAAATATCGCAAATGAAAATACAATTTCATTAACTAGAATAGTACTCTCACTGACACGTTATGAAACGAAGCAAAATTCTGAGAAACAACATTTCTTATTTACCTGTGGTTCTACGAATTATAAGAGACACGAATGACTAATTTCATGTCAAACACAGTCTTTTTATTTTTTTTAACTGCTTAACGTCTCTTAAAAGCGAGATCTTTAGAGACGGGAAAGGATGGGGGTCAAGGAATGGGAAGGAATTCGGCCATGGCCTTTTGAAGGAAACACCCCTGCATTTGCCTGGAGTGATTTGGGAAACCATGGTAAACCCAAATCTGGATGCCCGGACGGGGATTCGAACCGGCGTCCTCCCGAATGCGAGGCCAGAACGCTAACCGTTACACCACCAACCCTCGGTCAAACACAGTATTGTGTAACTGCAGAAGCAGATATACAATATCGTTGCTCTGGGCAGTAACTGTAAGATTTAGAGGCTATGTTTGACATTGTAGTAAATCATTTAGAAAGTGAGAACTCCAGGAATAATGGTAATGATTTTCAGCTTTGTTTCAAAATCATAACTGTGTGTTGAAACATATTTTATGGAATTTTCCTGGACGTCTGTGGGAAACATGTCAAACAATGTAAAATCCAAGTCAACGTCTGTGGCAATCTGTGTATTCTTTACTGAGAACGTGATAACGTGTTCATTTACCTGTTTACCAGCGTGGCCTGATTTATTATTATTATTATTATTATGGCTTTGCGTCTGTCACGCTGTGGTCACAGGTTGGAAAGTTGTGGAGGCAATGAAAGGTAAGCAATTTGAAAGAACCGTCCCCGCAATCACCTGAAGTAATTTCGGGAAACCATGGAAAACGGAAATCTGGATGGAAGTTCGAACCGCGTCCTGCGAATGCCAAGCCAGAGCCTTCCAGCTCACCCACCACGCTCGGTGTCCAAGATATTCTCGTCTCTATGGTAGATGGAGGAGCTATCGGAAAATATGACACATGAAATTTCAGAAAATTGGTGAGTCACTTCCTGCAAACTAATGTAAGTTCCTTACGATATTTTTGAATATATATTTAGGTTCGTAGAGGTCGAGAGGCGGGAATGGTTGTGAGCAAGGAATTTAAAGGAATTTGGCCTTTTGCAAAACTATCTCTGCATTCTCCTGGAGTTGTTCCGGGAAACATTCTGGAATTCTGGATGGTCTGGTGGTGATTCGAACCTGCATCCTATGGTTCTATCTCACCGAGCCATGGCGACGTTGCAGCTAAGTATCCAAACAATTAATATTGAATTATATGGTAGCTAACTCACCTGGCGACTGTTTGGCGACGTCGAGGCGCAGCCACGATCAGCGGCTCACTGTGCCGTATCTGGATACTCTGGCGCACTGGCGTGTAAGCAGCACCTCACTCACTCAGTGGCCAACCAGCTGCCAACTCTGACGCTCGCTCAATTTTAGCACCAATATTATTTGTAAAAAGTGTGATTTGTGTTGTAAGAAATGAGTTTTCGTACAGAAAGATTTATTGTGGAAATTCAAAATCGTCTGTGTTCATGGGATAGTGCATCAAAAGATTATTCAGACCGTAATTTAAAAATTAAATGTTAGGACGAAATAGTTAATTTATTTTAAAAAAAGACGAATGACGAACGAAGAAGGAAAAAAAAACAATTTGGAAGTTAATTTATTCTTATTTAATTGAACCTAATTGTCTAGCCATGGGTTTTCGGTCACAAAATATTCTGATAGTTTGTCTCGAACTGTGAGTGCCGTACTTCCTCTATCACGATCCTGATCTGTAACAGGTTCAAATCCCTTTACCGTCAGAGTATCTTCGTAAGAAATTCCATCTTTGGAACGTACGAAATTGTGTGCAAAATGCAACACATCTGTAAAATCTTTTTTGCTAAATCTATATATACATTAATATCTGGATGTTGTGGATCATTTTCTCATTGCTGATAATATTGATAAATAAATAAAGCCAAAAATTGAAAGTTTGAGCATTTATTGAATTCAATAAATGCTCCAACATTCAATTGCTTGGCGTTATTTATTTATCAGTATATGTATTCAATGGCCTGTGAAATATCCTCCACTTGTTGGATAATATACAAAATGTGCATTCGATGTAACGGCGTGATCTTGGTAATCGATTTTTAATATTTGTTTCTCGTAACTGAGATTATGTCTTCCGCATGGTCTAATAAGGTTTTCATGTAAGCCAAAAGCTTCATCCCCTCTATCATGTATGGAAAATTGTCGCCATTTTCTTTCAGTGATTTGCCCTCACGAATATTTAGAGATTTGTTACGAGATTAGTGTAAAAAGCATGGTCTTTAAAAATGGCTGAATCACTGCTTTTCGCGTATATATAAGTGAATTGTTATTATCATCACACAGAGCCGTAAAAAATTGAAAAATATGTTTGTAATTAAAGTATAATGGTTGGTATGCATAGGTTGAATAACTCTCATGTGTTTGCCATCAGTGGCACCAATGCGACGGGGAAGTTGGCGCCGACTGACTAGGCACTCGACGTTCGTGGCTTGGCTACTCTGTGGCTACTACTTTGTTTGGCGACCTTCGGTTGCCAGAGGTAGCCAGAACTAAACTGCTGGCCACGTTGCCATGGCGCCCGCAGTGAGGTAGCACCCTCTAACGAGGACAGATAGTTACCGCTCGCCCATTACGTTCGATCAGTAAATCTGAATGTTGTAGCAACACAGAATGATTTAGCAAACCAGAAAGAAATAGTTTTAAACTGTTCAGACCACTTTAACCTTACGCAAATAAATAAACCTTACTTTGCAGTCTTTTCTAGGAGATGTGTTATTAGGTTTAGGGAATAAAAGTTTTGATAGTAAAATAAAACTAACATAAACTTATTAATATCAAAACTAGCTGATTGATTATTCTTGATAAAGCACAAATAAAACATAAATTTTACAAATATTGGCTGACGGTTATCTATGATGCGCTAAACAATATCAATATGGATTCTTAATAAACTATGAATGCATACTTCAACTCTTCGTATCAGATATTGTTGACTCTTTTTCATAATCGTACCTTATTCGCTTCGTCTATTAAAAATGGTATGGTCACATTGAAAATTAAGGCCGCTATGTGGATGCTCTCTTTGAGTGCTTACTCGATTGCCTGTGGCCTACCACCTTCCACCCACTCCCACTGGTGCGTACTACGAGGGAGAGGATAGTGTGACCGTGCAAACAGCCATCACGTTCGTTAGAGCGAGGGAAGGGTTGGTTGAGAATCGATAGTCGACCGCAAGGCAGGTCCAGCTGCCGTCGCGACCTCTCGACCTCACAGGGGGCATGCGAGCGTCGATAACAACCTCGAAATATTTGTACTGGTTCCTGGCATCTAAATGGTCTTTACCAATTACTTATACCTGTCTTCATGGTGTTACATTTACCTACTGCCAAATTTTCCGTATATTTTTCCTTTAGTTATATCATTACAACTTACTCAGTGAGTGGGGGAAGAGGTTCTATTTTACTATCAAAACTTTTATTTATGTGCCTTGTTCCGTATGTGTTGTTACTGTTGTTTCCTTCTGCCTTGAATTACTGTTTCCACTAAACGTATGAAATTGTGATTAGGTTTTTCTAGGTGCATTTCACGGTGCAAAAATTATTTTTTGTTTGTTTGTTTATTTTCCCGCCATATAATATATCTCAGGTCCTAGTTACACGTTGAAGTTTACAATTAATTACTAATCTTCATTGATTATTAGAATATGTTGCTGCAGTGGTTATTTTCTATTTTTCGCAAAATTCTAAAATTTCATAACTTTTTTCATTTCTTTCTCCTATTATAGCGAATAATAGTTACTTTCTTCGCTCACCTAACTTAACATTCAATCTTTAAGTATAATCTGGATTTCTCAGATTTTACATAGGGCCTACATACTTAGCTTTTCATGTTCACTACATATTATCTCCCCAAGTTCATTAGATATTATCTCCCGTTTAAATGTTGTTCTTACTTTAATTAGTGACTGGTTCAGGTTAATTTTCTATTATTCATGAGTATAATACTTCCAGAAAACTCCTTATATCAGCTAAACCTTCTTCGTATTTCTTATCATTGTAAATAGAGATAGCACCTTATCGGCTAGATGATTATTCCTCACCAGGTCAGAAATCTGTATAATCGATCCATTTAATCCTCATGAATGCCAGTAACGTACAAATGAAAATTGTTCTGTCTTGCTCTCTATTGGAGTTTTAAATCTATGTGTCTTACTGAATTTTTTCATCGTGCCATGGTCTAAATCAGAAAATGTTTTTGTGCTGCACTCTTAATGACTCCGTTTATAGATCCAACATTTTAACTTGTGTAGTACGGAAATATCTTAGGTTTTGAAGCCTGCATATTATAACTCCATGTTATCGATAAAATATTTCTTTTAATTTAGCATTTTCCACGTTGCCTTCTACATCCTTATGAAGTTTATTATTCAGCTCTTGCTATGCTGGCTGTTTCTAACTCCGTACACTTTACCTTGCCCCCAACATCTCTGTCCTTTATTTAGAATATTGTCACTACGAAGTGTATGACTCATCGCAATGCGAGTCCTTCAATCACCAGACACTTTACTGTATAAGCAGGATGTATCGTGTGAAATAGGCTGTTGAAAGTTGTTTGCGAGGAACTAATACATTCTCATTCTAACCATTCTACTCTGTCTCTATTTAAATCACAATTTACCTACATTATTTTATTCACAAAAGTACACATGAAACTGATATCCTTTCATGAACGGCAATAAAACTTTTCTAACACACTCAAAAGCAGAATAATATGTTATGACAGTCGCACTAGTTGAATGGAAGGTGTTTGTTGGGATACAACGACCAAAGTCTGAGAACATTATGAATCTGAGAAATAATATTACTTTCGTGGTATATCGACAGTCACAGAACAACACCTAGGTGTGAAATTTGAAATGAGGATAGCTTGTGCAGTTCCACGCTTTGGTCAGTGGCTAGGAAGACAGATCCAAAAGTGAAGATTCATCGCTGATTGGACGACGACCTTCTATAGCGAAGCAGGGACACGCAGCAATTCTGAAACTTCATACACATTAAACCTGTGGCATCTAGAGAGTGCCTTGAGAACATGGGGTACGGTCTGTCCAGTAAACAGGCAGTATTAATTTCTCTGACGTCAGAAATATGATCTTCCCCTACCATGCACCTCAAAAACCAGAGGACAGACGATGGGAGTGAACGGTAGCTCGGACATGTCGTGACTTGTATCTACCTATCGTCGACAAAAGGACCCGTCACCTAAGGAAATATCATCCGTAACATTAAGACTAAATTCGGTGTAGGACTAGACACTAGGTGGTGCAGGATAATTGACGTAGTCATTCTGAAATAATCACCAGAGCATTCACCTGGTGGAATCAAGAAGAAACCATGACAAACGAAAAGTCTGGTCGACCAAACCAGACAACAAGCCGGTTCCGTCCGAATTTTGGGTTGGAGCGTTACCACTCACGGGACCAGGCTCGTTGCAGGATTTCCTGCGCGAGTTCTGAAGAATAAAGTATAGACCCAAAGCATAAACGTAATTTCTAGCGCTTATTTATCTTTTAATTAGACACTCTAAATGAAGACTGTATGCATTTAGAGAGAGTTCGCGGTATTTTTATATTTGTATAAAACGCAGTCAAACAGACTTATTTTTTTTTTTTTTAAGTGTAAGTTCTTCATTGTATTGATGTTGTTTTCAGAAGTGTTCTGATATTTTTCATAGTGATACACACTTGTCGCTATTTTTTTATATTGTAATCAATACTTAACAATAGGATTCTGATTTCACATTCGGTTAGTAAGGTATGCAATCTAGTTAAATTTGAATCTATGACGTGTATTACAGCATTACATAGTTACAATTACGAAAAACATTTATTTACGAAACTACTGTATCTACGACGGAAAAGATCAACTGCAATAACACATATTTGAATTAAAAGCTGTTCGGAATGGTACAATTTTGTTAATAATTTATACCAAAAACTTAAAACTTTAGAAATGTCAATTTTCAATTCATCCAGCAATAACCTGAAAACAGATAAAAGGAACTTAAGCAGAGCTGGTGTTAATACGAGTATTTATCTCCTTCTGCGACATTTTATCTGGAACATATCGCCCCCGTCGGTCTCCCTACAGCCCCGGGGCTGCCCACACGGCAGTAACCCGAGTCAACCTGCCGCCATTAACTGTCCGTAATGGAGTTTTCTTGCCGCCATCCGACCTGCTCCTCCTTGGTTAACGACTGCGAGGAAACAGTAGGTCGCATCACCGCACTCGTTGGGGTGACAAACCGGACGTCTGGGATCTGCTGCACTAGCTCCTCGTAAGTCACGTTAATGATAAAACGCCTCAGGTTGCTCATGTTCTTTATTTTAACAGCATTACCGTCTGTTAGCAGAGCTAATGTACCCTGATGCGGTCAAGAATGCAGGCAAACAAAATCGTGTGTGATGCCAGCAGTTGATATACTGTATGAAATATGCTCAACTGCAACCACCATTTCCATTACATGCTTGATTGATGCGGCGCCATTAATGAATGCTCCACCTCATCAGCTGAAACATTAATTACTTGGTGCAGGGAGCTAACTGTGAGGCAACAGTTCATCAAACAAATTGTCTTGCTGAAGAACAGCTTTAACTGATCCTGCTGTATTTATCTCGATCAAAGCTGGGTAGATTTCAATATAGAGTATAAATATTTGACACGAACGTTAATATAAATAATGATGAACTGAGTACTTCTTTATTTATGAGGGAATCTCTAGATTTCCCTTGAGCAAAAATTTAATTATTTCATGCAGCCTAAAATTTAATAACGGGCTTTAGATTTACCCATGCATTTATATTCTGTAGCCGACTAGTCAGCACCACCTCGGGGGTAGATGCAGATGCAAAAATCGCAAAATGGAATCTTCGCCTTAATCAAATCGTGTTTTGCCTGAAGTAAACGCATGATGAAATGAGAATATTTTAGTATACTAGTAAGCGCCGCGATGGCTCCGTTTCTTCTTTAAGATTATTTTCTTAGAATGAGTGACAGGTCATAGAATTCATGGTTCTACTAGACTGGACACTTACGTACCGCTCTCAACTAGACGTAGACTAGACGACCCGTGCGAAAATTTCGCGAATAAAATGCGATGAATAGTGAGGTTGAATGCTTGTAATATAATGAAAAGTAGAACCGTACTTTTGTAGCAATTTTTGTTTTTGTGTGTGTGTTTGTGTGTGTAATAGGTAAACATCAAAATACTCGCAACATATTACGAAACAGTTAGGAAAATTTAAAACACTCTGTATTTATGACAAACTGTCACTGACCTTAGCAGAATAAATTAAACCTGAACAAAATGCACACAACGTATCAATATCTCTGAAATATTTGTTACTGTGCGAGGAAAATAAATACCTGGGACAGAAAAAATGCGTTGTTAAAATACTAATACTTTTGCCCTCTAAGAGCAGAATTTTGAAAAATTTCTTTCTTAAAATGTGGTGACGGAACCGAAGACATTACGAAAACCTCAATCTTTAAAATGATACCTCGTTTATCAGTTTTGTTGAATTGTTAAGGGAGATAAATGGCTCCAGATACAAAAAACGCATTTTAGAAAAATTGACATTTTTTACCCTTTAAGGTTCAAATTACAAAAATTCCTTTCTTAAAATATAATGTTACCACGGTGGTGACCTTATTCTTTTATATGATACCTCATTTATCTATATCTGTTAGATATTAAGGGAGATAAATCGCTCGTGACACAAAAATGCGTTATAGAAAAATTTATACTTTTTCCCTTTATGGGATGAATTCAAAAAACATTCTTTCTTAAAATATGATGTCAAAAAGCTGAAACATTATTCCTTATAATCCTACTTCATTTATCGATTTTGGTTAGATATCCAGGGAGATAAACGGCTCGAGATACAAAAACGCATTTTAGAAAAAATTGTCATTTTTGCCCTTTAAGGGTCGAATTACGAAACTTTCCTTTCTTAAAATATAATGTTACCACAGCGGTGACCTTACTCTTTTATATGATACCTCATTTATCTGTTAGATATTAAGGGAGATAAATCGCTCGTGACACAAAAATGCGTTATAGAAAAATTTATACTTTTTTCCCTTTATGGGATGAATTCAAAAAACATTCTTTCTTAAAATATGATGTCACAAAGCTGAAACATTACTCCTTATAATCCTACTTCATTTATCGATTTTGGTTAGATATCCAGGGAGATAAATGGCTCGAGATACAAAAAACGCATTTATGTTCTGGGCGCTGCTCAATTTGTGTCGGATCCGTCACTTCCACGGATTCAGATCCGGAAACCACATATTTTTTCGCCTCTCGGCGGTCTTGGTGTCTCTCGGATCCACTTCTTCTTGCATCCGCAGATCAAGAGGGTTTGGCTAATTTTCTGATTTCCTCCATCATGAAAAGAAAATAATAAACAAATAACAACATTTTTAAACAAATATTCTACTCGCTAACTCATACACTCTCTCATAAGCGTAATGTCCCAGTAAATATCCGTCGTCATTGGATGACTGAATCGTTAGGCATCGGAAAAGTTCGTTTTAGTTCTAGAATACCTTCATCTCTGTCAGACTTACGCGTCATCTCTCTCTTTCACCGAACATGGGAAATAGGCTCGGCGTAAGACTCCACACTTGACGCCTCGAGACGGATTTTTCCTGCACTGACCCAAGGGATCTGCCTACCGCGCGGGCGGTAAACCCGGCTTTCGTTGTACCTGTCCAGGAGGTTTCCTGGAAAAATCCAATCCGTTAGGCCGGTTACACACTGGGCGGTTTCGTCCGCTCCGGAAATTTCTCCGTCGCCGCCTATAGAATTTGAGGTGTTTACACGTTGAGCGGTCGAACTACCGCTGCTATTTCTTTTTTTAATTTTGATGACCTTCGGTCTATCGACCATACGGCCAGCTTCACATTTGCATTAGTTTAAACAAGTAAAGTAATAAAGTCATATTTCACAATGGATCATAAAATAAATCAGTAAAACAATGTTGGTATAATCTTGGTATGGACAATAACATTCAATACAATAACACTCGACTTTTTATGTTAATCTCCTAACAGCCAATGTACAATAAACATCGTTACATTTAGTATAACTGTAAGTAAATTACATGATTTATGGAGGCCTTTTTTTATTATTATTATTGTGTTTTCTTTATAAAGAGATATTAACACATAGTTCTCGTTGAAATCTGTTCCATATTTTTCTCTGACTGAACGAGCGTTCCATTGTATAGCTTAATTTCTCCATCTTGTTGTAGAATATTTTGACAGAATATCTAAAATTATTGTTGGGTTAAATGTATCCTCTGTTGGAGTTTTGGCTTCTTGGATCAGAAGCATAAGTATATTAAATATTTTTTCTAACAAGGTTCCGTTTTTTGGTATAATGTATCTCGGCAGGTTGGTTGAAGGCATTGGTTGTTGCACCGCATCTGGCTGTATGTTGCGGGCGATTTGAGCGCCCTCCCAGGGCAGGGTGCAGGTTTGAGGGGTTTCGATCAGACTGGGTGGGGTCGCGGGATGCTGGTTACTCGTGATAATTGGAGAGATGGGAACCATTGTATGTAAACAAAAATTGTCTTAGATTTGTAGATGAGTTTTCTTTAGTAAAGCGAGAGTTTTTATAGGACTTTGATCCTTTTGACCAGACATATCTATTGACAAGGTTTTGTTCAATGTTTTTGCTGAGCAGAGCTTGAAGATTCTGGCTGTATATAGAGCATACTTTCTGTTGGTGGATGTAGAGATCGAGGAGGATCTGCAGCGGTATTTTCATAACTGTGTAGCAACGGGAGCTCAAGCACACTGGGTGTATTTACTACTGTTTGCATGGGTCCCCTTCTGGGAGCTGACGGTGCCTGTGCAACTTGGCGTGCCGCGTCTGCGGTCGGTAGTTGTTGTGGTGTTATGGTCAGATGCTGCGTCTGTAGTACTGGCTGTTGTGGTTGTGCCTGTAGTAGAGGTGACATTGACTGTTCTGATGAGTATAGAGTAGGCAGACAGTGCTGTAGTCGTGCTGAGAGAGCAATACTTAATTGTGGTGAAGAAGAGGCCACCTGAGCGTAGCCACGAAATTGTCGTTCTCTGCCAGTAAAAGTAGCGTTTGTTCTGAACGCGATGGCTTGTTTTGTTTCTCGGTGTTTGAGATATACTGGGCAATTCCTGTCTGTAGCATGATGTTGGCCTTGACAGAGGGCGCAGCATATAGTTGAGAGATTATTACAGTTGACCGCCAAGTGGGGGTCAGCACATCTACTGCATCGTGGCTCACGAGATTTACATTGGCCTTGACGGTGGCCCAGCCGTAAACAAACAGCACACTGGATAACGGGGGAAACGTATGGTTTCCACAGCACATCGGGTTCCGAGTATCGTTACATGGGTCGGTAGGCTCTGAGATCGAAAGGATACCAAACAACTGGTATGGTACTACAAGATCTTGGTTCGACTGACTCCTTTTGGTGAAGCGTTTAATACGCACTACTGGGACAGGGGAGACTATTTCTTATACAAGTTCTTCCTCACTCAGGGAGGTGTCCACATTCCTTATAATTCCCTGTTTGTGGATCAAGAAGTTAGGAATGTATACTTCTAAGTTTTTTGTTTTGAAGATTTCTAGTTGTACTATTGAATTGGCGACACCTGCAGTGCTAGCTTCAATTCTAAGACGGTTTTTCCCCATGGAGGTGATGTTGATAATGTCCCTTTTTATAGTGTTATTATGCTGGAATATTAATTTACCTATAGCCATTGGATGCAAGTTTCCGAATTCCTATCCAGGCTCTCTACGAAAATATAGTACGGACCACTGTCTGTAGGGTTGTATCTATTGTCTTTGCTTCTGTAAGTTGGAGCTATCGAATCAGACTGCGTGTGGTTAGGACTGGATTGGTCTAGTGCCGTAGCTAGGGATAGATTAACCTCGATGGACCTTGTTGTATCGAGCATATCTACTTCTTCCGTCTGTTCTGTTAGTTGTGGGACTACCTTGGTCTGCCCAATTTCTGGTCTCTGCACACATCTACGTTTCACTGGTTGGTTTGACTCACCCGTAATTGTAGGATTGTCGCCTCTCCGAGCCATGTGATGAATGGCTGCGCCTAGAGGTAAGTGCGGGTCCTGTTGTGGGACGCCTCCCGGCCCAGTTTCCATCTCCGAAACTGCCTCTGTTGTTGATGCTGCTGTTGATGATGTTGCTGCTGTTGCTGTTGCTGTTGCTGCTGCTGTTGCTGCTGCTGCTGTTGCTGCTGTAACTGCTGCTGTTGATGATGCTGCTGCTGTTGCAGTTGCTGCTGTTGTAGTTGCTGCTGTTGCTGCTGCTGATGCTGTTGATGTTGCTGCTGCTGTTGTTGTAGTTGCTGCTGCTGGCGCTGCTGATGTTGTTGCTGTAGATGTTGGAGTTGTTGATAGCGTTGCTGCTCTTCTTCTGAGGTGTGAGAGGTAAATAGCTGCTCGTTTGCTGATCTTGCTGTTTGAGTATGTGGCATATCACTCGTGGTATAGATCACTGATTGTGAGACTGGTATTGGAATGTTTGTGTAGCACGTTTCTAAAGCTGTCTTTATAGTCTGTCCCGTGTCCAGCGGGTCAGCCATCACTTAGTTGGCCCAAGAAATATTTTAGTAGTATACTAATTATATCACTCGGAAGACTCAGACTGAATGTATTATAAAATAATATAAAAACACTCGCGAACTCGAAAACTTCCAAACCAGCTGATCGCGCACACGATGAGAGAGCCCGATACACAACCTTCCCGGTCGGCTGCTACGAGGATACTGAGCTGCTACTTCAGCGGTGAAACTTCCACTGCTAAGAAGAGCAGGGAAAAGGTGACGTGGTCGGGCGTCAGTACCTTGCTTTTGGTGACTTGAGTTTCATTTGTGAAATTAGATGTTAATTTGGTGTTTATTATTTCGTAGTTAGGTTTTAAAATTTTTATTTTAACGGTTCCGTCGCCATAGAAATAGGAAAAGAAAAAACCAAAGGAGAACAGAATATATGAGGAACGATAACAGCAAATTTTTCAGTAATTTTTGATTTTTATATCGAGAGTTGCTTGCGAAACTAAAGTATGTCAATCATAGGAGAAATACACAGTTGATGAATCGTATTCAAAGTGTGGAAATGCTGGTGTTCACCTTGAAGTAAGCAGATTTCTCATGGACCTACTAAAGACAAACATTTAATTTTATATAATTCCAATCCCCTATATTTATTTTATGTTAATTAGGGTGAAAACTCCTTTAGGTGAATATGAATAGGTGTACAAGAAAAGTTTGAAAAATACACTATGCTATATAATGACTAAGTCTTTCATTTATTTGTAACTAATATATATAATTCACTGTGTAATCGACTCATCATTGTTGAGTTTACTCTACATTGCTTTTATTCTTACAAGCAAAATCGACTAGTTAAATATTTTGCTTAAGTTGTAATATGTTGAGTGTTTTAAAAATTATTACTTTACAAAGAAAAATCGAAAGTAAATGGCGAAAATGATGCCAAATTTACTAAACAGCTTGTCTCACTGTATCGTCAATGCTGTGTTAAAAACGAAAAAAAAATAAAAGATCTCACAATGTCGAGCGACAGAATTTCGAATGTTGAAAGTGTTCCTTGACAAATGTTTAAGATAAAAGGACACAGTTATATACTATTAATCATCAAAATCTTTCTATAAAATGTGATTCAATATTTTTCAAGTTCTAGTTGAAGTGTAAAAATTTATGTAAATACGTGATCAATAGTTTACTATCCAAGGCATTTTTCCTAATTTTCCATTTCGTCAAAATCATTCCACTTTCAAGACACACTTCTTTCCAAGCGTTCCTGGTAGCGTCCCGATCTTTATAAGACACCACTGTTTTACCACTTAAAACTGGTCTAGCTTCCACTAACGAAATCAGAAGATCATTATCTGTACAGTCTGCCAGTAAAGGCCCCTGCCAGGCAGACCTCACACACAACGCGCCTGCACGCCGGGATACATATACGACTCCAAACAGGCGCAGAGGCATCAAAACAAACCAGGAAAATAAATAGAATCATCTAGAGGCTAAGTGGGACCTTTTCTTACAGAGGTCGCCGTACTACCACACAACGGTATTCCTGCGCCAGGCCGCCTATATAAGCGTAGCCGGCAGCTCCACCGACCAGTAGTTCCAGTTCAGTTCAGTTCCAGTTCAGTTCTCAGTTCGAGGATGGACGAAGAGGAAAGCGCTCGCCGCGCTGCCGCGCCAGGCGGGTCGAGTGCCTCAGTGCACTCGGCTTTGCCGGCGGCAGCTGCGGCCCCATCGACGACCCGGCTAACGGAAACGGACTTAGACACGGCGACAAACTGTACGGCAGCCACCACTTCGACGACCTGGCAACGCGCACCGGACTTGGCCATGGACATGGACGGATCTTACTGGAGACGACCACGCAACTCCCATTCAAGAAGAGAACGGCCGCCGACGGATCTGTAAGGATTAAACTGATGACGACCAGGCCCGCCTACGGACCAGCAGATGCTCGTCATTCCAAGAGACGTACCTCCGCCCGTAACGGGGAAAGCAAAGTTACCGAGGAACGAACAGTGCACTAGTGGTACAAAACTCAGCGTGCCTGTTCAGCAACTGTCAAATGCTACAGCTGGCAAGGTGAAGAAGGCAAAGAAAAAGAAGAAGGAGATGACTGCCCACTCGGCTGCAAACTATCCTTTTCAACCACCGACTACACCAACGTCGTCAGACTTCAAAAAAGTAACTTTCACAAAACAATCGAATACTGCAGCCAGCGTGGAAGAAAGACGCAAGAAGAAGCAAGTCAACCAGTCAAATGAAGAGGGCTTCATCACCCCACGACGTACAGCTAAGCCGCCCCCAGCGTTGGACCCGCAGCTGGTGATGGACACCAGCAATCGCTTCCAACCTCTGGACGACTCGGCGCAGCCAGCAGCGAAAAGATCATCACACATTCCACCGATAGTGGTACAGTTTGAAGATAACTACAAGTCACTGCACGACAGAGTAGACGCCAACACCACGGACCCATTCACCGCCAAAACTGCAGGAGGCGACAAAATTAAATTCACCTTTACTACAGAAGCTGACTATGTAAGAGTAACTGAAATGCTGACGGATGCCAATATACCATATTACACCTTCCCAACAGGTGCAGCACCACTCCTGAAGGCTGTATTCAGAGGAATTCCTCGGACATTCCCAACGGCCGAACTCAAGGAGGAACTGATGGAGAAGGGATTCAACATCCAAAGTGTCCATCAGCTCCGCAGACCGGGAACTAACGTAGCAATGCCACTATTCCTAGTGGTACTGCCGGATTGCCCGGAAAACAAATCCATTTTTGAAGTAGACTCTATCAGCCATCTCAAGGTCACAGTAGAGAAACTACGCTCGTCGCCCGGACCAGCACAGTGTTACAACTGCCAAACGTTTGGGCACGTAGCAAAGAACTGCAAGATGCCACCCGTCTGTGTGAAATGTGCAGGATGCCACGATTCCAACCAGTGCACGGCACAGAAAGGAAAGGACACAGCAAAATGCTACAATTGCGGCGGCGGCCACGTAGCAAGCTACAAAGGCTGCCCAGCGTACAAAAGAGCACGTGACCGACAGAGGGGTCTCACCACAGGTGACGGTAACCAACGCCGCAAAGAAAACCAGGGGACCAGCCACCAGAACAATCCCAGCCAGGAAAAGGAACACCGAAACCCAGAAGGAAAGGACGCCTCTCAACAGATAATAGAAAAGCAGATCCCTGAAAACCAGAAGAAGAACAGACGCTCACCCAAGAGGACAGATGGACGCACATTTGCTCAAGCCTCTTACAGTAAGGCATCGGACCCAAGTCAGACTGCAATGGTGGAAGAACAACCCAACTCCTCCACATTGGGATCGGACGCAGCAGCACCCGCCAACAAGCCAAGCCCACAAGGTGCAGCGGAAAATCCCACATCCCAGATCCTTGCAAAATTAACGAGTATGATGGAGACGATGATGACGCTGATCACAAGCCTCGTGGCGACCTTAAACCAGCTGCCAACCACCATCCAAGCAGCAGTAACGACAGCAATGGCTACATTCCACAGCTCCAACCAACAACAAAATGGATAGAGCACCACATATTTATACAATCTCGTTCTGCATTTGGAACGCAAATGGAAATACATACCAGGAAATAGAATTCAGGCAGTTCATCAAGGAGCAGGCGTTGACATCTGCATGGTATCTGAAACCCATCTTAGCCCGGTATAAGAGTAGCAGTACCCAACTACCACTGCTACAGATAACGATCGCCCCTACCGCTAGGAGGAGGAGTCCGCCATTTACATTAGACGTAGGCATCCCCCACACCAGGTGCTACTCCCCACAACGACACAGATTGAAGCCATTGGGGTCGAAATGGCCACCTCAGCTGGCAAACTCACTGTCGTCGCAGTCTACCGACCACCACGACGCCAATTACTTGAAGAAGACATCAAGAAACTAGCCGGCATAAGAGGAAGACTACTGATCGGCGGAGACCTCAACTGCAAGCACACAGACTGGAACAGTCGCGTGTGCAACAACGCCGGGAGACAGCTGAGGAACCTCATCGAGATGTACAACATGAATGTGACGGCACCTGAAGAACCTACCCACTACCCCGCAAACGGAACCCGACCAGACATCCTGGATATATGCATCTCCAGGGGCATAACCGGATACATGGCAGCCAGTACAGTCAACAGATTGTCATCAGATCACTGCCCCGTGCTGGTCGAGGTTTCAACCGGGCCCTGGAAACAGGAGACACAAGAAACCCCAGATTACAGGCGAGCAAACTGGAATGTCTATCGTCAGCTCACTTCAGACGCTTTCTCCAATCACCTCCCGGTCAGTGCGGAAGATGATCTTAAATTCTTCACATCGACAGTGAAGGAAGCAGCGGCAGCAGCAATCCCAATACGTCGACCCAACACCCAAAAATCAAGCCAACTCCCACCACAACTCCTGGCTATGATCCGACATAAAAATCGGATCATGAAGGAGTGGAAACTGACCAGGAATCGCGGCACTAAAACATTGCTAAACAGGCTGCAGAAAGAATTGAAAGTAGCACTTAATGAACATCGAAACAGAGAATGGAGGGCCCGTGTTGCCATGATCAGACTAAATGACAACTCCCCATGGACCCACACAAGATGGTTCACCAAGAAAAAGAAAAGGTTACCACCACTGCACGGCGAGAGAGGCATAGTATACCTGCCGCATGAGAAAGCTAACGCCTTAGCAGACTGCTTTGAGAAGCATTTTGTCGCAGCAGAAGCAGACGATGAAGACGTAGTCAATATACGCAGGCGCCTACGAACCTACCAGCAAGCAGCCGCTGCAGACTTAGAACAACAAATTCCAGATATCGACATCAAGGAAGTCAAGAACAGCCTGAAGAATCTACCCCACAAAAAGGCTCCAGGGGTGGACTGAAATAAACAACACACTACTGAGACAATTGCCACCAGCGGCCTGCGCTTTTCTAGCCAATATCTTCAATGACATACTGAGGAGTGGAAAATACCCGAGCTGCTGGAAACGAGCAATCGTGGTGGGCGTACACAAATCAGGCAAGAATCCCATATTCCCACAGAACTACAGACCAATAAGTTTGCTGCCTTCAATTAGTAAAGTATTCGAAAGAATACTTTTAAAAAGGATACAACAGCTAATCACCGAAGGTGATCTAATCCCGGATCACCAAATGGGATTCCGTAAGAGCCATAGTACCACACACCAGTTAATGAGGGTAGTCGAAGAAGCCACGAAAGCATTCAACCATCGGAGCCACTGCGGACTCGTGCTACTAGACATCTCAAAAGCTTTCGATTCTGTGTGGCACACAGGACTTTTAGTTCAAACTATTTGAACTTGGATTTCCGGGCTCTTACGTCAAACTTATAGAATCCTACCTGAGAGGCAGAACCTTCAGGGTACGCGTGGGAACTTCACTCTCAACGTCAAGAAAAATAAACGCCGGGGTCCCACAAGGGTCCGTACTGGGACCGATACTGTACTCCCTGTACACATCGGACATACCACTCACCAACAATGTCAAAATGGCCCAGTACGCTGACGACACGGCAGTGTTCACCATCAGCCGCAGTAGAGCGTTGGCTACGAGGCGACTACAAGAAGCCCTGGACAAAATCGAGGCCTGGGCGAGAAGATGGAGGATCACCATCAACTCGGACAAAACTCAGGCCATCTTACTAACCAAGCGGAGAAGACGAAGAGGTGAAGACCAGCCTCAGGTGCAGCTCCAAGGAAAGGTCATCCCATGGAGCAACACTGCGCGATACCTCGGTGTGACGCTCGACAGCAAGCTAACCTGGCGAGCTCACATCGAGGAAACCAGGCGCAAAGCTAGCGCTGCACTACAGCAGCTCTACCCATTACTTAACAGGGACAGCTCCCTGGCGCCGGACGTTGGCGTCATGATTTACTGCAGTCTGGTACGACCCATAATAGAGTACGCATGCCCTGTTTGGGGTTATGCATGCAACACTCACATCAAAAAACTACAGGTTATTCAGAACCGAGCGCTGAAAAGAGCTCTGCACCTCCCAACGCGGTTTCCAACTGACGATTTACACAATGCAGCCAACATACAGACAGTACAACAACGATTTCGAGAAAGGGCAGTAGCATTTTATAAATCAACGAAAAATTCAGCGAACCCACTCATCAGGCCACTAGGCCAATACACCACCGATATAGATACATACAAAAGACCCCTCACATTAATTCTATAAATAAAATTGCCAAAAATAAGATGCACCAAACGTAAAGACAATTGAACTATCCAAATTCACATGAGGAGAAAATGTCGAAAGACAACACTCTCCAACAAAACAGCCCAAAGAAAAGGGCAACAAATGGCAACGGGCCACCGCCAGTTCCAGCCTGACCGCTGAACCAGCGTCAACTACAGAAGACCACCGGAAGTTCGCGAGAAGTAGAAGCCGTCACTCTACCCCGGATCAGGACCAGGCTAAAATTCTCGACGGTCATCTGATAACTGTACCCACATTTGTTTATGGTTTACCAGTTGTTTTGTGTACAGAGTAATAAACCTCAAGGAACCGTTAAGTGTAGTTCACTTCAGTGGCGACAAGGTTGGGATAAGAACTCTCGACCATCATGGCTACGCCAGCAGCACCTACGGAATGGCAACAGTTCCTCCAAGGACTTCTACATCAGTTCACAGCAATGCAGCAGCAATTCGCAGAATCTCAGAGACAACTGATTGCGGAAGTCAGGAATCTCCGCCACCCCACGGCCCCGCCTCCGTTCCCAGCATTCAACGACGACGTCGAGGAATGGGAGACCTACGAGAAGCGCATAAGACAACACTTCGCAATTCATCACATATCCAAAGAAGAAGACCAGCGTGCATATTTCCTTTCCTGGAACCAATCGAAGATGTATGTCTTGCTCACCAAACTTCAGCCACAAGACCCCGACACCCTCACCTTCACGACCATCTGTACGACACTGAATGCATACTACAGACGCCGGTACCATGTCGTCGCGGCCCGCGTCGAATTCTATCAATGCCGGAAGAAGCCCGATCAGACGTATCGCCAGTGGGCGGCCGAACTCCAAGGCCTTAGCAGAAAATGTAAGTTTCAAACTCGTCGTTCCCACGAATCCTACGCCGACGACATGGTGCGTGATCACATCATACAGGCTGCACCAGATGCCGCACTTCCGGCATGACGCCCTCAAGTTAGAGGACCCATCCCTGGAGCAGGTCATCGAACTTGCCTACAAATTCGAAATATCTACGGCCGCAGATCGCCGCCTGGAGTCCTGGGCGGATGTGGCCGCAATCCGAACCGACGTAGAGGACACGGAGGACGTCGCCGCCATCCAGAGCTCCCAGTCGCGCTCCTCCCGACACCACAACCGGGGACCGCTTCCTCAGAAGGACATCGAACCGGCCCGTTCCGGCAGGGGCACCAAGTCTCGGCAGCAGCAGCGGATCCCGCAGCGCCGACGCCGCAGCCCGCTCCGCCTACCCTCCTGCCCCGCCTGTTATTCAGCACATGAGAGGGAAAATTGTCCGGATCGTTGGGCTGAATGCTCACGTTGCGGCAAGGAGGGACACCTGGCGTCCGTCTGCCGCACCAACACCACCAATGCCAATCCCGGCTCTCGCCGCCCAGGGTCTTACCAAGACAGGTTGAGCGGCGCACCTATGGATATCAATCAGGTAGACACTTCCACAGCATCCAAACTTTTTATTCGACGTTACGGTCAATGGCAAGCCTCTGCGCCTACAAGTCGACACAGGAGCAGCAGTCTCATTGCTTAATTATACTACTTATGTGCAAATTGGCTCGCCCCCCCTCTCGCCGGCCCCCAAGCGCCTCCTGACATACAACAAACAGGAAATAGCACTCCTGGGACAATTCACAGCAAACGTCATGTATAAGTCTGTACATCGTTCAGTCCCCTTTTTAGTAGTTAACAGTTCTCTCACAGCAGACTTATTTGGACTGGACGCTTTCCGCTTATTCGGATTTTCAATTGAGGATAACATACACCTCGTATCTCAGCATGTTCCTTTTCCTGAAGTGGACGCCCTTTGCACCGAGTTTCAGGACCTGTTCTCACCAGGCGTCGGCTGTGCAAAGGACTTCGAAGCATCACTCCAACTCCGGCCGGACGTACGGCCTCGATACTTCCGGGCACGCCAGGTACCCGTAGCGCTTCAACAACCACTTCAGGAAGAACTTCAACGTCTCCAAGACGAAGGGATCCTCCAGCCGGTGCGGTTCAGCCCCTGGGCCACGCCGTTGGTCATAGTTCAGATATACCATGCATTTCCGTACCACCTCCAGGCATGCCAATGCAGACGCCTTATCCAGACTACCGCAGGGACCAGACCTTGCCTTCGACAAGTCGGAACTTCTGGTGTTCCAGATCGACGATGACATACAAGAAGCACTGAAGACATTTCCAGTCACGGCCTCAAAAGTCGCGGCAGCCACAGGGGAGGACCCCCTCCTCCGTGTCATCCGACACCACATCCAACACGGGTGGCAAACACGTTCCCCTCCACGCCATCATCAAGACCTCAAGTTCTACTACTCCATCCGCCACCAGCTCTCAGTAGTAGAGGGAGTGCTCCTCCGCACAGAACCAAATTCCACCCCGAGGGTCGTCGTTCCGAGATCCCTACAACCGACAATCCTCCAAACTCTCCACCAAGGACACTGGGGAATTGCCCGCACCAAATCCCTTGCCAGACGCCATGTATTCTGGATCGGCCTTACCACGGATGTCACGGAGATGGTGCGGCGCTGTACCATCTGTGCCCAACAACTGCCCCACCCCCTCAAAAGTTCCTTTCCTGGCGGCACCGTCCGGACCCTGGGAACGCATTCACCTCGACTTCGCTGGCCCATTCCTAGGCCACCAGTGGCTCCTAGTGACGGATGCCTTTTCCCACTTCCCATATGTCGTCCGTTGCTCCACAATCACCACAGAGGTCACCATTTCAGCCCTCACGAAGATCTTTTCCATCGAAGGATTACCATACGCTATCGTCACAGATAACGGACCACAATTTCGAAGTCGGGAATTCCTATCCTTCTGTACCGCCAACAATATCCAACACCTCCTCACCCCGCCCTTCCACCCCCAATCTAACGGGGAGGCGGAACGGCTAGTCAGAACATTCAAAACCCAAATGACCAAATACACCACAAGTCACAACTCGAAGAGGCATTGACACTCTTCCTCAGTTCCTATCGAACCACTCCAGTGGGGGCCAAAAGCCCGGCAGAATTGCTGCATGGCCGCCAACCCCGCACTCTCCTCCATCTCCTCTTACCCCCGCCCAAAGTACAGGTACCTTCGGGCCCATTCCGTTTCACCCCGGGCTCCCTAGTCTGGGCCCGCGGGTTTGGCTCCCGGGCCGGTTGGCTTCCGGGGATCATCCAGCGGCCCCGGGGCCGCCAACTGTTCGACGTCAGCCTGGATGGCCGGATAGTGCGACGCCATCGAAACCAACTACGTCCCCGCTACCCCACGGCACCGTCCTCTTCCACCACGGCACGGCCATCCACTTCTTCCTCTCCTTCCCTGCCACCTCCACCACTCCTGCCGTCTAACCGTTGCTCAGGGACAGTTACAGCGCCACCAACGACGCCACAACCTGTCGGTCGCTCCGACACCCTTCAGCCGCAGCCTCTCGACCACCTGCGGGGACCATCTTCAGCGCCCCCCGTACAGCCCCCGGCCATCGACGCCGACGAACCGATGCCGTTAGCTCCACAGGTACCTCCATCACAACCTGCACCACGACGCAGGTCGGCACGCATCGCCAGGGGAACAGCTCCGTACTCCCCCGGAGGTAGCCTTCATAGTCTGCTCCAGGGCGCCGCGGCAGAAGACCTCGCAGACGTCGCAGACATCGCTCCCCCCCCCCCCCCCCCGGGAGGGAGGTATGTTCAGTCTGCCAGTAAAGGCCCCTGCCAGGCAGACCTCACACACAACGCGCCTGCACGCCGGGATACATATACGACTCCAAACAGGCGCAGAGGCATCAAAACATACCAGGAATATAAATAGAATCATCTAGAAGCTAAGTGGGACTATTTCTTACAGAGGTCGCCGTACTACCACACAACGAAATTCCTGCGCCAGGCCGCCTATATAAGCGTAGCCGGCCGCTCCACCGCCAGTTCCAGCCTGACCGCTGAACCAGCGTCATCTACAGAAGACCACCGGAAGTTCGCGAGAAGTAGAAGCCGTCACTCTACCCCGGATCAGGACCAGGCTGAAATTCTCGACGGTCTTCTGATCACTGTACCCACATTTGTTTATGGTTACCTGTTGTATTGTGTACCGAGTAATAAACTTCAAGGAACCGTTAAGAGTAGTTCACTTCAGTTCACATGTGCTTTCATGGGTCCAGTGGAGCTCGTGCGAGGCACCATGATGGCAAATAAGTATGGTACACTGGTTGCAGACCATGTCCACCCGTTCATGACGACCATGTTTCCCAACGGCAGAGGCATTTTTCGACAAGATAATGCGCCATGTGACAAGGCCAGGAGTGTGATGGCGTGGTTCGAGGAACACAGTGGCGAGTTGCATTTGATGTGCTGCCCCCCAACTCACCAGACCTGAACCCGAAGGAACCCATCTGGAATGTGATTGAAAATGGCGTCAGAGTTCATCGCCCTCCCTCCCCGGCATTTACGGAAATTAGGTGACTTGTGTGTGCAGATGTGGTGTCAACTACCTCCAGCGACTTACCAAGGCCTCATTGTTTTCCAATGCCAAGACGCGTCGCTGCTGTTATAAGTGCCAAATGCGGACATACCGGCTGTCAGCTAGGTGGTCATGTTGTTCTGGATGATCAGTGAAAGTGGACTGGTATTCTTGGATTAGATGGTGGAACTCTCAGATGGAAATGAAATAACCATATTGATATTTTGCACTCACATTTACGACAGTGGTGAAAGTCACCAGAAGAAAACCACCTCACAATGGTGGAACGGGCGTTGTGATCTGTACTTTCACTGTTCTAATGCCTCGTTTTCGGCTCCGTAGCTGATGTTTCTCTAGGTTATGTGATCGTGTTACCTGTATGCTGGTGGTGAGAGCCATGCTCCGGACATCAGCTCATGGCTGCGCTGACTGGAGCCAGCTGGACGGACTGGAGCTGCTCTGGAATGCAGCCACTCACTCGCTCGCCCTCATGATTGTCTCCCGCACTCAGTCCAATCACAGCCGCACCTGCAACACAAACACTGGAAACTGAGAACATCACATCTTACTAGAGCCTCTCACATGTCAAATAACCGCATGACACATCAACAACTCGCGCACCACCGCATCTAGACAACATCACACCTCTCTTCTAGCAGCTCATAACTTTTTTCTTATTCTCTAGATTAGCTGATACCCGCGACTTCGTACGCGTGGATTAAGAATTTCTTTGCCAGAATTGAATATAGAAAGTTGTTGGTAACGAAGGATTGGTCCCACACACCGATCACACCACAACACCGAGTCGGCATAATATGACAGGAAAGCTATCACTATATCATTCTACCGTCGAACCTATCTCTTGAAGAGAGTCAATTTCCAACATATTAAAAAAAAAAAAAAAAAAACCGAAGGTGAGGGGATGTGGAGGAGGGGGTGTTAACTAAGGACAGCTTTATTTCAACTTGATCTTTTCTTCTTTTTTCACCTTGATACGATTCTTGGGTTCTAATAAGTTTAGCTGCTCGTGCTCTGGTAGAGCTACAACTTAGGCCAGTTTACGCCAGCAAGGCATGTCAAAAAATAAGGGAAAATAAACTGGTGCCAGAAATATTTAAGCAGACACAAAGTAATAGGACAGAGAAAATCAGCATCTATACTAAATAATACGTTTTTTCTCCAAACTAAATTTATTAACAAATTATACACTAAGATATTGCGCGAGAAGCACAGCTTGAACACGCGACGTAACATTACAGACTAACACACACATCCGTCTCTCTGTCACCATTCGATAAGTTCTCAAAATTTCGTGACTACAGCTGTTAACCATACCGAAAAAAATTGTCCTGTGCCCTCCCTACAGATTTTCTTGTTGAATTCCGTCAATTTCGATATAGGCATTTAGTCGTCAAAACGTAACAAAAAGACAGAGACTTACTTCCGCATTTATAGTATTATTACTGCAGAACACACACACACTGACCGCGAATCACCCCTGAGGGATCAATATAACGTAAAAAAGTGTACACCTACAGCATTGAGAGACTACCTACGATATGCCTCGCATTGCACCCCTAAATTTGTGATATCTACAGTTTATCATTCAATCCGAATAACCGACGGTCCTCGCGTGACTCTTACGATCAAACACAATTTTTAAAAATCTTTGCCTCCACCGAGATTTGAACCGGAGACCACGATCCGAACACCAGTAAACAAGCGATTTAACCACTGAGCTACCTGACGGCTATATGGAAAGACAGTACAGAAACCTACACATCCAACGCGTCTGTCTATCACCGATCAGTAATTTTTCGAAATTATAAGACAACATGTATTAGTTATACAGATAATTTTTCAACCAAATGTAGACAGTATTTTTCTCCTTGTTTCAAAGGATAAGTGTGCAGAGTTTCATCGAGATCAGATGAAAACTGTGGATTTGTATGAAGAACAAACAAACAAACAAACATACATAGACCTACATTCATCTTTATATATATAGATTAATCCGCCAAAGCTAACTTCTCAGACCTATGTATTAACAGTATCGTGTCCCCTGACTCCATACTCACTGCGGAGAGGTTTAAACCCAGGACTTTGGTAGGTTCGATGCCGGACGAAGCCGAGGATTTTTCCTCGAAGCTGGACGTCCGTTACGGCTCCCCAGACTCCCTCAGCCTGCTGTCCGATGAGTACCGTGAAGGAAAGTCCGCCAGAAAGTAAAGAACAGCCGGAGCGTGACACTGACTCCGTCACATGCATTCCAGTGCCAATGAATTGAATGGGAATGCGTACCTCTACCTCCGTGAATCATAACGGAAACGGCAGGAGCCGTAGGAACCCCGTGACCTTTGCCTTTACTTTGGTGCACAATCTGGTGATTAGAAATTGTGCTCCACCGTATATTCTCCTGCTAAACTTCTCACAACGAAAATTTCTTCCATCACAAGGACTGGAACCAGCTAACCCCTGATTCAGAATCTGAACGCCAGCAATTTTTCCCTTTGTTGGTCACTGAAATCGTGTCGCATAAATATCGTACCTAGAATATCCAAACCGAGCGTGGAGGGTGAGTGGTTAACGCTCTGGCATCGCATTCGGGAAGATGTGGGTTCCAATCCCCGTCCGGGTATCCAGATTTAGGTTTTCCATGGTTTTTTCCCGAATCACTCGAAACGAATGCAGGAATGCTCCCTGCAAAAGGCCAAGACCGAATTCCTTCCCGTTCCTTGTCCCCTGTCCCTTCCCGCTTCTAATGACCTCGACTTTGACGAGGCGTAAAGCCATAAGTAAAAAATTATCTCGTCACCGCTAGATAGCAGTACCACATTTCACAGAATATCGGTAATGAGTTATTTGAAATTGACACGGTGAGTGCTCCATCACTAGTGAAATTAAATTAATTAAAAATATAACTATGAAGCAGCATGGATGATGACATTGGGCAACGCCAAGGTCAGGCTGGGGTTTTACTCTGCGGGAGGAGTTGTGAGGAGGAGTCGTTTCGCTGAGGCCTTTGTCCCCTTGTGGGGCGTCTTTTTAACACCAGACACCGCGGCTTATCTCTGACTTAATCCTATTACGGCCCCTCTCGCCTCCTCACCTGGTCGTACTGGGCGTCTGTCCTGTACAACATGCGTGTGGACCACCTCACTGTACGAGCTCGCACTGGCCTCTGTGTCCACCAATCACGAGCCTTCATCTTCTCATACTGAAGTCAAACTTCTTTAATCGCAACAGTGATCTTATGTATTCTTTATAAAATCTGTTTGTGACGAGTTACTTACTTTTCTTCATAACTAACAGAAATGTCGATAAATGAATCATTTTAAAGATTGAGGTCTCCGCTTTGCTAACATCATAGATTATGAAAAATGGTTATTTTCGGAATTCGGCCCTTTAAGGAAAAAAGCATTAACTATCAAGGTCACGCGTATGAGATAGTTCAAAGACAAGCCACTAGGCTTCGCTAGAGTAGATAAGGATTCATCGTCTTACCGCTAGAGAGCACCACTATATCCCACAGAGATATCCGTAAACTGTGTTTATTTTTTACAATGAGAAGCTTCACCATTTTTTTTCTGTTAACTAAACATTTGTGTGTTGTTATCCTACATAAACAATTTATATGCGCAGTTTTTGCACAGGTTAAGATACGATTACCACATATCATATCACATATATACTGTTTGTCTTTTGTTGAGCTTAGTTGTGTCCCGGTGTGGTTTGTGACAGTTCGGCTTCCGTGAAGGCACAGCTTCAGGTGTTTACGTCAAAGCAGAGGACTGCAGGATGGCAGACATCAGGTGACATCAGAAAGATGTTGCCACAAATCAGCCAGTTCGCTGAGCGTGGTAGGTGAGTGGTTAACGCTCTGGCCTCGTATTTGAGAGGACGTCGGTTCGAATCCTCGTCCGGGCATTCAGATTTGGGGTTTCCATGGTTTCCCCAAATCACTCCAGGAGAATGTCGGAAGGCTTCCTTCAAAAAGACCATGACCGAATTCCTTCCCGTTCCTTACCTCCAGTCCTTTCCCGCCTCTAATGACCTTGAAGTCGGTGAGCCGTAAATCCATAAGGAAACAATAATAAAAATATTTGGACAGCCTCCTTTCCATTGTGTGAGGAGCATAGTGGTGTAATAATAATAATTCCGTGTGGTCGTAATGACCTCGTGACAGGGTTTCTGTTGGCTACGCATTCCGCACCTGTCTTAGCCGCCTTAACTTAACCCGGCAATCCTACCGGGTACAGGGGACCTACAGTTTAACGTGGAATCCGAACCATGGAAGCAAGCGTTCTGGTGTACTTTACATTACACAACAAGCTGTGCCTGAGGTGAAAGTCGGGTTAAGGGCCTAAGACAATCCCCGCCGAGACAGGGATTCAAACCGGGGACCTTTCGATCCCCAGTCAGACGCGTTAACCACCTGAACGCTATCAAAATAATAATAATAATAATAATGGTATCGCTCAATCCTCCAATTCGGGAAGCCGCTGGTTGAAATCTCTCTTCGGCTGTCAAGATTTGGATTTTACATCGTTTCCTGAAATCAATCTAGGTGAATGCCAAGATGATTCCTTAAACATGCCATCGCCATTACTGCTCGTTACTTGTTCCCAGTCCTCTCCCGAAAGATTAAAAAACACAAATTTCAACATCTCCTGGTGACAGTAGCAGCTTGAATCTGATTTCAAAGGATATGGTACTGATGGGTAATTCTCACTGAGTGGACCATGCACTTTATAACACATTTATTCGACACAACCACACTGGGTGGGTCAGAAATCATTCAGTATGAAACACTCTAATCAGTCTGACTCGACATCATCACAAAAATACGTCTGCCGCCTTCTACTGCGTAGCCGAGAATTCTCTTCTCGCTGTCGAGCGGAGGTAGGCCGCCGATCCAGCTGATCACGCGTCTATGTGACTTCCTGCTGCCTCCCACACAGCTGAGTAGTACTACCACTGACAATATCCATTCTTAGGTCAGCCAAACAAAATACTCCGCAAGTGGAAACTCGGATACAAAATAATACATAGTTTTAGATAAATCTTATATATACAACTACGTCCCATGTAGCACAGGAAATCTAACTGTCAGCACCGACACGGAATGAAGTTTAATGCACAAAAGAGTCAGGTTAATACCTACACAAAACAAAAAATCTTATGTGCTACTAATACATTGGACGATTGATAAAGTCTGAATACTTTGCAATATTATTTAATACCAAAGTTATTTAATGAAGAGCGCTAATGACACTCGCTAAAACCATAACAACAATAACAACTAGATAATGATGAAGGTTGCTGGTGGATGAAGAGCTTTTGACATGTCTTCCGAGGATTGGATCCGTTTTGCTAGGTACGTAGTTACAGACTTGGGACTCTCCAAACTTTGTCGGGCGAGTAGTTGTGAGCCAAGTTTGGTCGCAGCCCTTCTTCAGACATCGACCACAGGTGGTCGTTCGCCCTCTGGCGGGGAGCCAAGGTCGCCACGCCCTTGCGTTGTGATTGGCTGCTCGCCAGAGCACCCCGGGTCCTAATCGTCTGTAGTTTGCCGTCCACACCCCACCGGTAACCTCACATTCCATCCTAATCGGACAGGCATATCTGGTCCAAGACCACCATCAACCACAGTGGACGGCGTTAAGAGAATGGACTCCATTGGCTCCGGTATCTGAGGGGTGGAACCTAAATTCTCAATGCCCCACGTGTTACATGATGGACTAGTGATTCGAGATGTGTGCTCTGTGACATATTGGGAGAAGTGTCAAGTATCGCACTCCGTATGGAACCACTACCTCCATCCCTGTTCGGTATGATCGTCATTGGTGACTTCCAGGCAGGCATTTGTCGTTTCACATCTGAACAAAGGTACATGTATAGTCTTAGTCCCAAACAAGAAGTGAGATCCCCTATTATGCTATCCATACCACGAAGGCTAGCCACCGATACTGCTCCGTAGTCTGGAATCCCTTCTCGCTGTCGAGCAGAGACAGGCCACCGACCCTGCTGATCACGTCTCTATATGACTTCCTGCTGCCACTGCCAAAATTTAACTGTGTGCACAGCCTCTCTGCCTTCAGGCTCCCGTGTAGCTAATCCAGAGATGCAGGTTGAATCCACTTACTCAGAGGTCCTAATTCATTCCCACAAGTGTGGCTGACTGCAACACAGCTCCAGGAAGTCAGCACACCCTAAACTGAGTGACGTAGCAGTGTCATCCAGTTGCCTCCACAAATGCTGCCTTCGATAACTCTTTCTAAATTTTAGATTCAGAACATGGTTCCGTTATTTCCTATGCTTACTCCCTCCAGTTTTGTGTTCCACTAGATCCTACTTCAACGTGAGATCAGAGATAATACACTATCGATCAATAATTGCTCAGGGTGATGATGTGAAGTCGACTGTGCTAGCGATAATCTTGCGCGGCGAACTTAGTCTTTCAAAGAAATATTTTTGGTAGACGGGCATGGTTTGTTTATGGAGTTTAGGTATGTTTCGCAACCATATCTTACAGCAGCCAGCAGCAAAAAGACTGATAATGTAAAGAGGCAGCTCCAATTGCGGAAGCGAGAGCGCTCAACAACATGCAGTATGAGAATGTGTTTAACAGCTGAAGAAAGGGCACGGCACCAGCGGAATCTACAACTTGACCGGGAATTCTGGTACTCTCTAGATGACGGCTGCAGATTGGCTTCTAACGCAGCCAAAGAAAGGTCCTTGGCACTTAGAAACACACTTGATGGGCAACGAGCATTGAGCAAGCAATGAAACACCCTAAAGGGCATAAAACTAATCTGTGACGTAATAGAGAATATTTCAAAACGTACACTTCAGGAAAGTGTGTATAGTGAGACAAAAGTGGCAAAATTAAAATAAGTAGTTACTTGCTACATGTGTATCTGTACGCGTGTGTATTTTTACACATGTAATGGAATATGTGTAGAAATGAATGCGTGTGTATGTGGGCATGGGTATGTGCATCTGTACATGCATATATGTAATTTCTATGTATATATGTTCCAAGCATCATTTAATTGCTAATTCTCGTCTAGTTATGCGTGTGTATGTTTATGTATGTGTATCCGTATATGACATATGCGGATACACGTACATATACATACACAATATGTAGGTTGTATGTACACATGTCAGTATGCATTAGTTAATTATTGATGGTTAATTTATTAATACTATGATTACCTATCAACTATCGATATAAACCCGTCCAAGCGATAGCAGCGTCACCTGACGAGGAATGACTGCTAGTCAGACACACGCACGGTGCATGTAGTATCAGTGAGCGTGCTATCCGTGTTTACAATGGGGAAGGCGCGCGATCTAACTGAGTTTGACCGAGGGCAGATTGTGATGGCCCGGATGCTCGGAACGAGCATTTCAGAAACTGAATGATTTGTCGGGTGTTCGAGGAGAGCTGTCGTGAATACCTTCAACAAGTTGTGAAACCACGTCGAAACGTCGAAGAGTTGGACGGTCACTCCTCATTACAGATGTCGGACGTCGTAGCCTGGGCAGACTGGTAAAACAGGACAAGCGGTGAACTTTGGTGGAACAAACATCAAACTTTAATGCTGGACAGAATGCAATTGTGTCTGAACACACAGTGCACCGAACACTCCTAACGATGGGCGTCCGCAGCCGATGACCCATGCATCCGGCAATGTTAACACCACGACATCGGCAACTACGACTGAAATCGGCACGTCACCATCGTCACTGGACGTTGACGCAGTGGCAGAGCATTGTATGGTTTGATGACTCCCGTTACCTTCTTCATCACGACGATGGGAGAGAGAGAATCCGTCGGTTTCCAGGGGAACAGCTGCTTGTCTGATCGAACACATCTGGGATGTGACTGAACGTCAGAGTTCATCACCCGTGTCCCTGGAATTTACGAGAATAGGTGACTTGTGTTTGCATATGTGGTGCCAACTCCCTCCAGTGACCTACGAAGGCCTCATTGCTTCCATGGCAAGACGCGTCGCCGCTGTTATCCGTGCCAAAGGCGGACATAGCGGCTATTAGGTAGGTGGTCATAATGTTCTGGCTGATCAGTGCATAATTCTTGCAAGCTAGCCTTACATGCTGAAAAAAATAATTGACATCACCAAATTCTAGTCTGTTAAGTTGGTAATAAATTGGTAATATGGGACCAGAATAGAAACTAAGTACTCAGCTATAATGTAACAGGATGTAAAAAAAAAAAAAAAAAAAAAAAAAAAAAAAAAAAAAAAAAAAAGCCAACGATACATTAAACATGGGTACTTCTTCGGTACTCGTAAAGGTCAACACACAGTAACGTGCGGTTGGGTTTTGTGAAAACTCTCGCCGCCAATGTATTTGCGTCTAAATAATATTAATTGGATTAATTAGCCGCCAGGGTGTTAAGGCACTGCGCTGGATCGGGTTGGATATAGTTCTGGTCCCTGCATACCGGCCGTGCTGACTGTAGCTTAAGACGGTTTCCTGCAATCAGCTACGCAAATTAATGGAGAGATTGATATGCAACCACATCAGAAATATATATGAGGAGCGTAAGTGGTTTTCAAGTAGGCTTCAGGCAAGGACATTCATGCGTATCTCAGTTGGAGGCATATATGCAAGATATTTCAGATGAAATGGACAAGGGAGGCCATATTGAAACTTAGCACTAGATCTTTCTAAGGTTTTGACTGATAAAGTGGTAATAAAAAAGGTTAAAACCATTGGAGTGGATGAGAAAGTGATATGCTGGGTAGAAGAATTTTAAAAACGTATAAAACATAAAGTTAGGGTAGGAAATGCAGTATCAAAAGAAGTGAAAGTAAAGATGGGAGTGCCACAGGGTAGAGTATTGGGACCATTGCTATTCATCAATCTAATGAATAATTGTGTTGATAGTTTATTATCCGAAATTAGATTGTTTGCAGATGAAATAATGCTATATAAAATGATCAAAACGGTAGAGAACTGTAAACAGTTGCAGGGTGATCTGGACAGGATATCTAGTTGATTTGGTAAACATGGGATAAAAATAAATATAAAGAAGAGTCAGCTTATTAGATACACAGATAAAAGCTAAAGGTTGATTATTATCATAAGGTGGGGATATAATTGCTGGCTGTAGACTTGAAATGTAAGTATCTTGGCGTTACATTTGATAAGATTACCTGGACACATTGCACAACTAGTAGGAAAAAGTTTCAAAAGTCTGCATTTGTTGGAGAGAGTGATGAGGAGATGAACGATAGAAGATAAGGAATTGGATTACAAAACTTTGTTCAGACCATTGCGGGAATATGGTGGTGTAGTATGGGACCCTCATTTTGAGTATCAAATACGGGAGTAGGAAATGGTACAAAGAAGGGCTGCTAGATTTGTTTCTGGAAATTATCGCAGAAAGTAATCAGTAATAGATATGATAAAGGAGCTGGAATGGGACTCATTGGAAGACAAAAGGAGGGTGAAGAGGGTCATGGGAGTGTACAAGGCGTATATTGGTGACGAAGCATGGAAAGATATTGGTGTAAGAATTAAAAGTAATGTATGAAAGGGAAAAGATGACCATGACCACAAGCTGGCACTCGATTTCAGGTACTAGGGTGTAGGAAAATTCTCTTTTTTAGGTAAAGTTACGAACAGAAATGACGAATAATTTACCAAAAACGTTGAATGAATTTAAAGTTGATATTTGTAGAGTGATCACGTAGGTGGGTGTAGGAAAAGGAGAAGATGGGTGTGTAGGGAAATTGCCACCGTAGCGTGCTCTCCATTGCAATTAAAAACTAATCTTAAAAAATTAAAAATCACTGAAATGAGGATGGTTCAAAGTTTGTAACCCCGACTATTAGCTCTATTCGCTGCCGTCAATGGCGCTGAATTGCGTCGTAACTTCATTAAAGTGCTATATGGTCATAAACAGATTTACGATTGACATAAGAAATTCGTAGAAGTTAGGTGCATATGGAATTGAAAAGCACTGGACGTTCTCGAACGTCTAATGAAAATGGTGCTCACGTCGAATGTAAACAGTAAAGTTTGAACTTTCCCCAATCCAGTGATGTGTGGCACGTATTTATATCTTTTATAGTTTGTGAGAAATTAGATGTAAAATATTCTCAGCATTTTTGAATAACCCTGTATTTTCCTCATACACACTCAGCTCTGACTTCGCCCTTCTCCTAACCAAGCTCCTACATCATTTCAGTTACTGATCGTGTTCTGAAGGATAATGCCTGATAATACGAAAATGCTTGCGGTTTGTCTGTCTGGAGGTGACAGTTCTATCTGTGAGCCGAGACTGTCGGCCATGTTGCACGCCCCGTGGCCGACAGCTAACAAATGGCGCACTGCCATCACCAAACGGACGGACGGATCGCGCCATCCATCACGGCTGTGAGCCTCAGGAGATCGTAAATCCCATCAGTCGCAACACAAGTTGAAGCCGGATTCGTAATGCCACTAGCAATTTGCCTACGAGTTTTTTTAGTTATTGGAGGTTTCAATGGAAACTTTAAACGGACGCTGTTTCCCTTCACCAAGTGTCTTCCTCGTATTGTCATCTCTTTAGGTTCCCAGCATAGAATGCAGTTTTTTACGTAAAAATTCTGTACAGTTGTTCTGGAAAGAAAATGTATATTCAAGCAATCCAGTGAGGATGACCCAGTATCAGAGGATACCGTGTGGCGAATCCCAGTAGGCAGAAGTTCAGTTTTTATTGTACCATATATACTTCTGTCTACCTTTGTGTGTAGGCTCTGCTGTGAAGGTGATCTCAATTGTTACAGAACTTATTACTTTGCTCCAAGTGATAGTAGTTTCTCAAATGTTGCAGAACTTATTACTTTGCTCCAGGTGAAGTACTTATTACTTTGCCCTTGATGATAGTATTTTCTCAGCTGATGCGTCAAATATTATTTTGGACCATGTCATAGTACAATGAAGTCTTCACGGGTGTACCGTCGGAATGTGTTGTGAAAACACGATATTTCGACGACTAACTCCGCCGTCATCTTCAGGTGCGGAGACATCTGCGCTGGTCGCCTGACCCACAGGAAAACACAATATTTCGATGACTAGCTCCGCCGTCTTCTTCAAGAGTGGAGACATCTGCACAGGTCAACTGACACACAGATACTGAGATGGCCACGACCACTGGCAGCCAGTCGCCAGTTGGTTGCGGGCCTGGCTCATAGTAAGCCATAGCCGAGGCCACGGCCACCGGACGCGGACATGTATATAAGGAAGAGCGGCACCCGAATCTAACTTCCATACATGTCATAGTAGTTTCTCAATTGTTGAAGCACTTATTACTTTCCCCAGATGCTCCTAATTTCTCGTCTATGGAAGGGAAAATGTGGCCATGACCACAAGCTTGCACTCGATTTCAAGCATAAGGGATTGGAACAAATTACGATGTGAACTGAACAAAAATGCTTAAGGAATTTAAAATTAAAATTTGTAAATAGGAAAAGTAAATGGGTGAGGAATTTAATACTCCAATTATAAAATAAAATTTAGTGAATATATATAGGGGTAATTAGATGACTAAGGGAATTGCCACCGGAGCGTTAGCTCCATCGCAATTAAAATTAATAATAACTAATTGATGCAACACATATTACCTTATCCCAGGTGACAGAAATTTCTCAACAAATGTGGAGATTTTTTTAACTTACTTTCAAACTTCAGCTGAAGACTTGAAGGATGGTAGGTAGCACAATATGTAAGTAGACAGGTCTTACGTTGGAGAGAAGTACTGTCCGCATTCAGATTGCTTAATAGGTTGCCAAGAAGTTGAAAATTCATGACGTATATGTATAAAAATGACATGTCACACGGCATGTGCTACTGCAGTGGGCTGCAGATAGGGCGCGGTGGCGCCACCGCAACCGCCTCCATGGAGGGGTAAAGTCCCTCCAGTTCCCTGTCTTCGAGGTCCGCTTAGAGCTTCCCTCTAGGAAGTCCGAAGGCAGTGATATCGTGTCTTACGACCACTTCTCTTCCAGTATCTTCCTCCACTTCCGACTGCGAACGGCCTGGTCTTTTTGTTAAATATTATAAGGGAGTTGTCGTCTGGCTACTAGGTGACGAACCAACGCCCGCCGTTACCTTGTCAACAAATCAACAACATGGCCTCTTGGCAAGCTATAACGTTCTGTTCCGGTCAACACTTCACCTGAAGATGGTGACAGAGTTCTGATTGCCAAGTTATAGTGTGAAACCACCATTTTTACTGAGTTAACTTAGCAAGAAGAATATATTAAAATCCAAAGCTGATAAAGATTTCGCTCTTGTACACTGGCTGACAGGAAAAAAGTGAAGCAGGCAGAGGGGAGGAGGAAACTAAATGAAACCTAACGGATTGAGAGGGTATGTGACGTTATTTCAGTTATTTATAAAATTGAGCTGAATTTACATAGAACTTGGCAGTATCGGTGAATAGCGATTCCGCACTTCCACGGATGACAGTCGTCGGCTTGTATGGTGGTGACCTGGGAAGAGGTCCCAACTTCCAGTGTTTTGAAGAGGCACAGTGGTGTTACGCCTGGCGTCATATTGTGGAGAGCCATCGGGTATGACTTCAGGTCACGGCTGGTAGTGACTGAGGTAACTCTGACGGCACAACGGTACCTCACGGACATCCTGCGTCCTCATGTGTTACCTCTAATGCGACATTATCGTAGCGCCATTTTTCAACAGTGCAATGCCCATCTTCACACGGAACAGGTCTCTAAGAACTTGTCTCCGTGATGTTGAAGTACTCCCATGGCCAGCAAGATCCCCAGGACTATCACCAATAGAAGATGTTTGGGACAAGGTCGGACGTCAACTCCGTCCCAGAGCCAGTACCCAGGATATCAAGGACCAGTTACAACAGTTGTGGCCAGCTTGCCTCAGGAGAGGACACAACGGCTTCATGACAGTCTTCAAAACCGAATCAGTGCATGCATCCAGGACAGAGGGGTGCAACGTCATACAGACATGTGAATTCATACTGCCAGGTTCTTTGTAAATTTAACTCGATTTCGTAATCACTGAAATAACATCACTTACCCTCCCGACACTCAGGAAGTTTCATTTCTTTTCCTCCTCCCATTCTGGGTTCTTTGTGAGTCAGCGTATTTTGGAGCTCTGTCTTTCTGCAGGGCAGATACTGAAGGCAGTGCTCCGCCGTTTGATCTCCTCGTCGCGACGGCTGTGACTGTACACGTGGCTCGTTACTGTTCCGCTGCTTCGAGTGCGTCTCGATGGGCTGACTAACATTTACTCACCTCCCCCCTCGTCTGCGTGCGTAATTATGCACGCACGTGCCGAGGCGGGGCGCGTGCGGCCACACAAAGCCCGCCGCACGCCGTTTAGTTCAAGTGCGCCGCCACCAGGGGGACGAGACTGCCGACACGGCACACCGTCCACACTTCCTCCATTCACTTTCCGGTTTGTGCATAGTACCCATAAACTGGTCGGCACGATTTCTTTCCTACAAAGAACGGACGCGTGGAACAATTGATGATTATAGTGCTTTCTTCAAGGTCGCAGTGGAAAATTACGATTTGCACTGTTTCATCATGAGCGTAATCATCATTGTGATTAGGGGACATCTATAAATTACGTGAGGTGAAATAGGGGGGGGGGTGTCCGGTGAAATCTCACCATGGGGGAGGGGGGGGGGTCTACGGAAATCTCACGTGAGATTTTGCGAAAAATTTGGGGACAGTAGAGCCAAAAAAAAAAAGGTCTACAATTTGCGCCAAAGTCGATTTTAGGAGTGTATTTCGTCAAAAAGTTAGGGTGTGACCTAAAAAAAAGGGCTACAAAAGTTTCCAGGGCGATTTGTAGGGGGGGTTCTCACGGACCAGATCTCACCAGAGGGGGGGGGGGGAGGTCCGGCCAGATCTCATGAAATCTCACCAGGGGGAGGGGGGGGGTCCAGAAATCCGATAAAACACCTCACGTAATTTGTGGATGCCCCCTTACCTGACGTTACCAGCACATTCTCTTCCATTTCTCAAGGTCGCTCTAAGATTCTTCCTTCGCTATTTCTCTCCAGCCACTTAAATCAAGGTTACCACAAGACTAAAAATATTAAGTAAATTAATGGCGATATTGATTTGCAACCACATCAGAAATATATGCGAGGAGCCTAAGTGGTTTCCGAGTAGGCAACATGACTTTAGCTAAGGATAATCATGTGAATCTCAGATGGTGGGATATATGAAAGATATTTCGGATCAAATGGACAAGGGAGGCCAAATCGATAGTGTAGCATTAGATCTTTCAAAGGCTTTTGGCATAGTGGCCCATAAAATGTTAGTAAATAAGGTAAAAAACTATTGGAGTGGTTGAGAAATTCATTTGCTGACTATTAGAATTTTTAAAAGGTAGAAAACAAAACGTTGAGGTAGGAAATGCAGTATCAAAAGAAGTAGAAGTAAAAATGGGAGTGACATAGGGCAGTGTATTGGGACCATTGCTATTAATTATTCTAATGAATAATTGTGTTGATGGTTTACTATCAGAAATTAGATTGTAGATGATATAATGCTATATAAAAAGATCAAAACGGTAGAGAACTGTAAATAGCTGCAAAGTGATCTGAACAGGATATCTAGTTGGGTTGGTAATCATGGAATGAAGATAAATTCAAAGAAGAGTCAGCTTATTAGATACACAGATAAAAACTAAAGGTTGATAATGATTATAAGGTGGGGAAAGAATTGCTTGTTGAAGACTTGAAAGGTAAGTATCTTGGCATTACATTTTATAACAAGGTTAACTGGGAGGGACACATTGGAGAGCTAGTAGGGAAAGGTTTCAAAATCCTGCACTTTCTAGAGATAGTGATGAGGGGATGCACGAGAGAAGTAAAGGAATTGGGTTACAAAACTTTGGTCAGACCATTGCTCGAATATGGTAGTGTAGTATGGGACCCTCATTTTACGTATCAAATACAGGAGTTGGAGAGAGTGCAAAAAATGGCTGCTAGATTTGTTTCTGGAAATTATCGCAGAATGCAATCAGTAACAGATATGATAAAAGAGCTGGAATGGGATTTATTGCAAGACAGGAGGAGGATGAGGAGGGTCATGGGAGTGTACAGGGCGTATATTACAGATTAAGCATGGAAAGATATTGTTGTAAGAATTATAATTAATGCATGGAAGGGAAAAGATGACCATGACCACAAGCTGGCACTCGATTTCAGGCACAAGGGTGTAGGAAGATTCTCCTTTTTAGGTAAGGGTGTCAGGGATTGTAATAAGTTACCAAGAGAAATGATGAATAATTTACCAGAAACGCTAAAAGAATTTAAAGTTGAAAGTTGTAGAGGGCAAATGTAGGTGAGTGCAGGAAAGGGGAAAATAGATGTGAAGGGAAATTGCCACCGGATCATGAGATCCATTGAAATTAAAAAACCTTGGTATACTCTTTCCAACACACGCTACTGTTTTGCTATATTCTTACAACTAAAACATTTACAGAACTTTAATTACTTATTTTAAATATAGTAATATATTTATTTGAATGTTCCTTGTATGCAGGGTGGTTCTGAAAAGAATAGTAAATATTGGAGGGGGTAGTATGAACAATATTGACTAAGTTCATATGAAGAAGTGTCCGAATTCCATTCGTTTTGGAGACACAGGTGCAGGAATGTTCTGTATAAAATAAAACTCAGAAAATGATCAAGAGCACACAAATAACGTATTGAAGTACTTTGTTGACGCAAAACCACACGCAAACGACAGTTTAAATTAAATGTTCGAATATCCCACAATCGACTTCAATACACAAATTGCAGCACTTTTGTTGACTGTTGAAGTCGATTCGTACAGTCCCGAAACGCGCGGATGTCAAAAAAAAAAAAACCAAGAGAGACTGTAGTTTCTACTTTACGTGGTTGAGACAGCGGTCTACTTGTAGTACGTAACCTAACCAAATAAAGTACTTCAGTAAGCTATGTGTGTGCTGCTGATGATTTTCTGAGGTTTGTTTCATGCGTAACACATGCTGGTGCCCACGACTTCGTTAGTGTTTTATTGATAGCTACCGACACGCAACACCGTAGTGCACGATGGGAGACTCGAGGCTACCAGTGCTCTGCGCTGGGTAGTGGTGGCTGCAGAGTATCTCCAAAACGAATGTAAATCTAACTTTTTAAATCAATATCGTTTATATTACTGACTCCTTTAAATATTTACCATTCCTTCTGAATAATCCTGTGTATTATATAACTGGATCCTTTAAACATCTTGAAAATTTCTCATTTAATACATGTGCATTATGCTGTCTAATCGGTGTCCTTTCATGTCCCTTTTCATGCGTGGAAGTAAGAAAAAGTCGCCCGGAGCCAGGTCAGGCGAGTAAGGTGCTTGGGGCAGCGGAACCATGCCATTTAAACTGCCTAACAGAGACAGCTGTGTGTGCAGGTGCATTGTCGTGGTGGAAGAACCAGTCTCCTGTCTGCCACAAATCGGGTCTTTTTTTGACGAACACTGTTGCGTAATCTTCTTAAAACTTACAAATAAAAGGTTTGGTTGACGGTCTGATGTGGGGGAAGATACTCTGAATGAACTACGCCCTTGGCTTCAAAAAGGAAATCAGCATTGTTTTGATGTTTGATTTGACTTGACGACATTTTTTTTGGACGGGATGACAATGACGTCTTCCATTGGCTTGACTGCTGCTTTGTTTCTGCGTAGTAACCATGATTCATCATCAGTAATAACCATTCACAGAAAATCTGGATCAATTTTATGCTGTTGTTTCAAAGCACGACGTGTTTCAACTCGACGTTCTTTTTGATTGTCAGTCAGAGCCCGAGGAACAAACTTGGCAGCAACCCTTTTCATTCCCAAATGGAGCTCCAAGATAACCCACTAATCTCTGACAGTTGATGAATTGTCTGTCGACGGTCTGAGAACACAAGTTTTCGAATTTTTCCAACATTTTCGTCGATTCGGGCAGTTGATGGAAGTAGAGAACGAGGTTTGTAATCAGTCGACATGTCGCCATTTCTAAACCGAGCGAACCACTCGTACACTAGAGTTTTTTTTCCCATAGCGTCATCTTTTTAAGCTGTTTTCAACATTAAAACAGTTTCAGCAGCATTTTTAATGAGTAAAAACAAAATTTCACAGCTGCACGTTGTTCACTTAAACTTACCATCATCAGAAACGAAATAATAACAAAACAGTGCTAGCAAAAACAATCACTGCAGATTAACAGAACAAGCCAGATCGACAACACAGGCGGCACTGAACAGGCAATGAGTTGCGCTATAAACGCCTAGCGGCAGAATCGCGTACTACACAAGCTGCGCCCACGGTAATGCTATTCCGGTTATTTGTTGGCACATCCTCGTACCTGCATGTCTATACATCTCAGTTGTATAATGATCAATCTTAAGGTATGATTCATTGTTAGTTCATAAGTGTTTCAGTCAAACTGTTAGAATGGAAATTGTTGGTCTGGTACTTAATAGGAAATGCTATTGTACACATGAATGATAAGTTTTTGTTAAAGGCTGGCTGTATGGTCTATAAGGCTTATAAGCCATTAAATAAGTAAATGAAACTACCTTGATGTTTATGTCTCTTCTCGCGTGATTTATTTGTTTAGTCTCCAGCTTGTCTCCTTTCCTCCCTTTGTTCAAGAGTGCTAATTTCAGCAGTATCCACTTATACATTTGTTTCACACATCCCAATCATTTCCAGCTATTATTCTTTAGCGCTTATTCTAACGCGTAGTTTACCACGCGTAATTGGGGGGGGGGGGAGTTGAGAACCTTTCTTCTGACACGTCAAGATTCCTCTGGTACGTCATTGTTAGTACTTAGAACCTGCAAATCCAAAAAAACGTAAAACATTGGCAGAGCCTCGTGATTACATCAATGTAGTACTTGAAGAACAAGCTCGGGAAATAAAGATTGATGCTGCCGGCAAATACGATTTTATTAAAATGAATAAATCATCGTTTTGAGTCTAGTGTATCCCAGCTCATCAATGCAAACACTGTGACTATGTGCACCAGTTTCAAGCATTGTGTGTGGGAAAGAGAGTTATCAGACGTTGTTGCAACAAGTATAGGAATTTACGTTGAGCACTTTCTAAAATCCAACCAAGAATAGGGAATACTTAACAGATGTTTCAGATCAGTATCAAGTGCAGTCGCGGGGTAGATTGTTATGCAGCTGGAAACACGAGACTTTTTTAAATAGCAATCTTTTTCACTGTATCATGAGAACAATGAAGCGGTAAGTAACTATGTGGAAATTCCTGCTAAGCCCCTGAAGCCGCCACCTCCGCACCAACTTTTGTGCATGGCGGTTTGCGTCTGCACCCCGTAGGCGCTGCGTTAAGGTAAGCTGTCTCCGGCACGTAGGTTTCAAACAAACCGTCTGTTTTAACGCAAGCTGAATACGCTATCGGAAATAGATAAACTTATTCATTGTTGTAGACTTTGTATGAGTCAAGAAAAATGCATGTTGACAGCACAAATAAAAATATAGGAGAATTGTCATGATTCAACTCTCCCTAACAAATGAGTGGTCGTGGATTATATTCCTACTGAGATGTCAATCAAATCTTTTATATCTACAAAACGAAAACCGGATAAGTTTGTGCTAAAAAAATTGACATACTACTCAGTAGATTTCGATGGGGTTTGCACCATTTTAAAGCTTAGAATCTCAATTAATTTGTTTGATATGTCTTATGTTTCAACATTATGTAACACCGGAGCATTAAATGACATTCTAAACGAATGGTGACAGATACCAAAGATGGAACGACTAGATGCTGCATACTCCGCACTGAAGACACAACTACAGTGTCTCTGCCATAGCCTTTAAAGAAAGCAATAAAAGCAGTTTCCAGTTATAACTACTTTCCACACTAAACAAAACTTGAAATATTTTTTCCTTTAATTCAGGATATTCAGTTTTGCAAACGCCATAGATAGCCGTATTGAATGCGATTAACTAATAACGACAAAGCAACAGAGATTTTCTTTGATCACAATCTCTGATGCCACAACTACGATGTCTCTGGATATCATCTTTAATGTTGTGTTCACAATTAAATGGTGCCGCAGTTTGTAGCTCCCTGAAACAAATCGAAGTAAAGAATTTTTTTTCAAATCTCGCTAAGTTCTGAATACTTGATATAAAATTCTGAATACCTGATATTCAGTTGTACAGGTAAGGAATATGTTTTAATTTTTAGCTTCAGCAGCAGATTAGTCAGCATAATGAGACATATCTTATGTTTGACATTGTGAAAACTCTGTCAAAATGGATTCAGCAGTTTTCTGATAATGCAAGATAATTTGTAAAATAAATGTGTCGTAAACGACTTAAGACATACGTTTAATTTTAACTTTGACACAAAACTTTCAAATTCTGAAAATCCATTCAAAATCTGTATTTTCAGCGTGGTTCCGGAATAAACAAGACACATTCCAGATAAATTTTTATGAATGTGGTACGTATTAATACGCGTTCGGCCTACGTTTCGATTTTCGAGCAGAAGATGTAATTAGATTGAAATGTAACCTGGACTAAAATGAAAACTGACATTCCGTATCAAAGCGTCCATTCTTAGAACTATGCTGCTAAATCATCGTTCAGTTTAATACCGGAAATGGCTGGTACGAAATCAATGAAGTTTGGTACGCATGAATCTTTTTGGACGAATGCCGGGATGCTTCCATTAAAAGACCATGACCGAATTCCTTCCAGTTCCTTGTCCCCAGTCCCATCCCGCCTCTAATGACCTCGACGTCTAAGAGGCGTAAAGCCCAAGTAAAAAAAATTTACGGGTAAATCAACTTCAACCCACTCCATTCTTGGTAGTGTGTGGGTGAATCTAGGTTTGCTTTAGTTTGGAAATGAATAGCGCGAATTGTATGATACTTGGTTCTAATTGCGTGAAAAAAATAGTGCATGGGAAAACCAACTCCAACTTAAATTTCTATCAAGTAATTGTAGAAATAAATCTTTTTGGATATAACCTTTATCTCCATCGCCGGGAACTCTGCCTATTGTATAAATTTGAGATTGTAGTTGATTAAACATTAATTTAATTTAATTTAATACCATTGGAGCACAGGCTCCGGTGGCAATTTCCTTACACCCCAAACTTCCCCCTATCCTGCACCCACATACATTTGCCATCTAAAAATTTTATCTTTAAATTCTTTCAACGTTTCCGGTAAATTATTCATCATTTCTGGTGGTAATTACTTGGCGCTTAGATTTCAATATGGCAGCCAAATTCAATTATGGAGTGACGTTGACTTCAGGAGCCATGAGTCGAGACAATAAATGTTATAAAAAAAGGGACTTAGTACTGAAACAAAAACGGGCGGCTCCCATATAATACATAAAAATTTAGGTTTTATTTTTTTATAAGGAATTTCAACAAATAGATAGAAAATTACTATGGAAAATCCTTAAAAATATCGATGTCCGAAATATATTATAGAATCAATGATGAGTTTATATTTTAATACAAAGATGCTACTCAAAAAATGAAACTAACAGCACATATTAACAATTTACCAAGGTGTGACACAGGGGTCTTTCCCCTATGTTTTTTAACATAATTTTAGACGATGCCATCAATATGCGACAGAATGAATATACAATGAGCGGTGTAGACGTAGGACGGGTTACATCACTACATTTAATTTTATTTGCTGACGACATACTCTTAAGAGAGGATACTGAAAATAGATACCAAAGAGTCCTACATAAGCTGTAAAATTAAGCTGAACACAAACATAACAAAATAATGGGTTTCTGTGGTCGAGGACCTGATAGAGCAAAATTAGTTGTAAATGGCTAACTAACAGTATAACATACCTTGGTGGTGAGCGTCACATACAGTGTAAGCAAAGATACTGATAATAAAGTTAACAAGTATCATATCGTGTGTGGAATGATAGATAAAACTTTAGGAAATAGGGCATACGGAGCTGCAAAGGTAAATGTTCCCAAGAACTGTAAAGCGATGCACAAAGATAGATCAAATAAGAAAGAAGACAATACGAGAGGAGTTGAAAATATATATTGTATAAATGATAAAATAGAGGAAAAATGTGCAACTAGAGTGGGTTTCTGTATAGAATAAGCAATAAAATATTACGAAAGCAGTAAACCAATATAGACAAAAAGGTAGAAAAAGCATGGGTAGACGAAGGAACAGATGTAGATAGGCCCTCAAAACCGTAACAGGCCTTCCTTGTATGATGAAAAGATTTTTTTTGTGTGCCCGATGGTTTTTGTACATTCTGTGAGTTCTTAATTTTTACTTTTTCGGAGGTCGACCCGAAACGAGGGTAGTTAGCGAATCGAGCTGGTAACGAGTGGGACTGTAATTAACAGCGGGGCCCTTAAACAACAGCCGGGCGAGGCGAGCCAGACCGACCTACTGCATCGATTGGGTGCCGAGGCGGCGACGCCCTGCAAGGGAGGCAGGTAGAACAGGTAGCCTCAAGGCTCAATACTGGAACCGCAACTATTAAGAACCAGTCACAGTACAACCAAGGAAGAGTGGAAGGAAGTGTCAGGTAGAACATGTAGCCACAAGACTCAATACTGGGACCGCAAGTATTAAAATCATTCACAATGCAATCAAGGAAGAGTGGAAATGACAGGTAGAACATGTAGCCTCAAGGCTCAATACTGGAACCGCAACTATTATGAACAGCCACAGTACAATCCAGTAAGGGTGGAAGTGTCAGGTAGAACAGGTAGCCTCAAGGCTCAATACTGGAACCGCAACTATTAAGACCAATCACAGTACAATCAAGGAAGAGTGAAAGGAAGTGTCAGCTAAAATATGTATCTACAAGACTCAATACTGGGACCGCAAGTATTAAAATCACTCACAATTCAATCAAGCAAGAGTGGAAATGTCAGGTATAATAGGTAGCCTCAAGGCTCAATACCGGAACCGCAACTATTAAGACCAGTCACAGTACAATCCAGTAAGGGTGGAAGTATGAGGTGGAACAGGTAGCCTAAATGCTCAATATCGGAACCGCAACTATTAAGACCAGTCACGTACAATCCAGTAAGGGTGGAAGTATGAGGTGGAACAGGTAGCCTAAATGCTCAATATCGGAACCGCAACTATTAAGACCAGTCACAGTACAATCCAGTAAGGGTGGAAGTATGAGGTGGAACAGGTAGCCTAAATGCTCAATATCGGAACCGCAACTATTAAGACCAGTCACAGTACAATCCAGTAAGGGTGGAAGTATGAGGTGGAACAGGTAGCCTAAATGCTCAATATCGGAACCGCAACTATTAAGACCAGTCACAGTACAATCCAGTAAGGGTGGAAGTATGAGGTGGAACAGGTAGCCTAAATGCTCAATATCGGAACCGCAACTATTAAGACCAGTCACAGTACAATCCAGTAAGGGTGGAAGTATGAGGTGGAACAGGTAGCCTAAATGCTCAATATCGGAACCGCAACTATTAAGACCAGTCACAGTACAATCCAGTAAGGGTGGAAGTGTCGGGTAGAACAGATAACCTCAAGGCTCAATACTGGAACCGCAACTATTAAAAAAGTCACAGTACAATCAAGGAAGAGTGAAAGGAAGTGTCAGCTAAAATATGTATCTACAAGACTCAATACTGGGACCGCAAGTATTAAAATCACTCACAATTCAATCAAGCAAGAGTGGAAATGTCAGGTATAATAGGTAGCCTCAAGGCTCAATACCGGAACCGCAACTATTAAGACCAGTCACAGTACAATCCAGTAAGGGTGGAAGTATGAGGTGGAACAGGTAGCCTAAATGCTCAATATCGGAACCGCAACTATTAAGACCAGTCACAGTACAATCCAGTAAGGGTGGAAGTATGAGGTGGAACAGGTAGCCTAAATGCTCAATATCGGAACCGCAACTATTAAGACCAGTCACAGTACAATCCAGTAAGGGTGGAAGTGTCGGGTAGAACAGATAACCTCAAGGCTCAATACTGGAACCGCAACTATTAAAAAAGTCACAGTACAATCAAGGAAGAGTGAAAGGAAGTGTCAGCTAAAATATGTATCTACAAGACTCAATACTGGGACCGCAAGTATTAAAATCACTCACAATTCAATCAAGCAAGAGTGGAAATGTCAGGTATAATAGGTAGCCTCAAGGCTCAATACCGGAACCGCAACTATTAAGACCAGTCACAGTACAATCCAGTAAGGGTGGAAGTATGAGGTGGAACAGGTAGCCTAAATGCTCAATATCGGAACCGCAACTATTAAGACCAGTCACAGTACAATCCAGTAAGGGTGGAAGTATGAGGTGGAACAGGTAGCCTAAATGCTCAATATCGGAACCGCAACTATTAAGACCAGTCACAGTACAATCCAGTAAGGGTGGAAGTGTCGGGTAGAACAGATAACCTCAAGGCTCAATACTGGAACCGCAACTATTAAAAAAGTCACAGTACAATCAAGGAAGAGTGAAAGGAAGTGTCAGCTAAAATATGTATCTACAAGACTCAATACTGGGACCGCAAGTATTAAAATCACTCACAATTCAATCAAGCAAGAGTGGAAATGTCAGGTATAATAGGTAGCCTCAAGGCTCAATACCGGAACCGCAACTATTAAGACCAGTCACAGTACAATCCAGTAAGGGTGGAAGTATGAGGTGGAACAGGTAGCCTAAATGCTCAATATCGGAACCGCAACTATTAAGACCAGTCACAGTACAATCCAGTAAGGGTGGAAGTATGAGGTGGAACAGGTAGCCTAAATGCTCAATATCGGAACCGCAACTATTAAGACCAGTCACAGTACAATCCAGTAAGGGTGGAAGTATGAGGTGGAACAGGTAGCCTAAATGCTCAATATCGGAACCGCAACTATTAAGACCAGTCACAGTACAATCCAGTAAGGGTGGAAGTATGAGGTGGAACAGGTAGCCTAAATGCTCAATATCGGAACCGCAACTATTAAGACCAGTCACAGTACAATCCAGTAAGGGTGGAAGTGTCGGGTAGAACAGATAACCTCAAGGCTCAATACTGGACGCGCAACTATTAAGACCAATCACAGTACAATCAAGTAAGAGTGGAAGTGTCAGGTAGAACAGATATTCCCAAGGTTAATTACTGGAAACAGTAATGAAGTAAAAGTTCAAGTATCGGACGTGATATGTAGGCGTAAGGCTCTATATAAAACTAACCATAACGCAATCTCCACTTAAGTAAGAGTGGATGTGCCAGGTATGACATGCAACCATAATGCTTTATACTGGCAAAAGAAAAGAAAGAACTAGCCGTAATGCAATCACCAGAAAGTGAGACTGGAAGTTCCAGATACAACAAATAGCCGCAAGGCTCAATACTGGCACCACAAAAATAAAGCTAGCCGTAGTATGACTACAACATAGGACATAAGGGGAGTGGCAGTTATCAACAGGTAACCGCTAAACTTAATACACAAACTATTAAAATAAAAGCAGCCGTAATGCAACCATCACATTAGCGAGAGTGGAAATGTCAGATTTGATATGTAAACAAAATACTTAATGCTGTTACTACTAAGAAGAAAAACAGCAGTGTAACAACCATGACATTAGTAATCGTAAATGATGCAGTTATGACCGTAGTCAGGCTCAAGAACGTAATATTACATCGTGCCAACTAATAATAATAAATGATGGTATAAAAACGCGAATAATTAGCAATTTAAAGTATAAATATTAAGAACGAAATAAACAAGCAGTGTGCTATTATTTTATACCGAAGGCAATAAAAAGATGGGAATATTACATATCAGCATTTGTGAAGGGCGTAGGATAACCGCCACTAGAGGCTGGGAGACGGACGGTTCCATGTATCTTACACTTGGTAGAGTGGAGCAATGCCCGGGCAAAGCGAAACTTGGGAAGATAAAATCAGACCAATGAGGAGAGAGGGACAAATAACATCTTAGCGTGTAAGGCAGAGACGCTAGTACAACTTGTTAGAGCCAATTTGCTCAAGTTGGTACTATAGTCGATCTTAGAAGCAAGTCACTATCGACTGCCGCGCTGCAGGGTACAGTAGAACGTGGTGTATAAACACCCTCCCAAACATAAAAGGGGATCTCAATTCTTATTCCAGATTGCATCTTTAGATGTTGTTTTATTTTGTGATGACTCGATGGGTTGCTGGCAGGAGGCCACAGGGAAGCAGTTGCCAAACAATACATTTCGACGAATGTTGATGTAAGCCCATTTGTTCTCTCTCTTTTTCTCTCGAAAAATAATTTTGGTCAAAACTACTATTGTATAAATATGTGTAGTTCCAATAAATATCAGAAGAGATATATGCATGATGATAAAAAAAAATTGGAGGATTTAATGTGGTTAACGTTTATATTACATGATGATGTTTATTGGTTAAAAGCTTATAAAGTGGAATTATGTAAAATTCGCAAGGACTTTTCATGAGTTTAAATTGTACAGCTAGTATAACAAATTCTTGTTCATTAATCCTTGCAATACTTCATTGAATAAATAAGTGAAGGTAAACTTTAGAAAATTATAGCAATACAAACCCGTTGTTCCCCTATTATTTTCATAGATTAGAGTTGAACATTGCAACTGGCACGAAAAAAAAAAAAATCAAAGCCAGCAATAAAGCAAAAATCACATAAGAAATAGTGGTTTTCACATATAAAATGTTGCCACAAGGATCAATACCGGTACCACAAAAATAAAACCAGCCAGCACCCATCCATTACACTTTATGATAGACATGTGCGTCGGATTCTGAATAAGAAAATTACTTTATTTCTACTGATGTAAGTGTCAATGAGACTTTATCTTTGCTGTCGTCAGTCCTTCGACTGGTTTGATGCAATCCTCCATCCTTCCTATCCTGTGCTAACCTCTTCATTTCTACATACCCCTTACAGCCCACGTCCTCAATTATCTGCTTCATATATTCTAATCTCTGTCTTCCTCTGTAGTTCTTTCCATCGACTGTTCCCTCCACTAACAAATTAACCAATCTATCATGTCTCAAAATATGACCTACCATCCTTTCTTTTCTTTCTGTAAGACTCTTCCACAAACTTCTTTCCTCACCCATCATTTCTAAAACTCGTTCATTTCGTAATTTATCCGTCCACTTAATTTTCAGCATCCTTCTATAGCAACACATTTCAAATGCTTCAATTTTCCTTGTTTCTGGTATTCCTAAAGTCCATGCTTCGCTCCACAAATATAGTTTTAAAAAGTTATTTCAGAGTTCTAGATCAATATTTGAAACTAAAAGATTTATATTTTTCATGAAGGCTCTTTTCACTAGTGCTATTCTGCTTTTAACATCATTCCTGCTTCGGCCATCGGTTGTAATTTTACTTCCTTAGTATCAGAATTCACTAACTTCTTCTATCACATCCGATTCTATTTTTATGTTTAATCTACTATTATAGGTATCATTTCTTCTACATTTCCTCACTTTTGTCTTGCTTTGGCTTATATTTAGTCAGAAATATTCCTTCAGTATTTTGTTTATGAGACAGTATATTTGGAGTGTATTCAGTATAGAATTGGGAGAATCACAAAAACTTCCAAGCAGCTAGTATCTCAATATAGACGATTCCCTGCCACCAGATGTGTCGTTTATCATTCTTACACGGCAAACAAATAAGTTGACAGTTGTAGCACCGTTGTTTCATTTTCTTTTATATCGTTTCTTAAATTTCTTGCAGGGATCACAATATCACTACACAAACCATTATTTGCCCATAGTAATGCGCAGTCAAAGATCCTAAACGCTTTCAGAAAGCATTCAAAGCCGAATGGTTACGCACAATTTTTGCCCTGCACTCACGATAACACTCCATTATCTTGAGATTTACAAACGATAAATTAATTACAGAACATTTCTGAAATTAGTCAGGAAGTATATTAAAATATTGAGAAATTTTCATACTATAAGGTAATCTCACTTCATTGCAGGAATAGTACATCCAAAATCAGTTTGCTTGGGTTACAGGATGTGAAATGCCCTGTGAAGCTACAAAACAAACCAGTGCGAAGATAATGGGAAGATACAAATGAAATGGATCCATTGTGACAAATTATTGGATGGTACATGATAAATTCATGAAATGTCAGAAACTGGTATTGACTTATAAAGAGTCATACCTCATACTAGAATTTCCCAGTAGTTTTGAACCCCCGGATATCACATTTCGAAAACATAAAAAAAATAGACACACACACAAACACAGTTACGAGATGTGGTGGTGACATAAGACACGATAAAATCAGTTTTTAATGTCACTGACGTTATTAACAATTTAAATTACATTCTGCGAGTGCCAAGCAACTAAATAATCAATGTTGTCAACGACAATATTAACAGAATGTCCATCTTTGATGGACTGTGATCTTTGGCGCCTATCTGATCAAGTTACGAAGGAGTTCTCATCTATATATATAAAGATGAATGTATGTATATTTGTTTGTTTGTTTGCTTTTTTGCTTGTTTGTTTGTTCTTCATACAAATCCACAGTTTTCATCCGATCTCGATGAAAGTTTGCACCCTTATCCTTTGAAACAAGGAGAAAAATACTGTCTACATTTGGTTGAAAAATTATCTGTATAAATAATAGCAGTTGTCTCATAATTTCGAAATATTACTGAACGGCGATAGACAGACGCGTTGGATATGGAGGTCTCTCTACTGTTTATCCGTGTAGCGGTCATGTAGCTCAGTGGTTAAAGCGCTTGCTTACTAATGTTTGTGTCGTGGTCTCCGGTTCAAATCCCCGGAGAGGCTAATATTTTTAAAAATTGTTTTTGATCGTAAGAGTCAAGCCTGGGCCGTAGGTTATTCGGATTGAATGTTAAACTGTAGATATCACAAAGTTAGGGGGTGCAATGCAAGGCAAATCGTAGGTAGTCTTACTATGCTGTAGGTGTACACTTTTTTACGTTATACTGATCCCTCAGGGGTGATTCGCAGTCAGTGTGTGTGTGTGTGTGTGTGTGTGTGTGTGATATACAGTAATAATACTATAAATGCGGAAGTAAATCTCTGTCTTTGGTTACGTTTTGACAACTAAATGCCTATAGCGATATTGACAAGAAAATCTGTAGGGAGGGCACAGGTACCATTTTTTTTCGGTATGATTAACAGTTGTAGTCATGAAATTTTGAGAACTTATCAAATGGTGACAGAGAGACGGATGCGTGCGTTAGTCTGTAATGTTACGTTGCTTGCTCAAGCTATGCCTCTCGCGCATTATGTTAGTGTATAATTTGTTAGTAAATTTCGTTTAGAGAAAAAACGTATTATTTAGTATATATTTTGATTTTTTCTGTCTTTTTACTTTGTGTCTGCTTAAATGTTTCTGGCACAAGTTCATTTTGCCTTTTTTTTTTTACATGCCTTGCGGGCTTAAACTGGCCTAAGTTGTAGCTCTAGGAGGGCACGAGCAGCTTAAGTTATTAGAACCCAAGAATCGGATGCTTATGCTGAAGAAAGAAGAAAAGTACAAGCTGAAATACAGCTGCCCTTAGGTAACACCCCCTCCTCCACATCCCCTCACCTTCGTTTTTAAGAGACAGGTTCGACGGTAGAATGATATAGTGATGGCCTTCCTGTCACATTATGCCGACTCGGTGTTGTTTTGGACCAATCCTTCGTTACCAACAACTTTTTATATTCAACTCTGGCAAAGAAATTCTTAATCCACGCGTACGAAGTCGCGGGTATCAGGTAGTCTTTGATATAGTATCATCCTTGACGGCTATTTGTTCAGATTATTATTTATTGTTCCGACCACCTTTTACGAAGAGCCGTTTATAGTTTGGGTTCTAAACTTTGAAACTGTGAAGAAGCCATCCAAATTGGTTTTATAGTTTTTACGTGATGCGTGAACAAAGCCAACCCACGGAAAGGGCAGCTTACAGATTTTATATTCCGTACCTTCCGGAAAGCACCGCTTGTACGGTCGAAGTCGAGATATTTCCGGAGGCGACTTGTGGTTTCGCCCGCTGCGTGACAGAATTAACTTGTCACTGTCCTGCCCGTTCCACCTCTGCTGCTGGTATTCTGTTGCGTATCGATCCCGACCCACACATTGCGACCAGGTTGGTCAAGGCCGGCGGTATTAATACTCCACACACATCGCCGCAAGTCTGAAGGCTAGACACTATCTACGACTATTGTGCTGGGCTCACGGAAATTGGCTCTAAAACATTAATCTCGAGCTGACAACCAAATGAAGTATCGATGATTTCAACTGACACACACACGTTTATCTCTCATATGTCCCATGTCAATTGCACCGGCTCTGACGTTCCTTTTGGTAACCGAGAATGGTGGTGTAACGGTTAGCGTTCTGGCCTCACATTCGGAAAGACGGCGGTTCGAATCCCCGTCCGGGCATCCAGATTTGGGTTTTCCATGATTTCCCAAATCACTCCAGGAAAATGTCGGGATGCTTCCTTCAAAATGCCATGGTCGAATTCCTTCCCATTCCTTGCCCCCCATCCTTTCCCGTCTCTAAAGACCTCGCTGTTAAGAGACGTTAAGCAGATAAAAAAAAATCTTTTTGGTAAATTGCGCATAACAACCTGGGAAGTAATGGCTGTCTTTTAAGAAAGCTATAGAAATTTTTCAAAGTACGCGGCAATAGAATATCTTAGTGACATCTATACTTTAAAACAAGGGGAAAAATTCTGTCTACATCTGGTTTGCTAAAGCTGTCAATATCTCTCCCAACACTACTTACATTGGCTCAATTTTTATCAAGTATCTCGAAAACAGTAGGAAAATTGGCCAAAGTGGATGGTGATATTCCGAAAGCCCATAAAATTCTCTGTTTACTGAAGTTCTAGCGGCTCCGGTAGGACAATTAGTGACAGCAGTATTCGAACTAGAAATTTAAAAATTGTTTAAAAGCTGGTGTGTCGTCATAAAAACTCACAGTTTTTATCTAATCTAAACGAAACTTTGCTTCACAAGTATACTTTAAAACAAAGAGGAAAATACTGTTTAAATTTAGTTTAGAAAACTCCAATCCCTCTCCAACTTACCTCCCCCACCCCCAAGACAAAACTTGCACCTGAAACTATTAACTTTTTTTGCAAAAGTTGTTTGCATAAATCCACAGTTTTTATCCGATATTAAAGTAACGTGCTTTAAAATAAGTAGATAAATGGTGTTTATGTTTAGCTACAAAAACTGCTCTAATTTTACGGAGAATGATTACGACAATCTGTTCAAACGGGAGGAAACATCAGAATTCTCACATTCATCCACTGAGCAATGGCGGGATAGTCTTTTAGTTAGGGAACGTGTATGAACTACGTGGCTCGGTCTAGGGGAGGCGGGAGGGTAAGTAAAAAGCTACGTCGGGCTACGTGGGGGGGGGGAGGGGGGTTGATTGATTCATATTATTTGTCACGGTTAAAATAAGGTATAGAACACACAGCAGCATATGAATACTTAATGCCGTCATTTAATTATCTCCGTACGTAATTTACGATAGTCTGACAATATAAAACAGTACAAAATGTCTTCTAGAATCGATAGGGAAAAAAGCTACGTGCTACGCGTGGAGGGGAGAGGGGTAGAGGTAAAAACCACGTCAGGCTACGTGGGGGGGGGGGGGTTCACAACTGGCCAAAATTGAGCTACGTGGTGTATGTACGCTGCATTATGACTTTTTTTTTTTTTTTTTTTACCGCTTTACGTCTCTTTTTAACATCGAGGTCTTTAGAGACGGGAAAGGATGGGGGACAAGGATGGGGGCAAGGAACAGGAAGGAATTTGGCCATGGCCTTTTGAAGGAAGCATCCCGGCATTTGCCTGGAGTGATTTGGGGAAACCATGGAAAACCCAAATCTGGATGCCCGGACGGGGATTCGAACCGCCGTCCTCCCGAAAGCGAGGCGAGAACGCTAACCGTTACACCGCCCCACTCGGTTGCATTATGACTCGCTGCTTCATGATACTTATACTTGAGGATACTTTTAAAGTTAGAGATATTTCTTGTCACAATAAAGTAGAATGCCGCCAGTTTGTGTATGCAGGGAACAGGGGCTCTGCAGCGTAGGGGCTAGAGCGCTAGCTCCACGTGCCGATGGTCGCCGGTTCGAGTCCGGCCGAAGACATGGGTGTTTAAGTGTTGTGTCTGTGAATGTGGTGTTCATGTAGTAGTGTCCTTGTGATTACACTTTAAAACATGTGCACTGGAGAAACTGTTTAAGCTGGCTGTGTGGCCTCAGTAGCCGAATACCGATTAAAAAAAATATGGAGTTGATCACTGCTGAATGTCATGTAGCAACTGACTTATGTGATTTATTTTAAGTTATTACATAGTGTGGTTGTTAACTGAACAAGTTTACTATCTTGTTTTCTTTTCTTTTTATGTATATATAAAACCCCCAGACTTATAAATGATATCTGTCCTGTAGGTGGCTATTGTACGTCCATAACTTGTCCAGCCCGCTATAGGAATGAATCGTTAGAAAGGAGGACAGAGTTTGACGTCATTTTGTATGTGCTGTAGTCATTAAAGTGTGATTTTCGCTTTCGCATGAAACAAATAGGCAGTAACGAAAGCAGTTATATTTTCTGGCATACGTTGAAGTATAATGCACTAAAAGTGGGAGTGCCACAGGGTACCACATTGGGACTGTTGCTATTAATTATTCTAATGAATAACTGTATTGATTGTTTACTATCAGAAATTAGATTGTTTGCAGATGGCATAATGCTATATAAAATGATCAAAATTGTAGAGGAGTGTAAACAGTTGCAGGGTGATCAGGACAGGATATCTAATTGGGTTGGTAAACATGGGATGAAGATAAATGCAAAGAAGAGTCAGCTTATTAGATACACAAATAAAAAACTAAATGTTGATTATGGTTATAAGGTGGGGAAAGAATTTCTCGTTGAAGACTTTAAATGCAAATATCTTGGCATTACACTTGATAACAAGCTTAACTGGGCAGGACACATAGGACAGGTGGTAGGAAAAGGTTTCAAAATCCTGCACTTGTAGGAGAGAGTGATGAGGGGATGTACGAGAGAAGTAAAGGAATTGGATTACAAAAATTTGGTCAGACCATTGCTTGAATATGGTAGTGTAGTATGAGATGCATATTTCGAGTGTCAAATGCATGAGTTGGAGAGGGTGCAAAAAAGGGCTGCTAGATTTGTTTCTGGAAATAATCGCAGAACGCAATCAGTAACACATATGATAATGGGATTTATTGCAAGACAGGAGGAGGGTAAAGAGGGTCATGGGAGTGTACAGGGCGTATACTGGCGATGAGGCATGGAAAGATATTGCAATAGGTATGAAAAGTAGTGCATGGAAGGGAAAAGATGGCCATGACCACCAACTGGCACTCGATTTCAGGTACAAGTGTGTGGGAAGGGTGTCAGAGATTGGAATAAGTTAGCAAGAGAAATGATGAATAATTTACGAAAAACGTTGAAAGAACTTAAAGATAAAATTAGTAGATGACAAATTTAGGTGGGTGCAAGGAAGGGACAAGATGGGTGTGTAGGGGAATTGACACTGGACCGTGCGCTCCATACCAGTTTTAATTAAATATTGTTTTTGTTTGTGTATTGTGTAGCTTAAGACGTGGAGACTGCAGGAGTGTCCCAATATTTGTTTAGATGATTGCAGAAAATCTCGGAACGGCGATACGCTGGTCCAGGGCATCAAGCTGGTCCTGTTGAACGTCACGATACAGTTAACGCAATGAGCCACACTGGCGGGTATTTAGTTTTATTAGAAAAATTTCGAAAATATCATCCATCGTCTGTTGGTGTCTGCATCCAGGAGCACGAAGCAGCTTGAACTCTCAACGAATCGGTAATTAACGACCCACTATCACAATGTAATTTATCTCTGACTTTGAAGACGATAGATATTAAAATACTCGACAGGTATGGAGGGAGTTGGTTTCGTTGTTACGTCGAGTACTTTTCAGCCCGCGCTGGTACGTGCGTCCTTTAGCGTAGCGACACACTCTGTGGATCCAGTCGGCTGCCTTTGATGTCAGGTATTATTAACAGCGGGGCGCGGCGCGGAGGCAGCCAGAGATATCACGACAACAGTGGCAGCCAGATACTACAGTGGAGCCGGTACAGCGCTGGTCGAGGCGCTTTCTATGGAAGAGAAAGTTGTTTCGCATCGTCACATCAAACTCTGCGGAGTAATACCATAGCATTTCGGCGAATTTTGACGTTATAACAACGCCATCAAAAACGGAGGATGCCGGTTCGAATCCCCGTCCGGGTATCCAGATTTGGGGTTTGCATGGTTTCCACAATTCATTCCAGGCGAATGCCGGGATGCTTCCTTTACAAGGCCATGGCCGATTTCCATCCCGTTCCTTGTCCCGCCTCTAATGACCTCGACGTCGACGAGGCGTAAAGCCATAAGTAAAAAAGTTTAATGATTACATCCACTATCCGGTAAAAAGTAAATGCGTATTGGTTACGATATGCTTGAAGGGCCCGCAGTGGAGAGGGTACAGAGGAGAGCCGCTCGATTCGTGACTGGTTGCTACAGCCCTTACGAAAGCGTCGCAGAATTGATATATAGATTAGGCTGAGATAGTTTGGAGGATAGATGACGTCATTTACGTTTAAATTTATTGGAGAATATGAGAAATTCTATGACCTACGAGTGCAGTGAGATACTTCTTCTGCTAACCTATTTGGGTCGCAATGACCGGAGGGATAAGATTCGAGAAATAAGATCCCTTATTGGTGCTTTTATGTATTCTTTCTTTCCTCGTGCTATTCGGGACTGGAATGCACAGAATTAAGATTGGTGCTTAGCACCCTCTGCCACCCACAATGTTTGTGTATTGCAGAGTATGGATGTAGAAGGGTGACAAAGTTGTAGATTCGCCGCTCGTGCGCCTCTTGGCGTAGGTACCTCAACCTAACTCGGTAATCCTACCAGGTTAAGAAGTCCCACTGTTCAAAGTGGAAACCGAACCAAGGAAGCGTTCTGACGTACTTCGCATTGTATAACAATCTGTGCTAGAGGTGAGGGAACTTTAAGAATAACACTTGAGATCGTCGAACGAACTGAGGACCTTTCGATCTCCAGTGAGACACTTTAACTACTGAGCCCCCTGACCCAGTGAATTACTCCCCCAAGAAAACTTTCATGGGAAATTTAAGTGAGGAGGTCTCTGTTTGCAGAGTTTCAACTTGCCACGCGTTCGCCTCTCTCGTGATTGGACGTACGGCTTAACGTGGAATCAGAACCAGAGAGCGTGCTAAGGTATTCATATGATTAAAACAAATCCTGTTATACTCCTAGATCCATCAAGAATCGAGCCCGGGACCCCAAATCTGAAAGGCGAGTTCATTGAAACAAATAGATTACCTATCATATATATTATTTCTAATAGTTTTTTTTTTTTTTGGTCACAAGGCATTATTTCCATTCATACCTCACCGAAATAGATAAGTGAGAAATTTTAAGGTCTACGCTTTGGTAACATTGTATTTTAAAAAGGAATTTTTCCGAATTTGTCCCTTAAAGGGCAAAAGTCTCATTATTTCCATAACGTATTTTTCTGTCACGAGCCGTTTCTCTCCCTAGATATCTGACCGAAACGCATAAATGAGGTATAATTTTAAAGATTAAGATCTCCGCTGTGGTAACATTATATTTTAAGAAAGAAATGTTTCGTAATTTGACCCTTAAAGGACAAAAATATCGACATTTCTACTAACTGAAGCCCCTGCACGGCTCGCCTGCAGGATAGGTGCGAAAGTTACAGACGGTATATCTGGCTGTTCTGTCTTATTGAGATGCAACGTGCGCATGTGTTATTTGGTTCTGTGTTTCAAATTCGCGGGCTGCTAGGACTTACTTTGGCTCTAAGCGCTGGTGGCGCTGCCTTTAGGCGGCAGGTCGGAACCATACCCTGTTGAACTCCAGTCTCCTAATCACACTTGTTGTGCGTGATTACCGAAATCAAGACTGGTGCATCATTTTAAACATTAAGGTCTTCATTAAGAAAGATTTTATTTGGAATTTGACCCTTGTAGGACACAAGTAATAATTATGAAGGTAGCGCGTATGATTCAGTTCATAGCCACGCCGCTAGATAGCAGCAGCACATATCACAGAGATATTAATAAAATATGCTTTTTGTACAATAAGTAGCTTTGCGAATTTTTTTTCCTGTTACCGAAATATTTCTGTTCTGCTATACAATTACATGTAAAAGTTATACCGGAGAAATTTTCTCATGGGCTATGAACATAGCAACACATATCACAGACATATGCATGCATATGCTGTGAGTATTTTGCTGAGTTTAATCGCATTCCGTTAAAGTCAGTGACAGTTCGTCATACATATGTTTTACGAGTAAATAAGTTCTCCCTAACTGTTTTGTAACATGTTACAAGTATTTTCTTATGTCCCTATTCTTTCATCGTATTACAGACAGCCAACCTCAATATTCATGATATTTTATTCGCGAAATTTTCGCGGGTGCCATCTATTATACAACTATTTTCTGTACCTCAGTTCTCATAAGGCAATTACCTGCATCACCTCTGCAGTTAACAACATTACGGTGACACTGCAGATGTTGCAGATAGTCTGTTCACTCTGTACTGGCGACTCAAGGTCACTTTCGTCAGGTTCTGCTCTGCGCCTCATCGCCCCTCCCTTCCACCGCTCCGAGATGACCACTGTGTCAAGGTAAGCGATTGACAAATTTCCCCTTCGCGTATAGGGGTAAGGGCGGTGGAGTGGGGGTAGAGCAGACTGACCTTGAACCGCCTCTTCTAAGTGAACGGACTACTACTTGCCGTCGGCCATCTTTATTATTTCGCCCTTCTCCGGAATAGTGCTATAGCAGACGTTTCCTCTAGGAATCATATTAGCTTTGTCCTTGATCCTTAAAGAAGGTGCTCTAGTACCTGAGGGCACTGCTATGGAAGGGCAGGTAGCCCTCGAAATTAACCCTACAATAAATGATCCAAATAGCGTAACAAGTAGAGAGAGGTTGGATGCAGTAGGTCGGGTTACGTCGACTGCAGCGCTGTATTTAGAGGGGAATGTTTGAGTCTTCTGCTTTAAGACTGACTCGAGTTGGCGGGCTTCTTGGGGCGCTGGTCTGCCCACGCACACACACACAACTTCAGTCGGCAGCACGCCCAAGTTCACAGCTCCTCAGCTGACTAAATACGCAAACCAGCGATTACATTTGATGTTTACTTATCCTGGCTAGATTAGAGGTATAGAGCCGTTCAAACATTAATAACATTAACGACCCGCCTGTATGGCTCAGTACGCTGAGACGCCCCACTCTGGATCGGGTAGGTAGTGGGGGGGGGGGGAGCAGAATCAAATCCTGATCCCCTCGTACCGGCAGTCCTGACCCCGGTTTTTACGCGGTTTTCCGTAATAATCTAGGTGAGAGGCAGAACGGTGCCCAATATCGGCCACATAAACTACACATTCACACCTACGAAAGTACATTTAGTGCACACAGAACCTAGTTCAACGCTTCGCCGACACATGGCAACACGCATTCCTTCCCCGGGAGTCCAGACAAATCCAAAAAGAGAAAAGGTAGAATGAGAAACAGCCTTCAGTCACTAGAATACAACTTTTATTGTATTACACAATTCATTTCGGACCCTGTGGATCCATCTTCAGGTGACTATGGTATTTACATTTGGATTTGAATTTTCCTTAAGCGAGATTCGTGCCTAGTAAAGTTTGTTCCTGCGCTTAAACTTTACTAGGCACGAATCTCGCTTAAGGAAAATTCAAATCCAAATGTAAATACCATAGTCACCTGAAGATGGATCCACAGGGTCCGAAATGAATTGTGTAATACAATAAAAGTTGTATTCTAGTGACTGAAGGCCTTTTCTCAATCTACCTATTGCCTGATTAATACACTCACGTCAATATAGATAATTATGGATAAAATTAAGTTAAATCCCGAACACGTCTCATCCTGAATAAACGCGGGGTACTAGCGGATTCACTACAATGTTTGAGGCTGAGGGAGGGTGTGTACGAGGTCTGTCCTAAAAGTATCCAACATTCCTTCATATTTCGTTATTTTTTTCCTTATTGCTTTACGCCTAGTCGACGGCTAAGGTCATTAGAGGCGGGATGGGACTGGGGAGAAGGAACGGGAAGGAATTCGGCCATGGCCTTTTTAAAGGAAGCATCCAGGCATTCCCTGGGAGTGATTTGGAGAAACCATGGAAAACCCAAATCTGGATGCCCGGACGGGGATTCAAACCCGCGTCCTCCCGAATGCGAGGCCTGAACGTTAACCGTTCACCCACCACGTTCGGTTTCATGTTTCCCCGCTAGTGTTATTCTGCATCAACGACCTGGTGCCATCCTTCCAAGTAGTCCCCATTTCACTGAAGAATACGCTCCCAACGGCCTGTCCACTTGTTGAACTCGTTTTTTTTGGTATGACGTTTAGAGCGTTCGTCGTATTAGTCTCGAGTGTTTCTTTGTCGTCGAATCGGTGTCCTTTGAGCGGCATTTTTGATCTTGGGAACAGCCAACAGTCACAGGGAGCTGCGTCGTTACTGCATGGACACTGACTTTGTGCTTTGTCAATATTGCTGCACGAAGTTCGATGCATGCGCTGGCGTGTTATCGCGGTGAAGAAGCCAGTCACCGCTTGACCAAAGCTGATGCCGTTTCCTTGTACCCGCGTCACGCAATCTTTCCGATGTGCATGGGGACCGGTATTTGGTATATGACGCGAGGCGTCCGTGGGCTGTCTTAACCTCTTCAGTCCCGAGCTCATAATAAAAGTGCAAGAAAACTACTATTGTGTTATTTGCTTATTGTTAATGCTAGTTAACAATGAATGACCATGAAAATTTTTTTAAAACAATAATTAATTTTTTATAGATGGTATAATGTATGATTTCTCGGGAATCAAGAAGGAAAATTATACACACAACTTTACTACTTCATGTTGCTTTATTTCATGGAGAAAAGATATGTCTATATCTTTGTTTCGACGAGCCATGTTGTACAACTGCAGGATCCCAAGTATCCAATCGGTGCTGCCAGCTTGTGACGCTAGGCATAAGAGCTGTGAGAAGCGAGATGTATATTGTAGATGATACGATAGGCCAGAAAAGGTTCAGCTGTGCAGTGGCCCGAGAAAAAAATAATTACTGGAGGTATCATATATGATACCTCAGGACTGAAGAGGTTAAGAAACCATCCCAGCATTCGCCTGGAGCGCTCTAGGAAAACCATAGAAAACCCAGATCAGGATGGCCGGAGCGGTTTATCGAGACCTTGACAGAAGAGAAGATTTTTTTTTTTTACTTATGGCTTTAGGCCTCGTCGACGTCGAGGTCATTAGAGGCAAGGAACGGGAAGGAATTTGGCCCTGGCCTTCTGAAGGAAGCATCCCGGCAGTGCAGGCTTAAGGCTACCGCAACAACCGCAGTCACGGGGGGGCCCAAACTTGAGGGGGATCCCACCACGATCCCCTTCAAAATTTGTCCTTACTTAACCAACATGAAAAAGAGAAATCTTTTAGTTTCAAATACTGATCTAGGAATTAGAAAGAATTTTTTAAAACTTTATGTGTGGAGCACAGTACTTTACGTAGCGAAACATGGACTTTAGGAATACCGGAAAGAAAGAAAATTGAAGCATTTGAAATGTGCTGCTACAGAAGAATGCTGAAAATTAGGTGGACAGACAAAGTAAGAAATGATCGAGTTTTGGAAAAGAAGTTTGTGGAAAAGCTTACAAAAAGAAGAGACAGGCTGGTATGTCATATTTTGAGACATGCTGGATTAGTTAATTTGTTAGTGGAGGGAACAATCGAAGGTAAGAACTGTAGAGGAAGACAGAGATTATAATATATGAAGCAGGTAGGGAGGGATGGAGGATTGCATCAAACCAGTCGAAAGATTGACGACAGCAAAAAAAAAAAAAAAAAAAAAAGAACAGTTTTCCTGCTCGAACAAATAATCTACAAATTTAGAATGTTAATAAGCTGCGTTCACAATAGACGTTTCGGGGCGTGGAGAAGTCCTCCATCAGACATCAGATTCAGTTTTGAGAAAGTCGTATCTGATGTAATTACAGTAGGCCTATATGTTTAAAGGAGTGTATTGCTCTGAACCTCTTTCAGCAATTTATGTAATTCCCTTCGAATAAACTCATTCATCTTTTGACGTTTCATACAAAAAGTTATTGAATTACGTGCGCCTGCTCACGTGTCTGCAGTCCCAAAAACCTACACGAACTAGCATAGGAAGGCAAGAAAAGAAATTTCGTATGCAAAAAGTGTATTATAAATGTAATAGCTATAAAACTGAATACAAAAACAATTTCATTTGACACAATGGGCACTCGGCGAAGTTGGTCCCGTTCAGCTAAAACTCAATAAACTGCTGGCCCGTTTGTACACAGATTTAGAGAATCCTCAGTCAGTCTCTTTAATCGTAGTTTGAGCTCTATATATATATATATGTGTGTGTGTGTGTGTGTGTGTGTATGTGTGTATAAAGTCAGGAAAATTATCAAAAGTGCAGGCAGAAGTACATCTAGAAAAGAAGTAGGGGGCCCCAAAATCAAACTTTGCAGGGGCCCCGAAATTCCTTAAGCCGGCCATGCATCCTGGCATTCGCCTGGAGTGCTCTAGGAGAACCATGGACAACCCAGATCTCGATGGCCTGAGAGGTTTACAGAGATGTTGTCGGAAGAGGAGAGATTATCATGTCATTATCTGACCCTCGATTTCAGGCGAAAGGAAGTGAGAAAATTTTTCTTTTGTGGGTGAGGGAGTTAGAGAATGGAATCAATCACGAAGGGAAATAATGGACAGCTTACCGGAAATGGTGAAGGAGTTCAAAGTTACAATTCGGAAAAGGCAGGGGCAGATGGAGGAAAATCATAACATTGGAAAGTGCGGGTGCTGGGACATCAACGTGAGCGTGTGGTCTCCATAGCAACTGAGTTAATAAATTAAATTAAATATTTATTTTCTCACGTAAACGTTGATAATATTGCACCAACATTTGGAGGTGTGCGGGTGACTGCAGTTGTTTACTGCACATCCTAGTGTTCGGTCTTGTCGTCGTATTTCTCTAAACTCTGCTGCCACGAGTTAAAGCCCTTTAGCGGCCCAGCTTCCCCGAGCGCCTGAATACTTTATACCGTTGCTTGGGAGTGAATTCCGACCGTCTGTATTTCGCAACATAATGCAGAATAAAACAGACAGAAAGACGCTTGGAAATGCACTGAGTGGTCGGAACCGCTAGGGACCAAGCGTGGTGGGAGAGTGGTAATGTAACGCTCTGGCCTCGCATTCGGGAGGACGCGGGTTCGAATCCGCGATCGGCCATCCAGATTTCGGTTTTGCATGGTTTCTCCAAATAGTTTCAGCCGAATGCGGGGTTGGTTCTTACGAATGGCTATATCCGAATTCATTCCCGGGTATTTCGCGCTGTCTGTTAATTACGTGATCTGAAATGGGGGGGCGGGGGAGTGTCCGAGAAAATCTCACCAAATCTGACGTGATCTTTTTAGTTCCTTGAAGAACAGTAGAGCAAGAAAAGGTTTACAAATGGCGTCTATCTCAACGTTAGAGGTTCCAGATTTTCGGAAAAAACACCTTAATTTGTAGAGGGCATAAGTAGATGGGTACAAGAAAGCGGGGAAAATGGGTGTGAAAGTAAATTGCGCTCCATCGAAATTAAATTAAATTAACCCCTGAAGCTGCGACTGGCAAACCGTCTGTTGTGTTCGGCGGGTTGCGTATTTCCCAAGCAGTCGCTGTGGTCACGTGAACTGAGTCCCTGACGGCAGCCTGCTTAATCCACTTTCATCTTAAATTTTAAACATACAGTGTGTTTAAACTCAAACTCAGTACGCTATATCAGAAGTCGGTAAAAAACTCATGTCCACCGGTCCCCTTTGGTGGCTAGTTTAAATCATGAGAGAAAGGGGGGCGGGGGGAAGGGAAATAACTGAGTTTCTGCTTGGAATCTAAGCGGAAATCTTAAACCCGGAGGATCATTATGTTGCCATCTGTATGTGAAAGGAGAGAGTTTGTGTGTGCTGTATGACAAATGTATTTCTTGTTTGTGTAATGTGTAAGCCCCGGATTCTTAGGTTCGAACCTATTTTGTTCCCAAATTAATATTCACGAAATATTAATTTCCTTTTACGTCTTTTGTATAAACTAATAATATTCATAAATTTAATAGGATCTAAAATAACCTAATTCTTATGTTATGACCTAATTCGGTTTTTAGAACCTAAAAGCACCTAATTTGATGTACTAATCCAGTCCAACTATAATTTTGTTACTTAAATAAAACAAATGACCGAACAGATTAGCTCAGGGGCACGGGTAGTGGTCTATTAATCTGGACTCGGGAGACGCCATGGGTTCGAACCCCACCGTCGGCTGTTCTGAAATGGTATTCCGTGGTTTTCCTTTTCCCCTCCAGGCAAATGCCGTAACAGTGCCTTATTGACAGGCTACGGCTGCTTACTTTTCCCCCTTCCTTCTCAAACATTTCGTTTGATTCCTCGTAGAGTCTGAGGGTGAAGCTGAACTTGGAGGGTAAATGGACTACATTTACGTGTAAAACAAATGCATTTATTTTAAAATTGGAATAACTGTTCACCACAATATTAAATGATGTGTTTTAACCTCATTGTTAACGGTAACATTGAGAAAAGCTGTAACATTGCGGTGTGGCAACTTCACATTATTACAAAGATTTACTTTCAGTAGAAAAAATTCAACAAAGCAAGTTAGAAATATAGCATGTTAAACATTAAAAATCTCAGGAACGCAAACCATTTCTAAGATATTAACAGTTGTATACCGTCATCGTTCAGTGGTAACACGGAAATTAAAACATTGTAAACATTGTGTAGGCCTACATACTTTTAGTTACTTCTTTAAAAGCAATCATGCCTAAACAGAAATCCTCAAGAAGTAGTCTCCTGAGAGAGTGGATTGGAACGGATAAGAACTTTTCTACAGTTGGGAAAATTATATATTTTTAAGCATGTGTAAAACCAGTAAGTTTAATTTGAACGTATCTTTTATATTTTTTTAAATTAGATTTTATTTGTTTTCATTTCTAAAGTAACAGAGTGTAGACCGCTTGATGTAATTTCATAATATTTACTGGTTATTATCCGGTGTTTTATATTCAGGTGGACTATTTTTATTTTTGCCTTCTATATAGGTGTCTGCAGATAAACGATCCCACGTACTACATCATCAGAATTCAGAAACTCATTTGGCAAATGTTACCAGGAGAAATTCTCCCAAACAGTTGCAGAGTTTCATTACAAGTTCAATGCTGGGTGCTGAAATTTCGTTGAATTTGCGTCTGGGTGAAGCTCTCACCGCCGCTAATATACCAGTTTCATCACTCCAGAATGCAGTCCTGAAAACCATTTTGGAAAAACAATGTAACAGAAAAATATGAGATGAATCCACTTTAAGAAAGAATTACTTGCCTCAGATGTATGAGAAAACCATTGAAAAAATACTGGTGGGCATCGCTGACCACTCCATCTGGTTAAGTGTAGATGAGACAGATGCCTGCGGCAGATACGGGCAAGCTAGCATTTGAGGAACCTAGTATACCCCATGTCATTATGTGCAGAGAACTTCCAACGACAAATCACTCTACTGTGGCAATTACTGTAAGGGATGCTTTAAAGGTGTTGGATCCAGATCCAAAACACGAGGATAAGTTGCAGTTGTTGGTGACAGACAGTGCAGTTTATAAATAAATAAATAAATAAATATGGTCAAAGCAGGGGAGTGTTTGAAGGCATTCCATCCCCGAGTGACGCATGCCACCTGACTAGCTCATGAGCTCCACCGGGTAGCTAAAAAAATTCGGGAACAAGTACCCTGTAGTTAACGAGATAATTTCTTCAGTGAAGAAAATATTCCTGAAAGCGCCAAGTCATGTAGTTCCTTTCAGGGAAAAGCTTCCATCAATACCCCTCCCTCCCGAGCCAGTATGGGGGACCTGTCTCTCAGCCGCAATATATTATGCAGAAAACTATGAAAGCATCACGGAGATAATCGAATCATTAGATGAAAGCGAAGATATTGCTATAGTAAATGCAAAGAAATCGTTGCACTCAGTACCAGCTGTACAGCAGTTGACTTATATAAAGGCAAATTTTTACAACCTAGAATTTTCAATTGAGAAGTTGGAAGGAGGCACTCTACTGTTGACGAAAGCACTTAAAATCATCCATGAAGTTAGGGCCAAAGGGGCTCCTGGACCAGTTGGGGTGTCTATAGCTAAGAAGCAGGAATTGTTTTAGTCCGCAGTCCAGATTTCAAGCGGATGGAACACATAGGCCGTATCCTCTTTGGACTAAAGGAAAAAGAAATTTTGTCCTGGAATCCTAAGGAAATTGCTGATATGAAGTTCGCCCCTCTTACCTCATTTGACGTAGAGCGTAGTTTTTCCACATTCAAGAGAATTTTAACGGAAGAGAGAGGAGGGTTTACTCCTGAAAATCTGTCAAAATATTTCCTTGTTCAGTGTCATATTAGAATTTTTAAATGAGTTGTTTACCATACACAATAATGACGAAATGTTGTGAACATTATAGTGGTTTATTTTGCATGTTTTAATGTGATAGAGCCATGCCATGTTAGAAGTTTTTAAGCAGTACTTGACATTGTATTATAAAGTCACAATGTTTTTAACACTATGGTAGTATATATAGCGTGTTTTAAATTTTATTTCTCTTGAAAACGTGTAAGTTCCTAAATCAGAATTTTAAAAACCTATAAAAGCCTAAAACGTGAGTTTAATAAACCTAAATTTGATTTTTTTGAACCTAAAAATCCGGGGCTTAGTAATGTGTAGTTTATGAGGCGGATATTACGGAACGTCCCAGTATTCACCTAGGTGACTGCGGGAAACCGACTAAACAGCGTAATAAGGGCGGCCGTGCGCGGGGGCGTGGGTTCGAGCCCCGTCCCGTCGTACCCACCAGATCCAGTGCGCAGCTTTTGAGCCACACTGGCGGGTTAGCTGCCTCACACGAACCATATTACATGTTGTTTAAACTACATACTGTCCGAGGGCGCCAACGTGTGTAGTCGATAGGGAAATTGTCTCGAATGAGATTACTTCTCTTATTAAAGCAGCCAAAACGAAAGACTCGTAGTCAGAGGCACCACTGTTCCAATAAGGGGCATCCATAAATTACGTGAAGTGTTTTTCTGGATTTCCGCCCCCCTCCCCCTGTGGTGAGACTTTTTGAAATCTGGCCCAACCCCCCCCCCCCCTAGAAATCGCCCTCTCTACTTTTTGAGACCTTTTCTTTCTTTTTTTTAGGTCTCACCCTCACTTTTCGACGAAACACATCCCCCCCCCCCAAATCGACTTTCACGACATTTTATTTAGCTCTACAATCCAAATTTTTTTTAAAACCTCACGTTAGATTTACGTTGACCCCCTCCCCCTTGGTTTGATTTGCCCCCCCCCCTATTTCACCCCATGTAATTTATGGACGCCCCCTAACGCGCAGGAGTTCGCAGACTACTTTAATGTGACCTTCACGTCAGACAGAAATCTGATTTTCGTGCAACGAGTACGGGAGAGCACTTCGCTGGCTAGGACTGCTGATTAATCCTCTTCGCGCCATAGAGTTAGCAGTGGAAACTCTCTCAGTTAACTAGGTTCGCAGTCACGAGTGGCTTTCTCGTTTATCCATTTACTTGGATACGCCCAGCCACCCCGGATCATTGAATCGGCTGCGGCGCCGTGATGGTGTCCGGCGCTGACACGGGGTTAGCTGGTTCCATAGTCCTGGTGGTGGACTTGCCCGCCCCGTTGTCTCAGTTGGTTGCGGCGCCGTGATGGTGTCCGGCGCTGACACGGGGTTAGCTGGTTCCAGTCCTGGTGGTGGACTTGCCCGCCCCGTTGTCTCAGTTGGTTGCGGCGCCGTGATGGTGTCCGGCGCTGACACGGGGTTAGCTGGTTCCAGTCCTGGCGGTGGACTTGCCCGCCCTGTTGTCTCAGTTGGTTGCGGCGCCGTGATGGTGTCCGGCGCTGACACGGGGTTAGCTGGTTCCAGTCCTGGTGGTGGACTTGCCCGCCCCGTTGTCTCAGTTGGTTGCGGCGCCGTGATGGTGTCCGGCGCTGACACGGGGTTAGCTGGTTCCAGTCCTGGTGGTGGACTTGCCCGCCCCGTTGTCTCAGTTGGTTGCGGCGCCGTGATGGTGTCCGGCGCTGACACGGGGTTAGCTGGTTCCAGTCCTGGCGGTGGACTTGCCCGCCCCGTTGTCTCAGTTGGTTGCGGCGCCGTGATGGTGTCCGGCGCTGACACGGGGTTAGCTGGTTCCAGTCCTGGTGGTGGACTTGCCCGCCCCGTTGTCTCAGTTGGTTGCGGCGCCGTGATGGTGTCCGGCGCTGACACGGGGTTAGCTGGTTCCAGTCCTGGCGGTGGACTTGCCCGCCCCGTTGTCTCAGTTGGTTGCGGCGCCGTGATGGTGTCCGGCGCTGACACGGGGTTAGCTGGTTCCAGTCCTGGTGGTGGACTTGCCCGCCCCGTTGTCTCAGTTGGTTGCGGCGCCGTGATGGTGTCCGGCGCTGACACGGGGTTAGCTGGTTCCAGTCCTGGCGGTGGACTTGCCCGCCCCGTTGTCTCAGTTGGTTGCGGCGCCGTGATGGTGTCCGGCGCTGACACGGGGTTAGCTGGTTCCAGTCCTGGCGGTGGACTTGCCCGCCCCGTTGTCTCAGTTGGTTGCGGCGCCGTGATGGTGTCCGGCGCTGACACGGGGTTAGCTGGTTCCAGTCCTGGCGGTGGACTTGCCCGCCCCGTTGTCTCAGTTGGTTGCGGCGCCGTGATGGTGTCCGGCGCTGACACGGGGTTAGCTGGTTCCAGTCCTGGTGGTGGACTTGCCCGCCCCGTTGTCTCAGTTGGTTGCGGCGCCGTGATGGTGTCCGGCGCTGACACGGGGTTAGCTGGTTCCAGTCCTGGCGGTGGACTTGCCCGCCCCGTTGTCTCAGTTGGTTGCGGCGCCGTGATGGTGTCCGGCGCTGACACGGGGTTAGCTGGTTCCAGTCCTGGCGGTGGACTTGCCCGCCCCGTTGACTCAGTTGGTTGTGGCGCCGTGATGGTGTCCGGCGCTGACACGGGGTTAGCTGGTTCCAGTCCTGGTGGTGGACTTGGCCGCCCCGTTGTCTGAGTTGGTTGCGGCGCCGTGATGGTGTCCGGCGCTGACACGGGGTTAGCTGGTTCCAGTCCTGGCGGTGGACTTGCCCGCCCCGTTGACTCAGTTGGTTGTGGCGCCGTGATGGTGTCCGGCGCTGACACGGGGTTAGCTGGTTCCAGTCCTGGTGTTTTTTTCATGACATTACGCCTCGTCGACGTCGAGGTAATTAGAGGCGAGATGGGACTATGTACAAGCAATGGGAAGGAATTCGGCCATGGCAATCACTCCAAGACAATGCCGGGATGGTTCCTTCAAAAAACCATGTCCGAATTCCTTTCTGTTCCTTGCCCCCACTCCTTTCTCGCCTCTAAAGACCTAGACGTCGACGAGGCGTAAAACAAGTAAAACAATAACCAAAAAAAAATCCTTTTTAAACAAAATTTTGTGTCAGTTACCAAAAACGACAAATAAAAATCTCAATTTCGTTGCATTCTGATATCAAATATGCACATTAAAAAACTCTGTCTCTGAGGTTTTTTTTTTTTTTTTTTTTTTTTTTTTTTTTTTTTTTTTTTTTTTTTTTTATCGGAGGTGCGGAGAGGAAGGTTGATTGTGTAAAAGAAACACAAATTTTCTGGCCAAGTGTAACCACAGCTAATATATTAATATCAGAAAAGGCTGACGGAAGAGAGGCCCCAGTTACGCTATGACTACATTTGTCGCTATCTTCAACTTATACTCGATGTATACCTGTGTCCCATTCAGACTTTTAATTTTCCAGTGACGAAGGTATTGCATTGGAGAAAATACTACTTTGTGTTTTATGTTGTCGTCGACACGAGAAAAAGACGGCGGCAGTGGTATGAAGGCGCAGCTAAGATGAACTACTCATTACACTATCAGAGATAATCTTTAGTCCTTTTTTCATCGGTACTTACTAGTAGGATCAGGTACACCAAGACTCTCACCTGAAACAGAACAAAGACGTGTAAGAAATGAGAAGTCCACCGAGGACTTTATGTTGTTAGGTTAACATAAACTGATTACAGTCACGGTCCATATTTGCAGCACAGTACAGCAATGATTCGGCGTCGTATGGATTCGAAGAGTCCTTGTTAGGGTTTTGGAGTTGTCTGGCACCAGATGTCTAAGCACAGGTCACGCAGTTCCTTTAAATTAGGGGCTGGTAGTTTGTGGGCGCGGTGGCTGGGAACGAGCATCTCGGAAACGACGATCCTGGTCGGCTGTTCTCGTGCTATTGTAGCGAGCATCTATGCAGAGTGTTTGACGGACGGTGAAACCACGACTGGGCGACAAGGTGGTGGACGTCCACGCCTCATCACAGAACGTGGAGGTCGGAGGCTTGCCCCCTCTGTAAAGCAGGATAGGCGGCGATCTGAGGCAGATCTGACAGCAGAGTACAATGCTGGTGCAGGCACAAGTGTTTCGGAGCGTGGACGTCCACCACCTTGTCACCCAGTCGTGGTTTCACCGTCCTTCAACCACTCTGCATAGATGCTCACTACAGCAGCACGCGAACAGCCAACCAGCCTCGCCGTTTCCGAGATTCTCGTTCGCAGTCTCTGGGGCCTCAAAACCACCGGCCCCGTAATTTAAGGGAATTGCGTGACCTGTGCGTAGACATCTGGTGCCAGCCAACTCCGGAAACCTAACAAGGACTTTTCGAATCAATGCCACGCCGAATCGCTGCTGTATTGCGCTCCATGGATGAATCAACACACTAATAAGCAGGTGGTCATAATTTTTTGCCTGATCAATGAAATAAAAAATGTGCGGTCAACAAATATGGGTGGTAATGAGAACAGAAACTTTCCCGTCGTGTGATTGCATTGAAGTCTTTACAGGGTAAAGCGCCGAATTGTGTTGTTAAAACCAAATATTTCGACCAGTTCCTCCCGAGCAGCCGAGGAAGTAACTTCCTCGAACAGCGGCCCGCGAGTGCGATTGCTAGTCGAGTTGTTTACTTAGTGAGTCTACGAGGAGTGTGAATCCCGGAGTGAAACAGTTATATTTTAGAATCTAACGAGAAACCTAACAGAAAACAAATAGACAAATCAGTGGTGCAACCGAAAATGTCTGTCCCGCTAGACACGGGGCAGACAATTAAGACAGCCTTAGAGACAATATATTCCAGTAACGTAACCTTGCAAACGCATCCGGTGAATCTTACTACCAACGAAGTAACACAGTTTCAAGCAGCCAACAGCATGGGGGAGCCAATACATACCCCAGCCACCATAGCGAAGGAGCAACAACAGCAACCCCAGCAACAGCACATACAACAGCAGTACATACAGCATCTGCAACAACAACAGCAGCAACAACAGCAGCAGCAACAACAACATCAACAACAAACGCAGCAGCAGCAACACCAGCAACATCAGATACCGGAGACGGGCGAGGGGCCGTGTAGTACTTCGCCGCTCAACCCTACAACGACTCCCGGTATAAACACCCACCAGACGACAGGTAGAGCTGAAGCAACTGTAGTTAAAACAAATCAGCTGATGGATGAAACGGTAGTCATGGACATCGCAGAGGATGGCAGATTGGAAGAGGATGAGGCTACAAGAACTCCCAGGAAGCGAGCTTGCGAATCCACGTCCGAAGCAGCAGAGAAAAGATTTGCAGTAGAAGAAGAGGCCAATCGGACCGTCGTAGATATGGAGATGACAGCACCTCCCCTGATCAATGCAGCCTCCCATCAAGCATCAACCAGCCAGACGGAATCAACACATAACACGAGTAAGCCTCCAGTTATTTCTAAATCAGTAAATTATTTCAAGCCTTCCGATCCGGGTCCTTATGACCTGTATGTCGAAAGTAAAGATCGTAATTTAGGCAAGCTACACCCAATGAGTATTGGAAAGCTGGTGCATACCAACATTCCGGAAGCAAAGGGGCATGTTGTAAACATTACCCCGTCAGGGAAGAATAGAATTAAAATCGAAGTAGATGACCACTCAGTAGCCAATAAGTTAGTTCAGTCGGCAGTATTTAAAAATAGAAACCTAGAAGCATATATCCCTACATTTCTAGTCAAAAAGCAGGGTGTTATCCGAGGAGTAGACATGACTCTAAACGAAGCAGAGATTATGGACAGACATTGAATCCCCAGTAAAAGTAACCAGTGTTAAAAGAATAACAAAGCGCGTTGTACGAAACGACTCATTATCAATTGTGAAATTACAGACATGCATATTAACATTTGATAGTCAAAAAATACCGCAATACGTATACCTATACGGCACGAGATGTGAAGTAAGCCCATACGTCCCAGCGGTCAAATAATGTTATAAATGCTTAAGATTCAATCACATAAGTACCCAGTGTAGAAGCGGGCAACGCTGCGGTAGATGCGGAGGTCCACATTCCGTGCAACAGTGTGAATCCAATGAAATAGTATGTGTTAACTGTAAGGGTCAACACGAGACCACAGATCGGACCTGCCCAGAATATTTATTTAGAAGAAAGGTACACGAAATGGCTACATTTCACAACATGTCCCTTAAAGAAGCCGAAGGCCAACTAAAGAAAATGTCTTATGCAAACTGTGTATCGAAAGTTTCCCCCAGTCATCCCCGACAGCCACCCTATATACCATTACTACAAAGTAGAATGGAATTCCCACCACTGTATAAAAGGAATACGCCAGTAGACGAAAACGTAGATCAACAACATAGCCACTCTCTAAATCACAATTCTGCAAAAGCATTCCAGGAAGAGATACAGGAAGGTCCGACCGAAATACTGTCAAATAACAGAGAGCAACCACCTCATCCAACACAGAACATCGCGGTCACTGCGATACACAACAACAACCGTGGGATAACGGTGAGCAGGCAGAAACGCAGCGTAACTCAGCAACGTAGTAGGACAAACGACTATCGACAACATTGGTATTATCCAACACAAATGTCGGCAACACCAATTGGCCACAACCCCTATACTCCTAAAGCACAAAACCTAGTGAACCCTACCCTTATGGTAAATGGGAAAAACAGGATAGTAGAAGAAATTTTCAATCTAATACTAACAGTGGCGAGATACATGAAAGACAGTGGAACTGAGGACTTACAATTAGATGAAATTAGAAAATCTATTGAGACATTAGTAGAGCCTAATCTTCCTAACTTTAAACCCAACTTTAATTAAGGAAGATAGCGAATACTATATTACAGTGGAATTCACGCTCCCTCACTGCAAATCAAGAATCATTTATGAGAACACTGAGTACACGAAACATATCGGTTGCCACTTTATCAGAGACTTGGCTGAAGATGGACAGGAATATTTCCTTCCCATCATATACCTTATACCGCAATGACCGCGAAGATGGCTGGGGAGGTGTCGCGATCCTAATCGGGAACTCAATACCTCATACAGCGATCAGCATAGATCACACCCATATAGAAGCCTTTCAAGCAATAGCAGCCAGAGTGAAGATAAACCGGCAGGAAATTACCATAGTCTCACTGTACTGTCCACCAAGGAACAACATTCCAGAGCACGAATGGCGCAACCTTATGCAACAGCTGGAGCACCCGCTAATAATCTGCGGCGATTTTAATGCGCACTAATACAGTATGGGGCTGCGAGATAACAGATACCAAAGGAAGGATTCTATTGGACCTAATAGAAGAACAAGAGCTATTTATCCTAAACGACGGATCGGCAACGGTACTCCCGCTGCCAGGACAACGTAAGTCTGCTATAGACCTTACCCTCTGTTCATCTTCACTTTCCTCGGAGTTCAGCTGGCTGAGTTCTTTCATGCACATTGGGTTCCAACCATTTTCCCATAGAGATATCTGCCATAAACCCAACTAACCTTCCGCCATACAAACCTTGCTCCAAATGGAACTTAAATAAAGCGGATTGGAGCAGATACAAGGAAATCATGGAAAAGGAAACTAATGATATTCCAAGCTCTCTCCCAGAAATAGAGAAATATAACACTTTCATTAATTGCATCAATAAAGCTGCCCATCTCGCCATCCCGCAAAAGAAAGCTGTAAATCACCCAAGAGGAATAATAGTTCCATGGTGGAACCCTGAATGTGGAAGGATGATAGCAAAGCGAAAACTGGCGTTGAAATATTATAAGCAGTCTCCAACCTGGGAAAATTTTATTGGTTACAAAAAGGTCGACGCTGCTGTAAAACGGACATTAAAACACCAGAAAAAGGAAAGTTGGAAAAATTACTGTTCCAAAATCTCAAAAGAAACGCCACTATCAAAAGTATGGGCAACCATAAACAAATTTAAAAAGAAACAAATTCCGACACACTCCCTATATTGCTGGACCGAAGAATTTGCAGATATTATTGCTCCACCTTCGGTAGCATCGCCTCCAGCGCCACTACAAGAGCCTTTCACTGGAGCGCTTCCTCCATGCTTCCTGCTACCCTTCAAAGCAAACGAATTAGAAATCGCCCTCAAAAAAATCAACAAATACAGCACCAGGGTACGACGGAATCCACTATAGTATGATTGCAAATTTGCCATGTAATGCGAAACAACTGCTCCTCCAGCTCTTTAACACAATTGGGATGTCAGGAAATATTCCCGAAGATTGGACTACGCATATTATTGTACCCATTTTAAAGCCGGGGAAAAAACCCAATGAGGCTACGTCATATCGTCCTATAACTCTAACATCCTGTGTCGCCAAAACGTTTGAACGCATAGTAAAACAACGACTAGAATGGTGGCTGGAACACAATAATCTGCTACCTAAGACTCAATTTGGTTTCCGTAAGGGATATTGCACATTAGATAACCTTACCCTCCTAACCACAGACATAGAAAAGGCTTTCACAGGAAAAGGATATTTAACAGCTATATTCCTAGATATATCAGGTGCGTACGATAATGTAACCCCAACAATACTGCTCAAAAAGCTGCAGGAATTGGGAATTCCCACATTATACTGTCAAAGTATCTACAACATGCTCCGTCAACGCACGATATTTATACGAAAACAAGATAATACCCTTTTCGGGCCTAGGAAACAAACTAAAGGAATACCTCAAGGATCTATTCTCAGCCCGCTGTTATACGCCATATACACCGCTTATCTTGAAAAAATCTTTGGCATTCACATTAAAATAGTGCAATACGCCGACGATATATGCATTTACACCATGTCGCCTTCGCTGCAATTAACGTTTCGTTGGTTAAATGAGGCGGCAACAGCGTTATCCAACTGGATATCCGAACACGGACTTAAGCTCTCACTAGCCAAATCGTCAGTGGTGGTATTCACAAAGAAACGGTATGCTCCCGAGGAACCAGTCATTCGCCTGGGACCGTATACCTTCCACATTGAAGCTTCAGCCAAAATACTCGGTCTTTATTTGGACAGCAAATTAACATGGAGCCGTCACATAAATTACATTCTAATGAAAGTGGGGAAAGCACTAAACATAATGCGATCTATCACTCGAACGTGGTGGGGAGCAGATCCCACAACTTTACTGACCTTATATCGCTCCCTAATACGCCCAGTACTAGACTATGGAAGTATTTTATTTGGGAATGCACCAAAATATGTTCTAGAAAAACTGGATAGAGTACAATTCAGAGCTATAAGATTATGTCTAGGAACAATGATGTCAAGCCCGACAAACGCACTTCTGGTAGAAGCAAAAGAAATGCCCCTCCACCTTCGCCGAGAATTCCTTACAAGCAAATACCTTATCCGTACAAGTGCTCTAAAGGAACATCCAGTACAAAAGAAGCTGTCACAAGTGTACAGCGGAAATAAAGATAATGGTCCATCTTTAGTGAGGAGAATGCCCCTATTAGCAGAAGGACATAAGGAATATGAAAAGATCAGACCACTGATACTAAAAAGCCGCATCATCCCAGGCTTCCTAAATCCATACGAGTTTATGTTTATAAAACTTCATATATATTACTTGCCAGAATATATCATCCGGAATAAAAACATTAATACAGCACTTTCACACTTCCTAAAAGTAACCTGGCCTAATTACACCCACATATACTACTGATGGATCTAAAACCATGGAAGGAGTTGGATACGGCTATTATTGTCCTTCCACCAATGACTACGGACAAACAGCATTACCTGCAGAGACGTCAATATTCACAGCAGAAACCCTAGCAATCTGCGCAGCAATCAAGTATGGGTTAGACAAACAATTTGCTAGAATCCTAATACTCACTGACGCCAAGAGTGTGCTCCAAAAATTACAAAACCCAGTACGCAATACGAAGATGCACCAGTACCTATATGAAATTATCAAACTCGTCTCAGAAGCATATTCAACAAGTATACAAGTCCATTTCCTTTGGATCAAAGGTCACACAGGAATACTGTACAACGAAGCCGTCGATCAGCTGGCGAAACAGAGTATTAATGAGGGGAACTTCTTAGGCATTCAGTTACCTTGGACCTGATTTTATACAACTCGTTACCAGGAAGGCATACAGTAAGTGGAATGAAGACTGGGCCCAGACACAGCTACTAAAAGGGAAACATTATGCAGCAGTTCAACCAACAATACCAAGGACACCAGTGGTTTAAAAAAATTCAATATAGCAAGAAGACACATAACAACAATCATTAGAATGAGATTAGGACACGGGTGCTATCCACAACATTTATGCCGCCTCCGAATAATTAACTCCCCGACATGCACTTTGATCAAGAGACCTCAGATCTTAATCACATCATACTTTCATGTTCGCAATACCAAGCTCAACGTAAGCGACTATACAAACAATTACAACAGCTATCGGTTAGTTTCCCAGCGAACCTAATTACCATTCTACAATCAAAAAATATACAGGTCTACAATGCAATCATCCGCTTCTTGCAAGACACAAACATAAAGATCTAAAGCCCATAAAATGTAATGCATAAGAAATTTGTTACCTCAATGATGTCCTGTAAAGTTACCTTTGTAATGTTGCTATTATAATGTTATCGCACTATTGTTACAATGTTTTTAGTGCAATGTTATTATAATGGTCTTATTACCATGTTGCCATTGTAAAATTGTTATTATAACATAGTTAATGTAAACTGTTGTAGTTGCAATGATGGCTAAATGGTCGCAGACCAAAGGCCAATAAATAAAATAAAATAATAATAATAATAAAAAAAAAATAATAAAAAAAATATTTCGACAGTTAGCTCCGCCGTTCTAATATCGTGTTTCTTCAACACATTTTGGCGGTACACCCGGTAAGACTTCATTACACCGATAGTGGTAATTAGTATGTTGAACAACATCGTAAGTTTCTGTACCCAAAACGAAGTACAATGCTTTACTATGTCGTCGTGTAGAGCAGTGTTCTTCCGTAGACATAAAATGTAGTACCCGTTAAGTAATTAAAAAAACAACCACTGAAATTTAAAAAAAACTTTGTATTTTACATGGACATTACTCAGTGTCTCAATGTAATTTGAAACATCTTTCATACGGTGTGGCGAGTTTTTGTGTCTCTGTCTCATATTCTTCCCCACTCATCCGTTATCCCATTTCTTTTTTATAATCGCGACCTTAGAAGCCTTAAATAAGGCCTCTTACTATTTCGTTGTGGACGCTACGTCGCATAAGCGATCTGGTGGAGTAAGGACCCCGGTTCGAATCCCTGTCTCGGCGGGGATTTTCACAGGCCCTTAACCCGACCTTCACCTCTCTGTGTAATTTGAAGTACGCCAGAACTCTCCAGTGGTTTAGATTACACGAAAAATCTAGGTTTCCTCTACCCGGTAGGATTACTGGGTTAGGAAAGTATCTGGTCGTCCTATCTCCGATACAAGGCAAAGTATACCTCCTTCCGGAGGGTGCCATCAATCTTTTGGTTGAATACCATTCTGAGGTTAGCTACATTAGTCTCCATTAAAATTGGGTGACTGGCCACGGCGACTCCATTTACAACGGTTGCCGATCGGACACTACGGTTTGAACGTATTCCGGTGATGTGCTCGTGGGATCAACAGGTTTTTCAGCCCTAAAGAGAGAAACCAAACAGCTAGTGTTATTGGTTCTGTCATCGTGTATACTAGGATTACTCCTTTGAATGGTTCAGTCAAACTTGCCTATCCAATACACTGCACACAACGCAGCGACCGTTGAATAGTGAGGCCAGCGTATGTACAGTATACGGACAGTGTATTCGATCTATTGGTGAGCGCTGTATTGGAGCTGCTTGAAAGGCTGGCGTTAAAAGTTGGCTGGCTTCACACAAATTTCAGTTGTAATAACTAACTTTCTTTGCAAATTCGCTTCCGTTTCTATTTATCTCCCCAAATTTCTATCTCAAAAAGTTGTCTCAAATCCGTCACTTTTAGCTCCCGACCTGATAGTCCAATTCATTCTGTGGGACGGACTTGGAAAGGACGGATCTAATACACGACGACGTTCGCTAATGCATTGGAACCACTAAATCTCCGACATTAGATAGAAAAAAAACACTAATGTAGTGGTAGAGCATATTTGCTCACATTCGGAGGACGCTGATTCGCATCCCCGTCCAGATTTGGGCCTTGCATATTTTCCCCAATCATTCCAACCGAATATCGTGATGGTTCCGTCAAAAAGGGCCAGGAGTAAAACCGTAAGCAAAGCAAAAAAAAAAAAAGCATATTGGCTTTACGACTTTCAAGAGTTAAATAGGTGATCAGTTTATTAAAAAGAGTTAGCTCAAATATTTTTCAGAATTTTTTAGTAACCTGCATTTTTCTGCTGTTTCGCGTGTTTTCATCATATGTGTGTTGTCCTTGGTGAATGGAATAATGTGTTTGACTTTTGTTTTTCTTCTAGTATCAAAGTTTAAACGTTTGTGATGTGGTGCCTTTCTAACTTCTACCGAAAAATTAATTTCACAATTTCATAACGCTTATTGGAAAGTTATTCTTTGATGTAGTGGTTTCATTAATATTTTCCGTGTTGTCTAATGGACTGTATTTCAGAAAAATGAATTAATAAATAATGAAAATTACATAGTAAAAAAACATACTCGAATGGTGGAGTGTTTATCTGTATTGTAACGTGATCTTTGGTGGGTATCTCATAAAGGAGTGTTCGTCTCGAATGCTGTGTGTTCTGTGACGCCTTTCTGTTCACGGTACGGACGAATCATCATTTCTCACAGATCGCCGCCTATCCCGCTTTAAAGAGCTGGCAAGTCTCCGACCTCCACGTTCTGTGATGAGGCGTGGACGTCCACCACCTTGTCGCCCAGTCGTGATTTCACCGTCCTTCAACCACTCTGCATAGATGCTCACTACAGTAGCACGCGAACAGCCAACCAGCCTCGCCGTTTCCGAGATGCTCGTTCCCAGCAGCGGTGTCCACAAACCGCCGACCCCTGATTTAAGGGAATTACGTGACCTGTGCGTAGACAACTCCGGAAACCTAACAAAGACTTTGCATGCCACGCCGAACCGCTGCTGTATTAAACTACAAAGGTGGACCAACACACTAATAAGCAGGCGGTCATAATGTTTTCGCTGATCAATGTATATTCTATACATCATTTCGGATTTTACGGCTCGCTGACATCTAGTTATAATCACTCATTTCAAAGGATAGTTCTTGTGTAATAGTTAGAGCATCGTAAAGGTTATACGTGTCTAGAACGGAGTTTAGGTTAAATGTGCTGTACCATCACCTCAATCCTACTGTGTGCTATGTAATGCTCGCATGTTTTCATCAAGTCATAGAATAAACATAGAGTTTACCGAATATGTGTGTTGTCCTTCATGAATACCTTGTCATTAGTTAAGAATTAAAGTACTACAATAAAATGGTGAGACGAATCGTCCCGTAAGTACCAATCCTGTAAGCCGCACTAGCATAAGCTTAACCTAGAGTATGCTTGTCTCAAAGCAAGTGTTAGGGATATCATCTCGCTTTGATCAGTTTAGTTTGACTGTAGAAGCACATTAAACCACTGTTTTCTCTCAACAAATCGATGCATACTGAACAGTAGAGATGGGTCACAAATAACTAAACGGCTACAAATAACCGTTATTTTAAAAACGCCGTTTAGCAAGTAACGGCCAAAACGATAACTGGAGTTATTCAAATAACTGTCAGCACCTCCCTCTGACAGCGCTACGAGTGCATCAGTCACCGCTTATTGCTTCTCTCACCGTTATTAATTGTAATAGATACCACTAGATGACACTACCATCGCAAAATAATAGTTATTAACTACGATAGCGACCACTAGAGGACACTACCTATGTAAACCGCTTTTTAATACGTTTGACCGTTATTAATTGCGATAGCGACCAACAGATGTCACTACTACTGACGACGTCAAATACTACTTTGCAGATATTATTTGCGATGGGGTCCAAAATTTATCATATTTCTACAAGTTAATGACCATTAAATGGGTTTTCAGCATCCATCCTTCCATAGTAAACAACGTGATTATGCTTTTTGTTACAGCTGTTTACCCGTGTTATAGCGTCTTTGCCAGTTGAAGGCGTTATTAACTTCGATAGCGATCACTAGAGGACACCACCTATGTAAACCGCTTTTTAATACCTTTAAGCGTTATTAACTGCGATATCAACCAACAGATGTCGCTACTACTGACGACGTCAAATACTACTTTGCAGGTGTTATTTGCGATAGGGTCCAAAATTTATCATCTCTCTACGACTTAGTGACCATTAAACTGGTTTTCAGCATCCATCCTTCCATCGAAAACCACTTGATTATGATTTTTGTTACAGCTGTGTACCTGTGTTATAGCGTCTTTGCCAGTTGAAGGCGTTATTAACTTCGATAGCGATCACTAGAGGACACCACCTAAGTAAACAGCTTTTTAATACCTTTAACCGTTATTAACTGCGATAGCAACCAACAGATGGAGAAACCATCGAAAAGCGCTAGTATTTCCACAAGTCAATTAGTTTCAAACAGCAAATCATATTTACATTTCAAATTACGTCTGAACAACATATTTGATTTGCAGCTGATCTGTTATTGGGACACATTTACAACATATGTAAAGTATGCTATACATATAACTATAGCCACACAAAACTTAATGCGAATTAATAGCCAGACTGAAAAAATTATTTACTTTCAACAAAGTTAATTTTCTGTTCTTTACGAGTACGCAACGCGAATGCTGTATTTGTTGCATATATTCATAAAAACTCCTACCACAAGTTCTTTAGTTTCAAACAGAAAAATATGTTAACACGTAATCAAAACTGCCCACTTCGGATTATTTTTATATATCGTACTTCCCTAAATCACTTATACTTCATTTCCTCCTGTTTGATCACGTCATACACTAACCGCTAAAGTTGGCCGTGTTAAAATTCTATATTAATTTACCAAGGCATCACTGCCACTTATTAAACAAATACACAAACAAAAGTCGAAGGCGTATATAATGTCTCTGACAGTTACTAGGAAAGCCGCTTATTTGAAAGCCGCTTTTGGTGACGTATCGTTAAACGCTAAATAACGCTAATAAGCGGCTTTTCGTGACGTCGGGGCTATTTCGCTATTATTTGGGGGCGTGGCCGCTATTTTCGTCATATCCGGTTATTTGACATTTCCGGCTTATTCAACAAGAGAAGAGCGTTTCTGAGCAGAGATTTTAGTGGCGTCACCACAGATATTACGCCGAAAAAAAAATAACTGTACGCTATTTCTAACTGCGGTTAGAAAAAAGAAGCAATAACTGAATGACGTATTACTGGAAAAAAACGTTTTGCCCATCTCTACTGAACAGACAGCAGTCTCGTTGAGAGGACCAACGCTATGTCCCTACACTAGACTGCGACGCTGATAACGTGCACCAGGCGCCCTGACAACAGGTGTAAACACCAGTCCAGCACGCTCCACTGAACACAGCAGGCATTGTGTCCAGTCGAGCGTCGATCACTGCACGGGGCTAACATGAGAAAAACTATGTTCGGACACGTCCTCAAAACTTGGTGCAGACAATCTACGCGGTGACTCCATATCTGGTGAACGTGACAGAATACCTGTTTGCTTTCCGAAAGTCCGACCCAGTGTAGTGTGTGAATGGTTAACACGCTCTGGCCTCGTATTCGGGAGGACGTCGGTTCCAATCCCCGTCCGGGCATCCAGATTTGGGTATTCCATGGTTTCCCCAAATCACTACTGTCGAATGCAGGAATGCTTCATTTGAAAGATTATGGCCAAATTCCAAATTCCTTCCCGTTCCTTGCCCCCAGTTCTTGATCTCGACGTTGACGAGGCGTATTTTTTTTTTTTTTTTTTTTTGTAACTGCTTTACGTCTCTTTTTAACATCGAAGTCTTTAGAGACGGGAAAGGATGGGGGGGCAAGGATGGGGGCAAGGAATGGGAAGGAATTCGGCCATGGCCTTTTGAAGGAAGCATCCCAGCATTTGCCTGGAGTGATTTGGGGAAACCATGGAAAACCCAAATCTGGATGCCCGGACGGGGATTCGAACCGCCGTCCTCCCGAATGCGAGGCGAGAACGCTAACCGTTACACCGCCCCGCTCGGTCACGAGGCGTAAAGCCTGAAGCAAAAAAAAAAAAAAAAACTCAAAGTCCAATCCTTCCTCATGCAATGACACGATGACAAGGTTCGAATCGTTTCGACATGTAAAAGAGAATGGGATGGATAGAATGCCAAGAAAGATACGACGAATAGAAAGGCAAAGTAAACAAACAAGAGAAATGTCTCTAACGTATTAAGGGGGGATGAACCGATCAGAGCTAAAAAAATATGTTTTCCGATTATATGATTATTTATCTGTATTATGTGAAAGTTTAAGGCTTTTAAATTAATTGGAAGAATTTTTAAAATAGTTTTTTTATCTTTCGCTACCAAATACAACAAATGCAAGTTAATAAACGTTCCTAAACTTTGAGTCATATGTCTATTTTCAGTATGTAGGTACAATTTTCTCAACATCTGTAAGGAATGCTCAGACGAAATTTTCAGGGAGGACTTATAGCTTCTTGAAATAAATATTTATGAAGAATTGTGCATTCTTTTATTCACTTGTAGGTTTTAGGTACATTTATATTGAAATTTTTAGAACAGTTTACTGCTTCCAAAATTAAAATTAAGGTATAAATTCTATTTGTACTTATATTTTATCCATTCTTCATATAGTTAGAGATATTTATATGCATTTAATGTTGGAAAAGAATTAGAACAATATATCTTATAATTTTTCTGACAGGTACCTATACCGAGAGAAGATATTGGAACTGACTGTACAAGTGCAATTTTCTCGGACATGGTCAGTGTACTATGTCATACAAGGGAGTTAACATATAACAGTAAGTGTACAAAGTATCAGGCTTTTATGTTGTATATGGCAGCCCCAAGGATGTTTTAAATCTAGTTGCATATTTTTGGTTACATCCCCCCGTTGATATTCCGTTACGAGACCCAGGTAATACACTGATTAGGCAAAGATTATGTTCGTTGCCCAACGCAAGATAGAATGCTCTCTGGTGATTGCGGGTACGCGCTGCAGTGAGAAAAGTAGGCCTATACACGCGGGGCAGAGACGCGCGGGGGTCATTCTAGCGACGGTTCGTGTGGCAAATGGTAAAATGCACCAACATAAGTCACTTTGATAAAGGTCACGTTATCTTGGCGCGGCGTCTGGGAACGAGCATCTCGCAAATGGTGAGGCTGGTCGGCAATTCGCACGTTATTGTAGTGAGCAGCTACGGAAAGTGGTTGAAGGACGGTGAAACCACGAGAAGGCGACAAGGTGGTGGACGTCCACGCCTCACCACAGAACGTGGAGTCAGCTGGTTTTGCCTCTTTCAACGTGAATACATCAACGAGTTGAAACTTCAAGGAAAACTGGAAAAGACTTACTACTCCCACCATCTACCAACTATAACAATGAATTAAACGTATGTCCGGATACTCTACGCGACCGACATCGGGTACTTAAAAACTCTTCAACAAAGTTGGCTGGGTTAGAATTAGGGATATAATGGAGCTGCGCATCCCCATCTGCAAGTGCGGAACTTTCGCATGTAATACTACATCCACTTTCGCAAGTTTTATTGTGGAGGTATAGCGGAGGTTTTGTTTACATTACAATCTTCTATTAGTATAATAGACAAGATGTAGCGTTGTCGCACCTACGTCATGTCACGCGGTGACGTTGCGCTATGACGTCACGCTTTACGATATTATTTGTGGGAGTGCGCGTTATTTAATATCATTTCCAAGCAACAGTGAATAAATTAACTCACATAACACTGAAATAAAAGTATGTATTGCGTTAAAATCGATATATCAATCATTAGATGCTTATATTTACGTAATATTCTTTTGATATATTCAAGTATTCCTTAAATTCTTTGTCCATAGATATTGTAAGATAAAAGCTTTGTATTTCGAGCATCAGTGCTGCTAAATGTTTGGTTAGAGTATAACTAGCATGGATTAGAATTACAAGTTTCATTTGACGTTAACGCAGAGGGCATGAATAATTTAGTTTATTTCAAAATTTAAACTGTGTCCTATTAGTGAAATTATTTGTGTTTAAATTGGCAAATTAATTATCAGTTTTTTTTACTGAAACATTACATGGTTCAAATGAAAGAAGTTGCAAATTGTTCGCGATATATACGGCCTAAACCACAATGAAATATTACATGGCATAGCTTAAGTTGTTATAGCATCCTTCGTTCTTGCTGGAGTCATTATTTCAGCAGATGTAAGCTTTCTTAGCCGTTAAAATATCGATCTTCATCATAGGTAGCTATTAAGAAAGAAATGTGTCAGAACCTGTGAAGATTTGGGATCAAGTTTATATCGCGATGCATGGAATGTATTAAATTGCGTGTGATTGAAGCTTTGCTTTTCTATCAGAAATTTTAGCGGATATTATGTTTAAGCTGAAATGCAACCTGGACCAAGTTGACAACTGAAGCTTTTTGCTACAGCACAATGAACGATAAATTACAATGAGCTTTATTTTGCAACAATTCTGATTAGTTAATCAACTGCAGAGAAATATCCACGTTATTTAATAACATTTCTAGGCATCCACGAATAAATTAACTGACTGAACATACTTATTAGTTGCTTAGATTTATTTAATATTAGTTTATGTAGAAGTATTCGTTGATATCACATTTATGTAAGTTAATTTTCGCAATGTTAGCGGCACTTGAAGTTACAGCAGTGGGCATGCGTTTTTTTTTTTTTTTAGTATTTTTTTTCTGTTACTTAATTCATTACTTCGTTCTAACGAAAGTATTGCTAACATTTTTCGGTTGCGGAGCGTCTTACGTTTCAGAATTTTTAATTTAATTCATGGCGACGTTTCGGAAAAAAAGGAGGGTGCAAATGTGAAGAAGATGCCATTATAACGAAGCAATTGATACAAATTTCAACAGGGCAGTACCAGTTTCCGGCCGGTGGAAAATATCACCTTCCACCCATTAAAACTAATATTACGTTGGAATGACGTAAGCTGTTAAGATTTATTTTTAATTTACTTTGGTTTTACTGATGCCTTATTTCAGCCGCATGTAACTGTGTCAGCTATTCAAATGTGTTAGTATAATTCTGAATAACGAATATAAAAAATTAAGATTGAAGAACCCTTATAGATTTTTTATTTGGTTTATTTCGCGATACAATGTGACCATTGAAATGTGATAAGTATATGTATTAATATGCGTGTAAAGTAAGTATTGTTTCTCTGGCGGCATGTTTATTCAGCACATGGAGGAAGGAAATATTTCCTCCATGCTTTAGCGTAGTACTGTACGTGGTTATGGGATTCTACGATAACCGTGAAGCCGCAATTTGTTGATGGATTCTTATGTAACTCGACGAAAAAAACTGAAAGTAGAGAATAAAATGTTTTGATATCTTACTTAATTCTCGAGATATTGTATCTCAAAATTGACGTGGTTAGGTTGAAATGCGGCCTGGAACAGAAGAAAAATTTCGACATTGCCAAATTTGATGATGATATCGTATGTAACTCGAAGAGACAAATCGAAAACAAATAATACATTTTCTTTCCATATCTCGCTTAGTTCTTTAGATATTGTATTTCAAAATTTAGGTGGTTTGGGTGAAATCTGGCCTGGACCAGAAAAAACAAACTACCAAAACCGCTATATCTACACGGTGGAAATGCACTATATGTGTTTTATTTTCTTCCTGGTGGTTGTTGTTAGGTTGAAATACGTCCGGGACTAGAGAAACTTCACCAAAATCACTTATAATTGATTTTCAACATGCTATATCTCGAAAACCAAGAAAGATATCAAAAAATTTTATTCTTTATTTTCGATTTATTTCGTCGAGTTCTACAAGAATTCAACATCAGATTGTGGCACCACTGTAATGATTGAACTGCCTGTTGTTAGATTGAAATGCAACCTGGACCAGGATAGCAACAGAAACATTTTGTTATTGCGCAAGGCAATAGGAATTATATTATGATTTATTTTTGTGTTTATTTAAACGATTGCTAAGAAATGATTTGCCAGAATACTGAAGTTTTATGATTTAATTTAGTATCCTTCGTTTACACTGTGGTCATTATTTCAACTGTAGGCTATGTAATTTATGTCATCCGTTAACACATCGATCTTCATCGCATTATTAGCGAAGATTGTGGTTTGACTGAAATGCGACCTCCATCAAGTTGACAACTGAAACGTTTTGTTACATCACAAGGGATGAGAAATTACAGCACATTGAGCTTTATTTCAAAACAATTCTGTTTAGGTAAGCAACTAAAAAGAAATTAATTGCCAGAATACTCCAAACCCGTCAATTTTGACGGGCTTTGTGGCTAGTATATATATATTATTCTTACCTCATTACACAAGATTAGGGCCACCATCACTTACATAACAACTACATGGCTGTTTCTTTCTTACAGTTTTGTAACATAAAGTAACAATGAACTGAGCGGTGTTATTACGAAAGCGACGAATTTACAGGTTTGAACTTGCTTGTAAAGCAAAGCTCTCTATTCACGGTCCAACTTACGGGACCTCCGTTTAAAACTACCGTAGGATGCGCTCACCCATTCACACTACTAGAAAAGTTTTAATATGATGTTCCAAGCATTGCTTTCCACTTTTACTTTCTAGCGACACACCAGTGTCCTTACCGTAACTGTAGGATGTTTTTTCAATCACGATCCAACACGATAGCTTGTTTGCCAGCAGGTGTAAATAATTAAATTCAGTTGTGAAATCATACCATCTTTTTGCTGTCAAAAGATGCGGCAAAAAATAAATAAATTAGGTGGCGTTGGTTGTGCAAAATGTAGAATTTGTGATAATAATTTACATGTTTTGATTTTACTTTTATTTCTAGTAAAATATTAAAATCTAAATAATTATTAATTTATTTTTTCACCTCCACATACGCTTCCGAAAAACAACCACATCTGTGGATGTCAAGCACTGAATGTTCGCATCCACTAAGATGACCTGCATTAGAGCGCTAGTTTGAATGTGTTGTCGCTCGTTTGTTGCAGCCCCGGGCGTTGGCGTGAGAACACACGCGATGCATAGCGTCCTGCACGCAACCTCTGGGGTCGCTTCCGACAGCTCGGAAAAGGAAATTAACGATACCAGAGCGGAGGGCAGGGACCTCCTAGCATGCAGGACTGTGGTATAACACTACGTACGCAATGCAACGATAACAGTACATCCATAACCAGCTTGTAACGGTACAGCCTTTTCCTCATTAATACAGGGCTATTACAAATGATTGAAGTGATTTCATAAATTCACTGTAGCTCTATTCATTGACATATGGTCACGACACACTACAGATACGTAGAAAAACTCATAAAGTTTTGTTTGGCTGAAGCCGCACTTCAGATTTCTGCCGCCAGAGCGCTCGAGAGCGCAGTGAGACAAAATGGCGACAGAAGCAAGAAAGCGTATGTCGTGCTTGAAATGCACTCACATCAGTCGGTCATAACAGTGCAACGACACTTCAGGACGAAGTTCAACAAAGATCCACCAACTGCTAACTCCATTCGGTGATGGTATGCGCAGTTTAAAGCTTCTGGATGCCTCTGTAAGGGGAAATCAACGGGTCGGCCTGCAGTGAGCGAAGAAACGGTTGACCGCTTGCGGGCAAGTTTCACGCGTAGCCTGTGGAAGTCGACGAAGGAAGAAAGCAAGGAGCTAAACGTACCACAGCCGACGGTTTGGAAAATCTTACGGAAAAGGCTAAAGCAGAAGCTTTACCGTTTACAATTGCTACAAGCCCTGACACCCGATGACAAAGTCAGACGCTTTGAATTTTCGGCGCGGTTGCAACAGCTCATGGAAGAGGATGCGTTCTGTGCGAAACTTGTTTTCAGTGATGAAGCAACATTTTTTCTTAATGGTGAAGTGAACAGACACAATGTGCGAATCTGGGCGGTAGAGAATCCTCACGCATTCGTGCAGCAAATTCGCAATTCACCAAAAGTTAACGTGTTTTGTGCAATCTCACGGTTTAAAGTTTACGGCCCCTTTTTCTTCTGCGAAAAAAACGTTACAGGACACGTGTATCTGGACATGATGGAAAATTGGCTCATGCCACAACTGGAGACCGACAGCGCCGACTTCATCTTTCAACAGGATGGTGCTCCACCGCACTTTCATCATGATGTTCGGCAGTTCTTAAACAGGAGATTGAAAAACCGATGGATCGGTCGTGGTGGAGATCATGATAAGCAATTCATGTCATGGCCTCCACGCTCTCCCGACTTAACCCCATGCGATTACTTTCTGTGGGGTTATGTGAAAGATTCAGTGTTTAAACCTCCTCCACCAAGAAACGTGCCAGAACTGCGAGCTCGCATCAACGATGCTTTTGAACTCATTGATAGGGACATGCTGCGCCGAGTGTGGGAGGAACTTGATTATCGGCTTGATGTCTGCCGAATCACTCAAGGGGCACATATCGAACATTTGTAAATACCTAAAAAAACTTTTTGAGTTTTTGTATGTGTGTGCAAAGCATTGTGAAAATATCTCAAATAATAAAGTTATTGTAGAGCTGTGAAATCGCTTCAATCACTTGTAATAACCCTGTAGTTACTGATGAATTGTGCTACAGGCGGCGAACCATCTGAACATTTCGCTGCACGGATGACGCTGTCTGAGGATTTTTGATCATCTGAGCTGTTGGGCCGTGATGAAAATTTACTGTAATGATAATAATAGTAATAATTCCGTGTGGTCGTAATGACCTGGTGACAGGGTTTCTATTGGCTGAGTATTCCGCCCTTGTCGTAGCCGTTTTAACCTAACACGGCAATCCTGCCGGGTACTGGGGACCTACAGTTTAACGTGGAATCCGAACCACCGAAGCGTTCTGGCGTTGTTTACATTACACAGTACACTGTGCCAGAGGTGAAGGCCGGGTTAAGGGCCTATGAAAATCCCAGACGACACAGGGATTCGATCTCCAATCAGACGCCTTATCCACTGAACATCCAGACCGCTCGAGAAATGTACTGACAGCTAACTGTTCAATACAAACTCCTAATTCTACCTTACTCTGATTTGAACTAAAACGTCTTGTTTGGGTAAAATCTATACTACCCACTTTGTGAAGGTGTTAACTTTAGTGAAAGTCTAGCTGGAGCGCTCGAAGAGTCAACTTCCTTGTTCCAGAGAGCAGTCGCGTGACAGTAAACTTCCGCGTTCGCGTGTGGATCTTACCGTCTTCGACTAATACTAGTGTAATCGTAACTTGTTTAAATAGTGACCATTACGTGAAGCTTTAATAGTGCGTATCCAGATGTATGGTGGCCAGTACGGCGAAGGGGGGCGGACCACCACCGCCACCACCAGCACCACCGGACATCGCCTATGGAACAACATCACTGGCAGCAGTGGGCGGAAGCATTACGGAAGCAGTGAGTACTGTTAACAACTATGCGCTGGCAGGCGAAGTGGACGTAGAAATGGAAGCAGAGGCAATTGTTAACCGTAGGAAACGCCCTGGTGATTTAGATGCGAACTTTGGAGTGGACAAACGGGTAACATTAGTGTTAGACTACCCCCAAACAAGATAGTGGCACAGTGAAAGCTGCAGTACCAGTTAATGATAACAGACAGGCAGGTAGATCAGAATCGCCTGAGCAGATAAACCAAGATAAACCAAGATAAACAGCAGAGTATATCCGCTAATAGTAGGAATAAAACCTCAATTATGTATAGAATGTCAGACACGGGCCCATATGTAGTTTTCATTGAAGGGAAGAGCGGAAATGTGGGACGGCTCCACCCCATGTCGCTTGGTAAATTGCTACATCAAAATATACCTGAGATTCGTGGACAAATAATTAATATAGTAACAACAGGAATAAACAGATTAAAAGTAGAAACACTTTCACCAAGAGCGGCTAACAGTATTGTGATGTGCAGATCGCTAGCGGCAAGGGACTTAGAGGCTTATATCCCGGCCCACTTGCTCTGTAAACAAGGCGTAATACGCGGAGTGGATACTGAGTTGGAAATGCAGGAAATGCTAGAGGAAATCGTGACACCAGTTAAAGTTATAGCAGCAAGAAGGTTAACTAAGTCTAGAATCCTAAACAACATTAGAACGGAAGTGAAGCTAGAAACATGTGTGTTAACCTTTGATAGTCAGTCATTACCACAGTTTGTTTATATACACGGGACGCGGTGTGAGGTAACACCCTATACACTCGCCGTACGCATTTGCTATAATTGTTTGCGTTATGGTCACATAGGGAAGCAATGTCGGGGCAAGCCCCGTTGTGATATGTGTGGTGAGACACACCGTACAGCTGACTGCACATCTGATGTGGTACGCTGCGCCAATTGTAGCGGACCACATAACGCGACAGACAGGGCCTGTCCGATGTACTCAATACGCAAGCAAGCACATGAATTAGCAGCTAGAAACAACGTGTCTATTAGGGAAGCGGAAAACTACTTTAAAAATAGACCATATGCTCAGGCAGTACATTGGCAGCAGCCATACGCAAAAAACACTCCAGACGGACGACAGTACCTGTACAAAACACCAGATATCACTAACCATAGCGAATTTCCGCCTTTAGAATCGAACAACACACCCGCACTGTATAAGCCACATCTGGATCGACCAGTGCTAGATCAGCTACCGCTGCAGAAACAACAAACAGTAGGACAGGAGATGGCTAGCCACACCACAACACCAATGCTGCGGGTAGAACGCAAACAACAAACTGGACATAGGGCTACACTGAGGAAGAATCTATCAGCATATTCGGGGATGTATCAGCACGTCAACGATCCAAGAGGGCCACCAGGAACACCGATAGGTATTAATCCATACCGACCGATACTGCCAGTAGATTCAGATGAACCAGGCAACAATATTATAGAACAACTAGTGGAGCTAATTAACAGGATAGTAGAGAGGACAAAAGTAGGGGAACAACTGGGAGCAAATGACATTAGACAACTGCTAGAGAGGAGTACGATATCCCACCTCGTTAATCAAAGACCCCACAACAATGGATCAAGTAACTAATAGAATATCACAGGGGAACATACAAACAGGTGACAATTTGTCCAACGGTGTAACTAGGATATTACAATGGAACGCCAGATCTATTAAGGCTAATAAGCTAAGCCTTATGCAATACATGATGGCCCACAATATCTCCATAAGCGCCATCGCAGAAACATGGCTAAACCCTAGAGAGACATTCCTATTTAGAAATTATAACGTTGTGCGGGCAGATAGGCCCGACGGTTACGGCGGCACAGCGCTATTAATACACAAGTCAATACCGTACCAGCTGATAAACATTAAATCATCTAACTTTTCCTTCGAGGTCTGTGCGGCACGACTGCTATTTAGAAATAATCACATAACGGTAGTATCCATCTACAGATCACCAAATCAACCACCGCTTAAAAAATCCGAGCTACAACTACTAATGCGCCACCTAGATGAACCGGTATTAATCCTCGGTGACCTTAACGCCCACCACTCACTTTGGGGAAGTGCGTATGACACCGCGATGGCCGACTAATCACGGACGTTATGGAGGAACTAGTCGTACTGAACGACGGCTCCGCAACCCGCATAAACAGACCTACACAACTACAATCAGCTGTTGATGTATCTTTTGCATCTCCATCAATTGCCCCACATATAACATGGGAAGTCATTGATGACACCCTCGGCTCGGATCACTTTCCAATTCTCATGAAACTCTCTAATACTGAAAGGAGAGAGCGATCTATCTTCTCATACTATAAATGGAACATCAAGCGAGCCAACTGGAACAAATACACACAGGAAGCTGAAATTGCCTTCAAACACTACAAACCCACCGAAGATATAAACAACGACTATAGTGCCTTCATAAACTGCATCGAGAAAGCGGCTGATTCCAGTATACCAAAACAAAAGCAAACTAATGTGATAAAAACATCCGCAGCGGAGTGGTGGGACCAGGAGTGCGAGGAGGCTATAAAAGAAAGAAAGGAGGCCAGTCAAAACCTACAAAAAGCATCCTACAACGTCTAACTATATAGAATGTAAAAGAACATGCGCGAAGACAAAAAAACTTCTAAGGAAGAAGAAAAAGAAAAATTGGGAAGATTATTGCTCCAGACTTAGCGTCAACACACCGGTCAAAGAAGTGTGGGATAAAGTTCGCAGATTGAGAAACGTAACCGAGATGAGGGCCACAGAACGCACACCTCCACTGAACGTCCTGACCGACATGCTAGAAAGCTTAACACCCCCCTATGTTGATCATCAACCACTAAACATACATGGTAATGTACAACATATCCTCTGTCATCCGTTCAAGAGCGAAGAGCTAAATAGAGCACTAGCCTCTGGAACATCCACAGCTCCGGGGCCGGATAATATACATTACCCCATGCTCCGTGCACTACCCGCCAATGGGAGAGCACACTTGCTTGCACTAATGAATCGTATTTGGACCGACCAGCACGTGATTACTCCTATGAGGACAGCTAGAATAATCATCATAAGAAAACCTGGAAAGACAGCTGACTGTGCCTCAGCATACAGACCAATATCTCTGTTGTCTTGTATGCACAAAGTGCTTGAAAGAATGGTCAAACATAGACTTGAATGGTGGTTTGAACATAACACGCTACTGCCATCCACCCAGTATGGCTTTCGGAGAGGTAAAGGCACTAATGACATACTCGCGCATCTTATTACCGACATACAGTCGTGCCTTACCAACAACAACTACATGGTTGCAATGTTTACAGACCTCAAATCCGCCTACGATAAAGTCTTACCGCCGATCCTGGGCAAAAAATTAATGGAAAACGGTGTGCCAGGCCCCTTCACAGCCAGGCTGGTATCTATGATTACGAATAGATGGCTAGTAGCCCAGTGGAAAACCATCAGTTTGGGACCAAGAAAATGTAGTCAAGGTGTACCCCAGGGATCAGTCTTGTCTCCATTGCTTTTTAATATCTATACAGCTGACCTACACAAGATAATGCCACAGTCGGTCATAGTCCTACAATACGCCGATGACATTTGCATTTATACAGTGGGCACAAGCATCGAAAATTGTCAGAAAATATTAAATGAAGCGATGCTAAGACTGATACAGTGGTTGTTTGCAAATGGACAAGAAATATCAATCAACAAAAGTTCAGTATGTATATTTACCCGCCATAGAATACCACAAATAACTAGCATGACGCTTGGACCTTACAATCTTCCAGTAAAGAATAGCGTGAAATATCTTGGACTAATAATAGACAATAAACTTAAATGGGGTCAACACGTTATACAAATAGAGAAGAAAGTCTGTTCAGCCAATAACCTGATTCGAGCGGTAACAGGATTAAAGTGGGGAGCAAGCCCACCAATTGCACTGATGCTGTACAAATCCTTAGTTAGGCCACATTTTGATTATGGGTGCATCTGTTATGGATCGGCTGCAGAGCGTACATTAGCTAGGTTAGATGTTCTGCAATATAGAGTACTACGCACCTGCCTGGGGGCGATGCAATCAACACCCACGAATGCATTATGTGCAGAAGCAAGTGAACCACCACTACACCTACGCAGATCTTACTTATCCGCTAAATTCGTACTGAAACAAGAACAGCTGTCGGGTAATAAACTAGCTAACGCTATCCATAAACTAGCAATAGACTGTCTAACGGGAAAATACTGGTTCCATAAACGACTACCACCTTTGGTCTCGACTTACCTTGACACCAAAGCACTAAGCGTCAAAGCCTGCAAAAGCAAACAATTATATTGCTATGAATCACCACTATGGCACACAATCAAAGAAGTAACAGTAAATACTCCAATAAACAAAGAAAATTGCAATAAACAGGTAATTTTATACAGACGGGTCCAGAAACAACAATTGTGCAGGAAGTGCATTCATCAATCCGGAAAGTATGGAACAGGGCTCGTTCAAATTGCCAAAGGAAACCTCTATCATGACAGCAGAATTAATTGCAATCCTAGAAGCCCTTAAATATGCCATCAATTTAGAGGATAATAACATTATTGTGTTATCTGACTCGCTCTCTGCGCTAACGGCCTTAAAGAACCAGCATTTAAACCAAAGTAATAACCCAGTTATAAACGAAATCATAAAAGTAATCATAGACCTAGAAAACAGAAATAAACTAATAGTGCTATCCTGGGTGAAAGGACATGATGGGTGTAGAGACAACGAATTAGCTGACCAACTGGCAAAGGAAGCAACCGTCACTGGGAATACTACCCATACAACGATACCCATGTCGGATTTAATGGCGACATTAAAAGACAAACTGTACAAAGACTGGGACACAGAATGGAAACATACATCCACCATGAAGGGGAAATACTATGCAAGCCTACACCCGGGAATTGTAAAACGAACATGGTTCCAAAATGTTCGAAGCCCCAGAAAAGTATACACCACTATATCTCGACTAAAATTTGGGCATGCACGCTTCAAGAAGCATCTGTATAGGATCGGCGTGGTTGACGATGCAAACTGTGAGTGTGGTCAGGAAGAAGACGTTAACCACATATTCTTTGGATGCCCACTACGAAAAAATATATCCGACAACCTTACCATGAAACTGGTACAGCTGGAACAGCAACTACCAACAAATGTTTCAACTCTGTTAGCCACCAACAAATACAAAATTTTCTACGTCATGTACTCTTTTCTACAAAAAATCAATAGGGACTTATAATTGTAACAGTCTAAAATTTTATGGTATCTATCCTTTAAAGCTGCTATTAAAATGTACATAATGCAGGAGGCAACTTGTCATTATAAGTATATAAGAAACTATGTAACTCATCACAGTAAGGTATCTAATCATGTAAATGGATAATGGCTAAATGGCATGCATGGCTGAAATCTGGACTTTTAAAACAGCGGTGTTGATAATATAACGGACTTCTGCTATCACTATGTTTTTATGTTTTGTTAAAATTGTAATGTATAGTACCCTGTACAACGGTAATTTAAATGTACATAATGTAGTAGGCAATTTGTCATTTTAAGTATATAAGGAACTATGTAATTGACCACTGTAATGTATTTAATCATGCAAACGGGTAATGGCTAAGTGGCCTGCACAGCCGAAATCTGGACTTAAAAAAAAAAAAAAAAAAACAGCAATGTTGAGAACTGTAACAGACTTATCCTATCAATGTGTCTTATGTTTTATTAAAATTGTAATGTATATATTGTACCCGGTAAACCGTCATTTAAATGTACATAAAGTAGTAGGCAATTTGTCATTCTAAGTATATAAGGAACTATGTAACTGAACACTGTAATGTATTCAATCATGTTAATGGGTAAGGACTAAGTGGCCGGCACGGCCGAAATATGGACTTAAAAAACAGCGGTGTTGATAACTGTAACAGACTAATCCCATCATGAAAATCCTAATGTATATTTTGTACCTTGTAGACCTGATATTTAAATGTACATAATGTAGTAGGCAATTTTCATCCTAAATACCCAAGGAACTATGTAACGGAGGACAATAATGTATCTGATCATGTAAATGGATAATGGCTAAATGGCCTGCACGGCTGAAGGCCAAATAAATAAATAAATAAAAAAAAAAACTTTAGTGAAGAGTGTTTTGCACGTAGGGGTCGCCCATTAATTATGTGAACTGTTTTTCCGGAAATCTGAATTCCCCCTCCCCTGATGAGATCTGGTTGGATCCTCCCCCCCCCCTTTTATGATGACGTGAGATACTGAGGGGATCTCTCCCTTTCCCCCCCCCCCATCTAATGACAGACATCGTAGTTTTTAAACACCGTTTTTTTAGCTATCCTGCTTTCTAGGGCGATTATACCCGCTCTAACGTCGGTATCGGCATGGTTATACCCCCCTAAGGTCAGTATCAACGTCGGTTGTGGACATCTTCTTTTTTTTATCTCTCCTGATCTTAAAGAAATTAAAAAGATGAAGTGAGATTTTCGTCGACCGCCCCCCCCCCCTATCCTAGGTGAGATTTTTTCGCACCCCCTCCCCCTTCCTTGTTTCACCTCACGTAATTCACGGATGCCCCTTCATCCTCTGATGTGGTTGCTGTTGCCTGCAGGGTCACTTTATTAATTTATGACAATTTTGTACCTTCCCAAAGTTAAAATTAAAAAAAAAATCTATATCGACTATTTATTGATTTCATAGCGACATGATCTGTTTCACTGTTTGCGACTTCAAAGTTCCTATAAAATCAATAGAAAGTATTAAAATTAGGCAGAGTGGCCCCTAGAGTGAAATATTGATCAAGTAAGTATTTCAGCCACATCAGATCACGCGCTTATAAGTTTCTGTCACTAAAACCTAAGTTGTTTTGCAATGGCGGATCCAAGATTTTGAGATTATGGTTTTGGGAGGGGGGAGGGGTCTTGACTCGGGTGAGGGTAATGTGACTCGAAATAGGAGAAGGAAATCTCATGTCAACATTTTATTTCTGACTGTAGCCCTTAAAAAAATAGAAGAGTTTTAAAAAAAGGCTGCAAAATTTCATGTCGGGGATGGAACTAGGTACTTTTGGAAAGGGGGGGGGCTTGAGCCCCTTAGCGCCCTTTCTGGATCCGCCGCTACTGTTGTTTTGTGACTGTTAGACTCTGTGCAATGAGTTTTTGGTTTAAAACGACCATACGACTAAAACAATCAACAATGATTAAACTGAAGAAACAGATCATGCGATCATGATCTTTGTGAGGGATGGCGCATGAAGTTTAAGTACTTCCACATTTTTGTTTCATGCCTCCACAATAAAAACTCTTCTTTTTAATTTTGGTTGATGGTTTCATCGTTACTTAAATAAGTTCTAAAAAAAAGGGAAAAGATTATCTTTGATCAGTGAGAAAAATGCAGAGAGTCCTTTTGTTTAGTTAGCATTTTGGCAGGAGGAAGGAATGCCAAAAAAGTGGTAGAGCCACAAACTTAATCTGCCGAAATTATTCCACGCTAATTCCAGGATAGTTTTATTAAAAAAAGCCATGGCCGAATTCCTTCCCGTTCATTGTCCACATTCCTTCCCCCCTCCCCTTTTTCTGGTGACTTTGACGTCGACGAGGTATAAAGTCATAAGCAAAAGAAAAGAAATTAATCACCGTTGTGTATGCTACAAATGGGTAACTACCAGAACTCCACGGGTTACCCAGTGCCTGTCTTCATAGTCGCAACATACGTCTTTACCGGCTACGTGGCCACCAACTATGGGACCACTCTGGCACCGTCTTCACCTTGTGTGACAGGCTGGGGTTCGGAGGTCCTGTTTGCTGGCCGCAGTGTTGTGCCCCCTACTAGGGGAGCCTATGAATTAATAGAGGCGGTTATGGCCTGGGCGGCCCAGTGACCCCGTCGCTCGCTCCCGGGTCGCTGACAACGATATCGATCGTCCCAGTGACGTCACGCGCTGTTGCCGCGCTCCGCTTCCGGACCGGACCCGGCGCGTCATTCATTGACTTCCACAAGGCTCGTTACTGGGCCCCACACTACTCTCTTGCAGGTGCTACTTTTATAATTGGACTCCTCGGGAACTCAGACTGTTTGAAGGCATTGAGACGGTCAAGATGCTACACGCACAGGCTGTGACGTATTCGTGCTTTGAAGCTACCATTTTTTGATAAAGAACATCTTTTCTACTCTGGGATTTTCAGTTTGTCGCGATTTTTAGAGCGGATAGGGGATGGACCCCAAGGAACGGGAAGTCCAAGCAATCCGACATTCGCTTGGAGAGATTTCGGGTAACCACTGAAACCCGAAATCAGGGTGGCAGGACGGGGATTTGACCTCCAGTCTTCCCGAATGCGAGGCCCGAGCGTTACCGCTCCCTCACCATGCTCAGTGATTAGTAACTGTATTGTGATCGGCGTCGATACCCTGTTCACTCCGAACTGGCGGCTCAAGGTCACGATCCCCCCACCCCGCTCCTCACCTCACCGCCCCCTCCACACCTACCTCACCGACATGACCACTGTGCCTAAGCACGCGAGTGGCATATTAAGTGGGGGTATGGCCTGCGGAGTGACGAGTGAGTAGACTGACCTTGAGTCGCCTCTCTTAACTGAACGCACTATAGGCATGCACATGAATTATCGATTGAAAATAACCAGAGTAAACGGTATTGTAGCGCAGTGCTGCCAATCCTACGGATTTTTATAAAAAATTAGAATTTTTCTATTTTCTTAAAATATCTACGGGTTTTTCTTACTTTTTACTATTTGTTGATTTTTCGTTATATTAGTGTTTTGTTAAACTTGGAGCGTGTAGTGTTAATGTATTACAGAATTGTCAATAATTGTGAATAGTTTCCTTGCAACCGTTTGTGTGAATATCGAAATAAAGCTCATATTTTGTTTGATCGTAGATTTTATGGATCTTAAAATACCGTAATACAGAACTATCGGCGCACTCTTTATGCACGGTGACACGGCTTACAAAATAGTGCGTTCCGAGAAGGCCTAACCAATATCCGAGAATCAAAGGGCTCATAGTTTTTAACATTTCCCATTACAGAAGATATGCTAAATTTTAAAAAAATAAAGTAGGCTCTCATAAGCTTAACAAATCTTAATTCAACGACTTTCAAGTCAAACTTCTACTACTAAAACATCCATGACAACCACGAGTCAACGAAAAAAAATATAACATAATGCAGTCAGCGATATTCATTGCATAAATCTTTGGTTTACATGTTAGCCAACTTAAAAAAAATCCCACCATATTATTTTTACTATCACTTACACTAGTTATTTTACAATTCACTAACTCTATGGTTGTTATCTCACATAATCAAAGTGACGATGTATAAAATGTGTTCAGAGATATTTCTTACTGTCAATGTAGAATATTATTTTGTATTTCCAATTTTAAAGACCTGGAAATAAAAAGTATTCTTAATTTTGACTCTCTCTTCAATAATTACTGTTTTAGTCTTTTAGTTAGCGAGTCTCCGAATTTTTGTACCCAATCTACGGAAATTTTAGCGGCCATCTACGGACATTCAAAGCCAAGAGGTTGGCAGCACTGTTGTGTTACTGTCTATCACATACTAGCAGAAAACCCGGCGTTGTCCGGTTTAACCGGGATTGATTTATCGGTACGCTATTTTTATATTTCCCATGCGAATCTTGTGTACTAAGTTTCATTAATTTACCTCCAGCTATTACCAGAATTAAATTACACATTGACATACCTGAACAATTCCCAGAACGGATTGAATTGGATGCTGTGGTTAATAGTGTCAGTTTACATTTTGGTCCAGGCTGCAATGCAACCAAATCACAACATATGTTAAAGTTGCTGCTCACTAATCAAAACATGTACCATCTATGCATTAATAGATATCACATACATAAATCTCTACCTGCAATCTATCGTGTGTTCCGGCATCACGCAACAAACAGATACTTTTAATGGTTTTTTTCCAACTGGAAATCTTTGGGTCCAAGTTAAAATTTGACATATCCCTTGAAATATTAGGTAACATTTAGTTTATGAATATTCTGGCATAGCTTTAAAACAGCTGAATCGATATTTGACGGGATTTAAAACTGTGGGTTCCCATAAAGGACACTGGAAATTAAAAGGGGTGGGAGTAAAGGGGGAAAAGGATTGGGCTTTTCTAAACCAAATGTAGACAGCATTTATCTGTTTGATTTAAGAAATACATGAGCAAAGTTATATAGATATAAAATAAAAACTGTGCGTTTGTACAAAGAATAATGGCAAAAATTGATGGGGGTAAAAGGGGACAGTAGTTTGGTTTTTGTAAAACTAATGTGCGCAGTTTTATTCTCTTTGTATTAAAGTATATGTGTGCAAAGCTCCGTCGAAATCGGATAAAAACTGTAGTTTTGTATAAACAACATATGTAAAAATTAAATAGGGTAAAGAGGTTGAGGGGTTGGGTTTTGTTAACAGAATGTAGACAATATGTGTCTCTGTTTTAAATCATACGTGTGCAGTGTTCCGTCGGAATCGGATAGAAACTGCGGATTTCTATAGAGGACATTAGAAATTAAGAGGGGTGAGGGCAAAGGGGAAGAGAATTTGAACTATTGCAAACCAAAGGTAGAGAGAATTTTTCTGTTTTAAGGGATAGTTCCTTCAAAATCTGATACCGTACGTTTGTAATAAGAAACATGACTAAAATTAAGGGGGAAGAAAAGGGGGAGAGGGGTTGGAGTTGTGTAAACCAAATGGCGACAGTATTTTTCTGTTTGGTTTAAACTATACGTGTGCAAAATTCCTTCAAAATCGGATAAACACTGTTGCTTTGTATAAAGAACATTGACAATAATAAAGGGGTTGGAAAAGGGAAGAGGTCCTGGGATTTTGTAAAACTAATCTGGACAATCTTTTTCTTTTTATTTAAAATATGCGTATGAAAAGTTCCATCAAAAATGGTTAAAAATGTGGATTTGTATAAAAATTGAGGGATATAAAGGGGAAGAAGGTGTGGTTTTAAAAAAAAAAATTGGTTAAAAACCTTCTGCATGAAAAAATACATGCATGTATGTGCCAGTCAAACGGTGTTGACGTCTATTAATCTCGGATATATATGTATATATACCAACATCCAGTAATATATATAAGACTCATAAACTTTCGTCGTGTGTTGTAATTTTCTTCCGAACCAGTAACGTTGAATAGACGACGGTTTAAAACAAAATATAAATGGTAGGCTATCTGAATACGACACTGTCCTCCTAGTCGCTTCCAAAGAAACTAAACTTGGTAGCGTATTATGTCGTTAATACACTGAATGTTTGGTTTTTATTAATATAAGCTGCATGTGGAAGACATAGTTATATATCATGTTTTCACCCTGTAGGGATCATTATTCTTGTGAGCATTGTTAGTACCAACAGGAGTACTATAACAACGCAGAAAGCGCATTAAGTAAATTTAAATAATAAACACTTAGGTCTATATGAGAAAGAAGAAAATTTAAAGATGTCAGACTCGGTTAGAAAGAATAGAATCAGATTTTTTGGTCACATAATGAGAAACGATAACAGCAGACAAAAAGAATTTTCAGCGACGTTTACAAGAGAGAGAACGGAAACCAGAGGATCCAGGAAGTACAGAAAGCTATTATAAAGATCGGAATAACAGAATGTATAATACAAGACAAAGCAACTTCCGGAAGATTGGAACAGAATTTCAAGGGTTTCCAGGAGAAGAAGAAAGGTGATAATATCTAGCGAAGGTAGGAGGAAACAGTAGAAAGGATAAAGAACTACTGGAAGTCAAGAAAAGATTAACGCACAGGATTACTTTTCGTGGCCAAAATCAAAGAGATGCAAAAAGTATAAACCACTGACTTCTTTAAGAAAAAGAACGAAGAGAATTCTTAATCAAAAGTCAAGAAGACTTCGAGAATACCATTGATAAAAAAGAACCTATTGAAAAATGAAACTCTAATGCAATTTCCATCGTAAAATAAATAAATAAATAATTAAAATAAAAATAAAGAGAAGAAAATTGATACTATTTACAATTCTATGATCTGCAATTTACAGAGAGTGTTTTGGACCAAGTCATTGCGACCAACGAAAGTTGCTGAGAGAAGTGTTTTGCTGTATTTGTAAATGAGACAAGCTATTCGCATGTTACTCAGAAAGTCTGTGCTAAAACTACATTGCCTGACTGCCAGACATTCCCAGTCCAATGTCGATATCAGTTCTGTAACACTTCCGTAATGACTTAGTAAAGCAGTTACAAATCTCTGCACATTGCAAGAAAATCCTCTCGTGTATCCAACCGGAGGGTGTTGTAGAAACATGACGTTTCGACAGCTAGCTCTGCCGTCTTCATCAGGTATCTTGTAGCTGTCGCAAGCTGACTGTCACTGCCTCGACTGGGTGGCCAAGCCAGTCGAGGCAGTGACAGATGTCATTGATTCAGTTGTTCTTTAGTGATGTTCTGCAGAGTTTACTAAGTCCACCCAAGGAAATCAGAAAATCCTAACGCCGCGTTTACACTCTCGCGCGAGCTTCCACGAGGCGAGGCGAGACGAGACGAGACAGCGCGAACACGAGCGTTGCGCTCGCGAGTGCCGCTCTCAATCAAAGACGCGAGCACACTGTTTACAGCAGAGGTAGTCGACCTTTTTATCTACCACCCTTTTGTATCAATGTTAGTCCTAAAATTTTCTAACCGCCCACCGGTTCCACAGTAATGGTCATTTATAAAGCAGGAAACAAACTTTACTTAAGTAACTTATCAAGCAGACGTACAGCAAGTTAAAGCCAATAATAATAATTTCTTGCCAAATGCTTTATGTCTGACTTTCACTTCGTTTGGCAGAATAAATGTTTATAAAACGACTTACTGTAGTTAAATCTGTCTGTTTATTTACACTGTGCGTATACAAAAGCATGAAGTTTGGTGAAATTACATTTTATATTTAATTTATTAATTAAATTCCTAAGGCTGATGCCGCTAAAAGAAAAACTGGACATCTAGAACAATTTTTTTAAGGAAAAAACGAAGGTCTCCTCTTTCCTTCGTAATAATATGATTATCAGCACTAAAACCTTGATTACATAAGATATGAAATAGGAAACGGTTTCAATAAAATGTATATCCGTTTCCATACATATAGATATGACAGACATTTCTTCATTTTGCCTCAGGTGTTCATATCCGTCACTATCGATTTTAAGTTTACTTTCTCCATCATATCCTATATCTAATAGTTCTTCTTGTCGAGTTGTATCAGCTTCTTCAATATATGCGGTAAAAGGTTTTTTTTTATCCGGTCATACACCTCGAATTTAAATATATCTCCAAATCGTTTCTCCATGTCTAAAGTTTATTGAGGTGGCTACTAAATCTGTTAATATTCTCTGGAGTTATACGTATTACCGTTTGTAGACGATAATTGAACATACTGATGAAATTCTCCTTTCAATATATTATGATGCAGTAGTTAAAGTTTGTCAATAAATAATGATACACAGAGTACTTTGGTAATATACATGGTATATACCGAAAGTAGTAGGACTGATTTAAAAAAAAAAAAAAAAAAATTATTGAAGATATCTTTACGATTCCTTAATCCTCTTCGAAATAGCACCCTTAGGCAGCTACACACCAAAAATTACGCTGCTGCCATTGGCCGTACGCCTTCTGGAAGTCAGATTCGAGGACGCTGTTGAGAGCCTATAACAGGGCTATATTTTCTATTCAAACCTTACCAGGCAAGCCAGGTTATAAAATGCCGATGATTCTTTTTATTTAACTCGGCAGTTGTTGCATATTAATGTAAGCCTTTAATTGAAAATAATATTTACTAAACCAAGAAAAACCACACATATATATAGAACACCAACAACATTAGATGTTTATTCAAATTCAAATATCCCACAATACAAAAAACTCTCGCAAGTTTTTAACACAGTCGTTGCTCTCATTTGTCTTACTGCGATTACCTACATCTCTCATACTAGTTATGTTATTCTTTGGCAGCGCCCGCTGACCAAAGATAAATGTCACTTATAGACAATACTTATAAGCTAGTCTTAGCGTATATGCTACACCTGCCCCCACTTCGAGGCAGATTAATAAATTTAGCACAATTTTTAATTTGCCGAGAAGTTATTGAACTACACAATGGATGACAACATTTTCTCCTTGAATACAATGTCCAACAGTTCTTCTCAAATTTAGTTTGCAATGGCACACTATACTAATAATTTCGATTAAAAATCCAAAGTATTTTCACAGTTTACATCAGTTCACTATTTACAATTTTGCTTGTCACTAAATCTGGCATCATATGCACTATATAGCGTCCAATTCTATTATTGTTCGTTCGCCCAGACATGTACACTCAGTTTAGATTAAACATGCTCAAATTTCAGACTTAACCATTACATTTATCATGCTACTTTTTCGTCACAACAAGGCGTTAATAATAAAATTACATATTACTATAAACCATTGGATTGCTTTTCATATTTCTTTTATGATACTATCCTGTTTTAAGATCAATACAATATTACTTTGACAATTACTTAACATTTTATCTTTTCAGTCCTTTGTTCTATACAATTTTAAATCGATCACATTTCTTAATCCTAATATTTTATTAGATTTGGGATAAGCAAGCAAATAGGCGCTCGCATTTGGCTTAACAACAATCTTAAAAGGTCCGTGATAGATTTTAAAGAATTTTTTAATCTCTGCATTTATTTCGCAAGACTTTTGTCTAGTTTTCACCAAAAATAAATTCTACAAACGAATCGATAATGGAAATACTTGCCCCCGATAAGCTTCTTGCATACACGTAGTTCTACCGTAGCTTTTTCTTCCGCCTCTTCCAATTCCTTTCTGCCACTTTTATATATTCTTCCAGCCCTTCATGTAATTTCTTTCTTGTTTTCCAGTTTTCCTTTTCATGAGACCATTCAACTACTTCTCTTGTACTTATATCAGGTGGGTACTCTTTTCTCAAATAATTTGAAGTAATTCGGTGTCGGCCATCATCGATTGTGTCCTGCAACAATACTTCCATCGATCCCTTCTCATCTTTCCTGTCAAAAGAAACATATGTAGCGGCTTCTGTATTACCGTGCCGGAAAAATACATTCGTTCTTTTATTGCTACCTGGACCTGGTACAATATTCTTTTCTTCGGTTCCCATTTGAAATACATTTTCATCTTTTTCTTCGTCATAACTCCTTATAAAAAACATTCTTATTTCACTTTCTTCATTTTCTTCATATTCATTCTCACTACTTCTGCATTCGTACTCTTCTCCATAGATGCTAGGAACATTTTCAATTTCTTCACTTTCGTTAATACTTAACGGTAGCTCGCTATCATTATCTGCTAATTCTTCTTCCTCGAATGTCTCTTTTAACGACTCTTTTCGTGCTTCTGCTATACTCATTTTTTCTTCAACAGCTTCTACATAACTTCGTACTTGGCCTTCAAAAATTTCTTCCATTTTATTTTCCACATTTTTCTGACTTTCTTCTATTTTTTTTATTTAATGACACTTCTACAGTTCCAACAATAGTTTTCTCCTTTTCTTCCATATAGTGATCCATTAAAACAACGACATCTTGCTCCATAACTTTCTTGATTTCAATGGTATCTTCCTTCATTGTTTTCAGTTCTTTTTCTGACTCCTTTTCCACCATCAAATTTCTTCCAGACACACTTACTATCAACTCTTCTGTCCTTTTAATATTCTGATTAATACGTTCAGTAATCCTTTTCTCAGATTCTTGACTACTTTGTATAACTTGCGTGATTTTTTCATTAATTATTCCGATGTCTTGTCTGGTTTTTTCTAGGCTCTGTTCAAATCCTTGTCTGGATTTTTCTTGGCTCTGTTCAAATCCTTGTCTGGTTTTTTCTTGGCTCTCTTCAAATCTTCGGATGTCTTGTCTGATGTTTTCTTCTCTCTGTTCAAATCCTCGAATGGCATTTAATATCAATTCAAGATCCATACTCTTTAAGTCTGTACTCTTTTCGGCACTCATTCGAGCACGTTTTATACAATTATTATATATAATACATATATTACAAGCAACAACAAAAGTTTTACTACTCAGGAGAACCAATCCCCACAGCAAAAATCACTGCTTCATATTTAACTTCTTTACTATACACTACTCACTCCTTATTAAAAAAAAATAAATGATTTACTACTGAAGAAAGACATTCTCAATAACAATCACTGCTTCAGTTTCAAGTTCTTTACTGTACGTCATTCACTCAGTGTTCAATTTTTAATTACTTTTCTTTTCTTTTTTTCTTTATATGACTGATGATTACTGCCACCTCAGAACTTATAAATGGAATGTTCTCTACTTGCCGCGCTGCGTAGAATGAAAATCTGGAACTCGCCGCTGCCACTGCGTCATCAGAAGATTCCAGTCGTTTAGGGTGCTATGCTAATTAGTAGTAATTAACACCCATAAATTCTGGTCCAGGGTCGCCAAATATAACAAGGCTATATTTTCTATTCAACCTTACCAGGCAAGCCAGGTTATAAAATGCCGATGATTCTTTTTATTTAACTCGGCAGTTGTTGCATATTAATGTAAGCCTTTAATTGAAAATAATATTTACTAAACCAAGAAAAACCACACATATATATAGAACACCAACAACATTAGATGTTTATTCAAATTCAAATATCCCACAATACAAAAAACTCTCGCAAGTTTTTAACACAGTCGTTGCTCTCATTTGTCTTACTGCGATTACCTACATCTCTCATACTAGTTATGTTATTCTTTGGCAGCGCCCGCTGACCAAAGATAAATGTCACTTATAGACAATACTTATAAGCTAAGCTAGTCTTAGCGTATATGCTACAAGCCCTCGTCGATGCTGCTTCAACGTCCTGGATTGAGTCAAACCGTTGTTCCTTCAGCTGCCTTTTCATCCGTGGGAATAAAAAAAAAAGTCAGTTGGAGCCAGATTGGGACTGTAGGTGGGGTGCAGCAACGTGGCAACGCTGAATCGGGCCAACAGTTGACTTCTTCATCCTCGCGTCCAATGAAGGCTCGCATGAGCAAATCAAAGATCAAGACAATGCTGATCATGTTTTTTGACCGTCGCGGGGTGATTCGTAAGGAGTTCGTTTCCCCTGGGGAAACTGTTAATTCGAACTTTTACGTGCAAGTGCCAGGCCGCCTGCGAGACCGAGTGAATCGCGTCCGACCAGTCATCTGCGCAAACTGGACTCTGCATCACGACAATGCGCCGTAATGAGGCAACTGTTGGCCCGATACAACATTGCCGCGTTGCTGCACCCCGCCTACAGTCCTGATTTGGCTCCATCTGACTTTTCTTACTCACATGGATGAAAAAGCAGCTGAAGGAACAGCGATTTGACTCAATCCAGGACGTTGAAGCAGCATCGAAGAGGGCTCTCAACAGCGTTCCCGAAACTGACTTCCAAAAAGCGTACGGCCAATGTCAGCAGCGTAATTTTTCGTGTGTAGCTGCCTAAGGGTGCTATTTCGAAGAGGATTAAGGAATTGTAAACATATCTTCAATTATTTTTTTTTAATCAGTCCTACTACTTTTGGTATAGACTGTATAAGAGTTTTATCAGCTCCTAGAAGCTGCAAATTGACATCTTTATCTCTTTTAAAAAACTTTTAAATTAAAAAAAACCGAAAGTGCTTCTGTATCGGACCAAACCCCTCCCGCCCACCACGAAAGTTGGAACGCCCACTAGTCATCCATGAATTAATTGTTGCGAGAAGAGCGAAAACGGCAGTTCGTGTCAGCGCTCGCACACGAGGCGCGAGGCGAGACGAGGCGAGGCGAGAGTGTAAATGCGTCATAACGTAGAAGTTATTGTTACTAGGATACTTTAGATGCAAATAGAAATGATTCCAAACGCAATATGATGCTTTAAACCATTATACGCCTCTGATTTTATTTTTAAATTTATTATTCTTACTAGCAGTTACCCGCGACTTCGTCCGCGTGGAAGAGTGTTGTAATATAAGATTTTGTTGAGAGGTCTGGTTGCTCAGTGGTTAGGGCGTCCAACTGGACATGGAAAAATCCCCAGCTTGAATCCCAGTCTCACAGAGGATTTTCATAGGTCCTTAGCTCGAGCTTCACCTCTGGCACAGGTTGTTGTGTGATGTGAAGTGCGCCAGAATGCTCACGTGGTTCTGATTTCACGTTGAACTATAGGTCCTCTATGCCCAGTAGGATTACTGCATTAGGTTAAGCGGCTACGAAAGGGGCTGATTGCGTAGACGTAATGAAGCCTTGCCACCAGGTCAATACGACCATACAATTAATTTTAGAGCTATTTTTATTGGTGATAGTAGTAATAAATACTGCAATAAAATAACAAAAATGTATTTGTTCCAAACAACTTCATCAAACTTTTAAAACAATAAAAATATTCTGTATGTTAGTAGTATTTTCAGTTTAATACATCGGTATATATATTGTAGGACTTGTTATTTTCTGAAAAAACATGTAAATTTTTTGCACTCGATACCCGCGAGCAGGCAACATATAGTTGACCAAAGGAAAAGCAGTGAGTATCCAAGTGTATTCCCACCAATTTCAACGTTTGACCTTGCGATTTATTAATTGTCATTGAAAATGAAATTTTTAATGGGAACTGTAATGTTTTGAATTCAAAGGGAATATTACTGGGAATAATTGGGATACGCGGAATTATAACGGCTTCCCCTTTAGATGCACCGGTAAGAATTGTCGCTTTCACAATGTTTCTTCCTAGTTCTGTGATGTGTAATCTGGTGCCATTGCAATACCTTGAGGGGAGGGGCGGGTCGAGATTACGCATCAGGAGAACTCGAGTGCCAACCTTAAGCTCGAGTTTATGGGACGATAGCCCAGATAACTCGAAGGAATTTGAAAACTCGATGGAAGAGTGTGTTGTCACTTCCCCGACTATTTCCTCTAATATATATATATATATTTTTGCTCCAGAATCATTTTTCGGGGCAAGTATTGTCCTCTCACATAACCAGTTTTCGTCATTGATAATATTTAGTTGAATGCTCGGGAAAACATTAGAAATGAGCTCGCGTTTGTTCGGGTGTTTTAGCAACTCGATGCAATGCCAAATATGTGGCGTATTGTTATTGCCGTCTTTTTGTTTGCTTCGGTGTTTCAAAAGCTTTTGAGATCGATTGCCAATCCGCTTGCTCTTAGCACCGAGCTCGCGATTTTCCCGGTGTGATCTTCCAGACACCAAGTGTTCATTTTGGTGTTGTCGCCCAACTTGTGACTGCTGTGCAGCTCTGCTAGAGGATTTGTTCCTGGGTTTTGGCTTTTTTCACAGCCGTAGTTTTCTTACATTTCATTGAAAGATTTGAATTTCGTTTACCCAGCATCTCTTAAAATTACTAATTTCAGGACTTGCGAATAAAAATTAATATAGTTTTAATTAATGGAAACTCAAAACGTCAAAATATGATGGAAGCGACTAAACATCCAAAAAATTTACTAACATTCAAAGAGCAAATAAGTACCTAAGTGGCCCAAGGACGTTGATCTCGTTAAAAAATTGTGAAACCAAAAATTGTATATTTTGATTTGCGCTGAGTATCTGAAAATTACATTTATAAATTTCAAAAATTTACTTCGAGCAATGCCGTGTGTTTTGCTAAATCATCCAAGCTTATTATATATCTTTTGATACAATATCATTATAAAGTGATACATGACGTCACTAAAATGGTGCTCGTGAAAGAAGCTTAAGCTATTAATAATGTTTCAGTTCTCATTTTGGTCCAGGCTGCATTTCAACAAAGTACCGGTAGAAAATAAAAGCTTCTATAACTCGGGCATTAATACATTAGTAACGTAAATTGTTATTTCAGATCGCAGGAAAATAAATCCTGAATACATATGAAACTACATTCATTATTACAGTTACGTAATTAAAAAATTTATACTAAAATGCTTGTAAATTACAGTGCACAACGGAAAGTTCATAATTCTCTACAACTCTAAGACAATTTTTGTTAATATTGCTGGTTAAGCGTACATCCCGATAAAGTGACTGTTACTGCTCGTGATGTAGTAAGGCGTATTATGAAATTAATTGTGATAGTACTTTATGCTACACTAATTAGGAATCTTGATATAGAAAATTCTGTTACTATTCGAAATCCAGTTCCAATGCATTTAATGTGTTTAGGTGCGTTCATAACGTTTGATTTTGTAGCGGCAATGTTAGCAGAGATAGTGGTTAGGTTGAAATGCTTCCTGGACCAGAATGTTTTTGTTACAGTATAAGGCAGAAGTCATTTAGTTATTATTAGTAATAAATAAGCAGCTTTCATAAGCTCCGTGTAAATGAGGTATATCGCGTTGTAAACGACTTGCAATATTGCTTCATGAAACATTAAGTCTCTACGTTAGGCCATTGAATACATTCGTTTTAAGTGAAGGATTTACTGGAGTAGTTTACGTGGCGATACATAACGTCACAACGTGACATAGTGCTTATGATATTTGCTTAAATAACTGATAACTAAATTTCTCATGCCATTGGCTGTGACAAAAAATTCAGTTTTCATTATGGTCCAGGCTGAATATCAATGTAACCACAATCTCCGCTAATATTGGCGCTACAAATTCAAAACCTCAACCACACGCGCATTGAAACAATTATTTTATCCTAAGTTAGCATCGTCGTGTATCGCGACGTAAACTTGAAGCGGATTTATTAGGTATTTGTAGAAATTGAACAGTAACTAAAAAGCACTGTTTCCTAAATCATAGTCTACTATTTGTACTGATTTATAGAAAAATTTTGAACAAAAAAGGGTTAGTTAATAATTTGTAATATTACAGAGAATGTGTAGTGGAAAAAAAGAAGACACACAGGAAACAAATTAAACCGAGATAGAATGGAATCCGTAACGTTTTTATAAATACGACATTTGGAGCACCGGCATTTTGCACTTTTAGTAAATCGACTTTCGTGCTGGTATAATCATAGCATTTTACGTTGTTTTTTTCCAGCTCTGATTTTCCACATTTAGTATATTACGATCGAAATTATGGTGCAATATTTGAGATGTCATACTGTTTTATGTACGCAAATGAAAAAAATCTCTTAACGAACTTAACAACAGTACAAACCTTTTTTAATTTAAGGTTAAGTACATATTTATAATTCCTGCTTCCAAAATATTGTTTGTCAAGTGCATCGGTTTTATGGCTTTTAAACTAAACACAAACTTGCATATGTAAGGTTTTCACTATTATTTCTGAAAATCAGTGTTTACGATTTATGTAAAAAGCAAAGAGTAAACGTTGCACGGCTGTCTACGAAGTAGGAAACTCTTTGTTGTTTGAGAATTGATATTAATGGCAATTTCTAAAAGAACTATGCGTTTTTGCGGGATAAAATCTATCCTATTGCACTTCGCACGCAATTAACTGACTTCATGCCAAATTTCATTTAAATATGTTGAGTTATTAAGGCGTGATTGATTGCCAACGTACATCCAAACACACATCCGAACTTTCTCATTTTCTCATTTATAGATATATAGATTATTGTTATTCTGTAACTAGGAAGCACTGGAACTAGGATTTTTGTTCTGACGGTTTTACACCTCGTCGTCATCTTCATTAAAGGAGGAAGAGATGGGGGCAAAGAACAGATAGAAACTGCGTCATGTTTTGAAGGAAGCATTCCGGCATTCACCCGGAGTGAATTCGGGAAAGCATGGAAAACGGAAATCTAGATTGCCGGAGGGGAATTCGGAGCTACGTGTTCGCGAATGCGAGGCTGCAGCGTTACCGCTCACCCCGCACGCTCTGCTCGGAATTCAGACGTCGTGTTACTGAGCTAATTGTGTGCTGAGAGAAGTCCCGCACGGCATGTGGCAAGCGAGTGGTTTGGATTGGGGTGCGCCAACAACTGGCCGGCGTACCATGAAAAATAAATCAGCGGGTGGTGGTGGGGGTATGGAGGAAGGGGGGGGGGAAGGGTGTTCTAATGAAAGTGGACGGCGCGGCGGTCGCATACAGCCCCGTGCGCTGCGCGGCACGAGCTCCAACAGGTGGATCATAACGCCGCGCCGGGGCTTTTTATGTCTGTCGACTTCTACAGAACTCGAATGCAAAGGCACCGACGTATTGGACTGGGGAGGTTCAAACAGCGGCTGTGGCGTACCGACCGTCCCGATTGCTGTTTTCATTCTGTTTCCTGTGATCAGCCAGGCGAATGCTAGAACGGTCGCCAAATTGCGACTCAATGACACAACAATTAAACAAACAAAATAACAGAAGTCACACAGAGCATTAACTGCAGAATTCGTAGCCATAAGGCCACACTCGTGCTCCCCAGAGCGTCAGCAACTGACGAGTAGGAAACAAAAACAACCGGAGTTGTTTGTCTCTTTGTCTATCGTTTTGATTGTTTGTTTGTCCGGTTTTTTTTGGTAACTCTGTACGATTATTATTATTTTTTTTGTCTGTATATCTGTTTGTCCATTCGTTAACGTTATTGTCTAAGGTCATTTTTCGTGTCTTACCTATTTTTCTCTGTTCATACGTAACCAAGATCGATAAACTTGGTACGATTTTAAAATTAAGTTAATCGCTTCTGATGAACTGTTAATGTAAAATTGTAGATTGCGTTGTTTGTTTATAATTCAGAGTTTTGGCTGCGCTTTCTATTAAGCACCTGTCAGGTGAGAGGAGCTCCTAGAGCTGGCAGCACTTTCTGATCTGTGCCTGTGACTCCATAGTCGAGGCTATATTTTAAGTACTACTTACAGCACACAGCAGCATTATCATTCCTTCCATAAACTCCGTACTAGAGAAGCAACAGCTAGCAGATAATCGTGGAAAGTAAAACACTGTGAAAGCTTGAATCTTTTGTGATGTACATTTATAATTCCCGTCCCGTTGTCTGAGTTGGTTGCGGCGCCGTGATGGTGTCCGGCGCTGACACGGGGTTAGCTGGTTCCAGTCCTGGTGGTGGACTTGCCCGTCCCGTTGTCTCAGTTGGTTGTGGCGCCGTGATGGTGTCCGGCGCTGACATGGGGTTAGCTGGTTCCAGTCCTGGTGGTGGACTTGCCCGTCCCGTTGTCTCAGTTGGTTGCGGCGCCGTGATGGTGTCCGGCGCTGACACGGGGTTAGCTGGTTCCAGTCCTGGTGGTGGACTTGCCCGTCCCGTTGTCTCAGTTGGTTGCGGCGCCGTGATGGTGTCCGGCGCTGACACGGGGTTAGCTGGTTCCAGTCCTGGTGGTGAACTTGCCCGTCCCGTTGTCTCAGTTGGTTGCGGCGCCGTGATGGTGTCCGGCGCTGACACGGGGTTAGCTGGTTCCAGTCCAGGCTGTGGACTTGGCCGCCAGGGTAGCAGAGGTGGCTATGCACCATTATTGATTTCCAGATTGTTCACCAAAGTCCTGGCTTAAATTCCAAGCATATTCACAGTACATTGAGAGTATACGACACTGTTGATGGAATGGGACATTGAGTTTGGTGGTAATACTTGTGCGTTTTGGAAGAGTAGGCCCGAATGAGCTAGTACCAGGCATCCTCCTCTTCCTTCCTTCATCTTTCTTTTCTTCATAACACACTACATCGAAATTCACACATCACAGCCATCCACACAAAACAATAATATGTACAAGCACTTCCCATCGCCTGGGAAAACCACCCCTGAAGCAAATCCATTGTGAGTTACTCTCGCCTGCTCATTTAATTTTTTCTGTGGAAGCAATTAACTTAACAACGATCACTGTAGTTTTGATATAAACTGTGTACCTCTGCATATCCATCTACGTTATGAAAGAATTTTTGGATCGGTATCTTCGAGAAAAAAGGGGAGGGATAAACATTTTTGTACGGCGTTACCAAAAAAATTCGCGTAAATTGTGAAATAAAATAAATAAAAAAATATATGAAAAGATGTGGAATCAGCAGGGAAGAAGGGAACTATTTACAAGAAAAATTGAGGAGGTAAAAGATCTGATTGAAGAAAAGGCAATCAGGCCGGCCTAAGTAGCGCGGGGCTAGCGAGCTGGCTCGCGTCGCAGAGGTCGCCGGTTCGAGTCCGGCCAAGGGCATGGGTGGTTTTAATTAAGTGTTGTGTCCGTCCTGTGTTGTCCTGTCACTGGTTATCATCAACAATAACACGAGGATAATCTATATACACACTTGACGAATAAAAGAAAAATCAGTTGCTGGCTGAATGGCTACAAGGCCAAATGCCATTAAAAAAAAAAAAGGGCAATCAGAGAAAGGAGGGTTTTCTCAAAGGAAGAAAATGCAATAGTGAGCCAGAGAATGAAAGAAAGATTACTGGCGACGGAGGAAGGAAACTCAGAAGAGGAAATGAAGTTGCGTAGTCGTAGTCCATAGATGGCTGAAACGAATATGTATATATGTTCAGAGTCTGCGGGATGCTAGGCTTTGATATAATACGCATGAAGATTATGTAAAATTTGGCACTGTATTTATTTTCACTCCCACGAATTATACAAATATCACGATACCATCGTGTTAGGGGACGTAAGAATTAAATAACACGTAAACAAAAATTTCGGCGTTGGGACTACGGTCGATTATCGCACTGAAGGTCGCAGGTTTGAGCCCGTCCTAGCGTGTTTTTAATTAAGTGATTTCGCTGTTTGGCAGAAATGACCGAATATCACTAAGAAAAAATTTTCTAGGTAGTAGGATTTCCAAGCTACCCGGCAGTGACAGATGGGATTATAAACAGACGGACACACAAACGAATAAAAAAAAGAGAGAAATAATCAAATGGAAAAACAATCGGACAACAGTGAAAATAGACAGTCAGACAAATAAAAAGCCTGCAACATCAACGGATGGACAGACAGACATATAAACGGGCAGACAAACGAATAATCGTACAGATTTACAAAAAAAAAAAAAAAAAAACTGACAAGTAGACAAACAAACGGACAGACAAACAAATGGACTGACAAACGGGCAAACAGAAAAACAAACGGACAGACAAGCGAGTAAACGGGCAAAGTAACACACTAATACCCAACAGCAAAAAAGGATAGACATTCAAACGGAGAGACAAAAACACCATTAAACGCATGGAGTAACAAACAAACGGACAGACAAGCAAACGGATATCAACAAAAACGTACAGACCGACAACTGGACAAAAAGACAAGCAACCAGATAGAGAAACGAATAAACTGACAAAGTAAAAATGAAAATTAAACAGAGAAATAAACAAGCGGACAGACAGACAAACGAATGAACGTACAGAGTAACAAACCAACCGCAATCAGTCGATGAAACGGACATAAAAAAACGGATAAACAGACAAACGGAAATATATACAAATGAACGGACATACAAACGAATAAATAAACAGAGTAATAAACAACGGACAAACAGACAAACAAATGAACAAAAGTACAAACGAATAAACGCACAGAGGAACAAACAAACGGACAAACAGTCAGTCAAACGGACATAAAAACGGAGAGAGAGACAAAAGGACATATAAGACAAACGAATAAACAGACAGAGTAATGAACAACTGACAAACAGAGAAGCACACGAACAACAACAAATATGGATAGACGGACAGAGAGAAAGTCAGAAAAATGGACAAACAGAACAACAGAGAAACAAACAGAGTTAGGAACAAGCGAACTGACGGAAAAACAAACGGACAGACAAGAGACAAAAGGGATAAAGTAACAAACATATAGACAGCAACGAAATAGGGCAGAACAAACAAATAATCGGACGGAGTAACAAACAAACGGACACACAGACAATCAAACGGACATCTACAAAAACGGACAGACAGACATTCGGACAAACAAATGGACAAAAAAAACCAAATCAGTAGACAGAGTGAAAACAACGATTGAAAGAGAAACAAATAAATGGACAGAGTAAGAAACTAACTGACAAACAGTCAATCAAATGGACAGACATACAAACGAACGGACAAACAATACAATAAACAACAGAATTACAACGGAAAAAACAGACAAAGAAACAAATAAATAGACATACAAACGAATAAACGCACAGAGCAACAAACAAACGGACAAACAGTGAATCAAACGTACATAAAAAAGGGCAGACAGACAAACGGACATTTAGATAAACGAACAGTCATACAAACGAATAAACAGGCAGAACAGGAAACAAAGGAGAAACAGACAAGCAAATGGACATCAACAAAAACGGATAGACAGAGAGATAGACTGTAAATGGACAAACAGACAAACAAACGGACAGAGGGACTAACAAACAGACAGACGCGTGATTTCATACGGATTCCGTCTGCGGTGTGTTGTCAGTAGTGGAGACGCCGACTCGACACTGGCGGCTGCTGAAAGCTCTATTCACGCCGCCCGCCTCCGCCATTCACGGAGTCGGCTCCGCACAGTGCTGCCTCACTGAACCAATGAACGCGGCGCTGATAGCGACCCACACAAAGCAGGAACTGCCGTTCCCACATCCCCACACACAGCAACATCGACGCACCTCGCTGGCGTATCTGTCCGCGGCACCTTTCAACTTGTAACTTACACCAACGAGCAAATTTCGTCCTCATATTTCCAATTCATCGCTGTGGGCGAGCGAAAAACATTCGGGTCTGGCATTCGGGAGGACGTCGGTTCGAATCCTCCTCCGCCCATCCGGATTTCGATTTTAGATGGTTTCCAGAAATCACTCAGTGCGAATACCGGGATGGTTCCTTCAAAAGGTCATGGCTGAATCTCTCCTACTTCCTTGAGCACCTCCTTTCCCCGGCTCTAATAACATCAATATCGACGAACCACAAATCTCGAAGCAAAATAAACAGAAATATGTACCGAGCGTGGTGGGTGAGCGGCAACGCTGGGGCCTCGTTTCGGGAGGACGAAGGTTCGAATCCTCATCCGGGCAAACAGATTTCGATTTTCCATGGTTTCCAGAAATCAGTCCATGCGAATACTGCGATCGTTCCTTCAAAAAGTCATCGCCGAATCTCTTCTACTTCTTTGCCCACCTACTTTTCCCGGCTCTAATAACATGAATATCGACGAACCATAAATATCGAAGCAAAAAAAAAAAAAAAACCAGAAATATGTACCGAGCGTGGTGGGTGAACGGTTAACGTTCTGGCCTCGCATTCGGGAGGACGCGGGATCGAATCCCCGTCCGGGCACCCAGATTTTGGTTTTCCAAAATCAATCCAGGTGATGGTTCCTTTGAAAGGCCATGACCGAATTCCATCCCGTTCCTTGCGCCCCCTCTTTACCCACCTCTAATGACCTCTGTGTCGACGAGGCGTGAAGCCATAAACAACCAGAAAAGGAATATGTAAAAGTCGGAGTAATAACACGAATACAACTTCTTTAGCCAAATAATCAGTGAAAAAAAATATGCTTAATAACTTGAAATTTGGTTTAGGTACATAAGAGAATTTATTATTACGATGGTCGTACAAGTCGTAAACAATATTTTTTAACAATCTTAATTTTTATCTTTAAACCAAACCAAATGCATCATCTTAACCGACAGGCTTTCACTTTTCAACATAATCCCCGATTTTTTCACACATTTTTTGCATCATTCTGCAGGTTTCAAAATGCCCTTACGACAAAACTCCATTCCAGCAGACACTGACAAACTCCTTGCCGATAGGGGGGATGCGGAAGAGTCTCCCACCAAAATTTCCTGATCTTGTGCACAATGGCTTGAGCAGTACGCGGGTGCGCATTAGCCTGTTGAAGGATGATTTTCTTTCCAAGCCTTTCGATAACCTAAGTTTTGAATTATTTCTTGCACTGCACTACGTCCCACTTCAAGTTTTACAGCGATGTCATTCACAGCGATACGCCTGTCCTCTCCAGTGATCGCATCAACTCTTCCCTTGTATTCCCTGCAGGCAGTTCGAGGGCGCCCGCTATAAAGGCGCATTCCCACGATCCCCTGTAGGCGAGGCGAGACGGGACCTCATTAGCCGAAGTGTTGGGACGAGCGCGGGCCGCAGGTTAGCCCTAGCTTACCTCGCCGCCACCTCCGCACCACGTTGCCTAGTGTCGTTTGGCACAGAGCACTTTACAGCAACAGAAGGGGTGCGCACCGCTGCTACAAACCGATGGCTACAGCGCACCGCTACACACGCCTGTGATGTTTACCGACTCAGAGTGGGTAGCTGCGTCTCGTCTCCACTAGCAGAGGCGACCCTGTTCCCATGGCGTGTGGTTGAGTATTCGTCCCTTCCCGTCTCGCCTTCGTTACAAGAGATCGTGGGAATGCGCCTTAAGGCTCATGTTGGACACTCGTGGTCCCGTCTTTGAAATGTTTCACCCCTCCCCTAATACTGCTGGCGCCTTTGCAGAAATCTCCATAGGCTCGTTGAAGTCTGAGGTGAATTTCAGCAGCTGATTTTTTCCATTTCTGCAAGAAATTCAGCACGCTGTCGAAACGAAAAATTTCTGTCCGCCATTTTTGAAGTATTGCCTGTGAGCACGTGGGGGTAGACGCAAAAGTCACGTCCGGCTACGTGAGGGGAGGGCGGGAGTGAGGAAGGGGGGAGGGGGGTGGGGGATGGGGGGGCGTGTTCACAAAAGGGCAAAATAGAGCTACATAGTTTGTGGACGCTCCCATACTTTAAAAGTTACTTTTATTGATATAGAAATGTTCTTAAATCGTCCGCTGTACTATATTTCGTTATTTTGCCTGAATTCGCGTGACAAACGAGCGGGGTGCGGTCTCTAAGACCAGTCGGCGCGCACTTAATGTCCGTTTCTTTACCCGACCAGTCACTTCCCTTTCTCGCGTCATGCGGTGGTGAGACAGATGTCGGCTAGTATACTCGACCCTGTCAGTCTTTTTCTATTGAAGGTTTCCCACCCTATTGTCTTCAATTTGATAGCCTTTCTGTACTAAATGATTCAAACTAAACAGTTTTCATGCCGCTTGTAATTCTGGCATGCCAAGCAGTATCGTTCGTGGAAGACGGATTCACGTCAAAAAGTGAGCAGTAGAACGCTTTCGGAATAGTTCCTAGGACTGCCAGAGGAGAGTTAGAGGTCAGGGCCGGGGCGTAAGACAGATGCGAGGCAATAAACACTGTAGCGAGACTCGAGTCAGCGAGAGTTGTGTATGTAAACACAGCGCGTTGGAGCACCTTGGGGAATAGTGTTACAGGAGGGGGTGATGACACGATCCAGACCTTGGACATCACCACTAACTCGGCCTAGAGGGAGGTAATCAGCGTGAGATACTAGAAGGGGAGGCCACCAACCGTAAAATTCATATTTGATAAGTACTAGCTACTATATAATTTCTTAAGGTCACTCATCCACTCACCTCGGTAGCTATTGGCTGGAGAACGGTGTCACGCGTCAGACTTAGTTCGCAAAACAGCGACCAGAGATACTATTAGTAGAAATTCGTGGTTATGTTCACAATTTATTAGCTAAGCAACTGCTACCAAATTAATTGTCATAATACATTCATTAAGTTTGATTTTCGTATCATAGTTAAAAAAATACTAATAAATTTTGCGGCTGAAAAAGGTTGATCTGCTTTTCAGTAACATGTTACTAATGAAAGCAACTTAAAAAAATAAATTACTCATGGTCTCTACTGTAACCATGAATGCCAATTGTCATTCTGGCTTAGCATAAATTTCAATGTAATTAAAACTGTAACTAATGTTGTTGCTTGACAAAAGTTTATGCATTACGGTTTATTTGCTTTTCAGGTATTTTACCGACAACTTTGGTAGATGGTCTTTATTCATGTTCGTTGTACGTGATTTATTAGGTTATTTTAAGTGGACATCAGACCAAATATGTTACCGAATAACTATTCTGGCAATCCATTTCTTCCCAGTTGCTCAACTAATATGGGTTGTGTATTAGGTTCTCTGGCCGTTACAGATACTATGACCAATGATTACATTTTGAGTGTTTGCCCAGTCTCAATTTAAAAAAAAAAAGAAAGAAGATCAACCGTGTAATACTTTCGAAGCAAACAGGAATTTTTCAAATTTTGCAGAGTATACTTTAATGGTCAAGTTTGTATTTAAGCAACTTCGAGTGTATGACCTTTGAAACAATTATACTATAATTGTTTAATTATTATACGATTGCGGTTTCGTCCCTGTTAGTGTTTAATACCTACCTCTATCAATACTTCTGAGTTCTTCAGGCTTCAGAGATTTTATTCATCCAGAAACACAGTTTAAGTTTATATCTGGTCAAATCAGATCATCCTGTCATAATCTTTCATACTAAAAACTGGAACTAATCTAGACCCGTGACGATACGCTAAAATCGGTCACGGGCTTGCACTAGTATGACATAAAAGTTCATGGTTAGAAGTGTAATGTGGCAAAGCGCTTCTTCGTCGTTGTTGAGGAAATATTCCCTTGCGTTCAAACACTTTCCAGGTTAAGCGCAGCGAGTAATCCCACACTAATAAACCCGTTGCTGCTGGATCGAAACTCGCTACAAGTGATTTTATTTATTTATGCAAACGTGTATACAAATAGTTCCCGGCAGTCAGTTTCTATTATCGTGCAAATAATAAGTTTTTTTAATTGCCGTTTCTTGCAGAAACATTGACGTCTTCGAACTTCATTACGTTGTTTGCGAACAAAGTTATATTTCAAAAATAGAAATATTTGCTGCGGAGGGTTTGAAACACAAATTTCGTTTCTCCGACCATTACAGCTGAAGGGCACGGGAGGATCGAAACGAGACGCATTCTCTTTTTACACAACAAAAGGTATTTAAAAAACATATTATATGCATTATTCTTGAAACTGATTGCCGGGATGTATCTTTATACACTTTTGAATAAATAAATGTATAAAAGATTCCAACAGCGAGATTCGATCCCGTTAAGACAGACTTATGAGTGAGATAGGTCGCTCGCTGCGTCCCTTGAAATCTCCGTTACGCAGAAAGTATTTGAACGCAACGGCATATTTCGATGCCGGTTTTCTCGACAGTGGCGACGATGCGCATATCACTGCTTTGCCACTTTACCCCTCTCGTTGTTACACACACTACTTATCAAAGGCCCCTTTAGACGACCCGACCTGGCCTCCCTAAATCGTGGCCACGCCCCTTCGGCCCTGAAAACGGGTCGTCTGAAGAGAACTCCCGGTCACGTTTTTGCCGCTAGACCAGGCAGGGAGGTCGGGTGGAAATTCCATCCGATTTAGGGCGAAAGGGTGGGTGTAAGTCGGGCCTGAAAACTGGCCGTGTAAGGCCTCACCCGGTTGTGGTTCCCCCAGTTTTCTATTTTTTGAGATGGATGCATCGGATAATCAAGAAAAAGAAGTATTGACAGAGGTGTAAAAGACCCACAAATTTTTATGGGACACCTCACATAGGGTTACCAACTTATTTAGAAAAAAGCATATTTGTCTTTTGAAGAGGAAAATGAAAATCATATGAAAGCGAAAAAAATTAGTTATTTATTGCCTTAAATATATATATTTTCTGGCTTACTGGACTAGCTATTAATTGTTGGTTTAGTTTCAGTGTTACAGCTGGACCCACATTCTGCATCCCGTATAACAAGAAAGGAACACTCATTTTTAAATTTTTTGACCTCTGTGTCTCCCTTCCGACCATATTGCATTTATTTCGTTTCATCATAAGCACTAACATGTCGTTTGTAAATTAATTGAATGTATAGTTTACCAAAAACACATTGTTTCCGTATACTTTATGGTTATATTCAGAAATAACGCCGAGCGGACACGAGTGGACTGGAGTACAACAATACGAATGGTCCGCTATTATTGCCTCGACTCCGATGCGGTAATCAAAGGATGCGAGCGAACAAAAAATCACTGGCCGATAGGCAGTTTTTCTTGCAGAAGGTTGCAAAACTATCAGACGAACGTCCAGTTAAATGTATTGTATTTTGCATACTTTATTCGTATTAAAAAGTATTACAGCCAAAAATAAAATATGATACTTCATAATACAGTATGGTTGGCAACCCTAACCTCAATGCCCTCTGTCATAACAAAGACGAGAGAAATGACGCATTTCATGCTGTCATCCGCTAGAAATTCATGAAATCTTCACCACCCAACACATCTAAGAGTCTAAAGTGACTGAATACATGCCTTTGTAAATATAATTGCTTGGCACTCGTCTTATTTTCTTTTTCCTAGGCTTTTCGCATAATGTCAAGCCGTCAGGGTTACATCAAGAATTTGTGATTTTTATAAATATGGGGCCATATATATTTAATTTAAATATTAGAACTTATCAAAATTTGTAACTAACTATTTTTATTACTAGTATTACTATTGAATGGAACGTTCAGGGCAACACGGATATACGCGTGGTGGTAGGCCGCTAGTACGGTAGCTACCAGATCAGGCCGGCCGACGGGTCGTCTAAATGCAACACTGTCGACGGGAGGAAAGTGAAGATCGGGAACGGGACAGGGTGATCGGGAACGGGTCGTCTAAATGGGTCTTAAATCGGAATTGGCTGCCTCCCCTTGTCAATTTATCACTATCCTCCGAATAGGTGAGTCGTTTTGAAGTGCTAGTTTTTTAGCTCTGCTTCTATCATTTAACTATAGGCTGGAGGTGCGAGAAATATCACAGATGGGGGGGAGGGGGAGTGGATGGGGTTAGAAGTAGCCCTGCCGCCAGTATGCCTCCTTCACCGCCTCTTAAGAGGTGAAAACCTTTATTCAAGCATCACACAGCTAGCGAGTTTCCTCTGACATTATTAGCAGTGAGTACTCGGGATCACTAATATAGTTACGTCGGGTGGGGTGATGGGTGCGTGGGAATATTTCTTTTGACGGAAGCGGGCGGCATGGTAAGAAAAATTTTGGAAAACCCAACGATAAGCAAGTGCTACACTTGTTTCGCGACCGTTTATTCGTTGTCGATATGTGAAATCAAAAACATCGATTTATTTCCAAGTGTAGCCACCTCAGTTAACTGTTATTTCTCTCTCAGCATCATCGAAAGGTCTACTATCCTACGAGCACCACTTAAATATCGCAATTAAGCGACTAGATATCAAGCAGTCGCGAATTACTCCTGCAATCTTCTGTGCTTCAGATATAATTTTTTAATTTTGCAAGGTAGCGAACCTACATCTTCAATCGCATATTATTATTATTAATTTTGTATGTGGTGAGGCGTGTTTCTCCCTTCATACTTAACCAAAATCGATAAAGGATGTATCATTTTAAGATTAAGTGCTTCGCTTTGGTGACTTCTTCAATTAGGTAAGAAACTTCCCGAAATTCAACGCGTAAAACCGAGCGTGGTGGGTGAGCGGTTTACGTTCTGGCCTCACATTCGGGAGGACGCGGGTTCGAATTCCCGTCCGGGCATCCAGATTTGGGTTTCCCATGGTTTCCCCAAATCACTCCAGGCGAATTCCGGGATGCTTCCTTCAAAAAGGCCATGACCGAATTCCTTCCCGTTCCTTGTCCCCAGACCCATCCCGCCTCTGATAACCTTAGCCGTCGACGAGGCGTAAAGCCATGAGTAAAAAAAAAGAAAAAATTCAACCCGTAAATGGTAAAAATATGAACACTCAAGGTCACGGGTATGCGATAGTTCACAGCCAAGGTGCCAGGCTTCACTTGTGTCGATAAGGAGTAATCCCATTACCACTAGATAGCAGCACAACTTATCACAGAGATATTCATAAACTGTGTGTAATTCATAGAGTAAGGAGCTTTTATAATATTTTAGTTTCTGTTCGGGAAACTTTTGGTGATTGCTAATTGTTTCGCAAGATGTTGTGAATGTTTTGCTTCATACCTGTAAACAATTACTACAAATGGAACCGTTCTTCTTTGACCCCACTATAAACCACCAATATCGCTATTCGTCGTTTATTACTCGCGAAATTTTCGCACGGGGCACCTACTCTGAGTTTTATTCTACCTGCAAACCTCAGCCAGGGGAAATTCCAAAGGGCGTGGAAGTGCGTTCAGGGTTAATACCCATAATAGTTCTGTCTAGCTGGAAGTCATATGAGTATTGGTTCGGGGATATCTCACATATTTAAAAGTCAGACTTGAAGGTAAGCCTCGAAGGGGAACTGACATGTCGCAAATTCTCTGAATATTTGCAGAACACAACAACATGTCTGAGTGGCGTTTCATGCTGCAGAAATAAGCCCCTCTTAACGAAAAACTGCCTGAAACTACATTCAGGCTGCTACGGGGTGCGTTGGAACACTCGCTTCCGGCAATAAACCAAGCGCCCCGTGCTGCTGTAACAGGCGACGCGTGTTCCCGTAAACTGGCCGTTTTGTACCCCGCCGCGAGATATGTATCTGGTAATAAAGTGAGGCCGGATGTTGTGTGTTGGAGGGTGTTCAGAACAGCGAGGAGGGCCAATACAGCCAGCTGCCTGCGATGGGATCGGCATGTCAGGCCCGGCAGGACAATTGATCCCGCCTCCCCTCCACTGGTCCTCTCCACCAATCACGACCATCAGCCCCCGAGTGCGCACCCTGCAACTTGCCCCCTTCGCGTCCAACGCAGACGATCCGATTACGACGTCCGATATGTCAGAACTACCCCGCACACTCACATCCAAGTCTTTAATACTTTAATACCACAAAGCCAGAGGAAATAACTGCTTCACAGTCCTCTCATCTGACCCTGTTAGTTAATGCAGTTTTCTGACGTGACTGCGTCTATAGTCTCAGACATAGGGCTTGGGTTCAAAACCAGGCATGAGAAGAATTTACAAAAACTGATTTCTAGCGTTAATACTAAGCTTAAGACAGATAGTACAGCTTACATCTCCACCACATCTACATCTATACTCTGCAAATCACAAATACTGTGGGTGGCAGAGGGTGCTAAGCACCAATCCTAATTCTGCGCATTCCAATCCCGAACTGATCGAGGAAAGAAGGAATACATAAATGAATCAGTACGGCATCTTATTTCTCTAATCTTATCCCTCCTGTCATTGCGACCTAAATAGGTTGGCGGAAGAAATATTTCGTTGCACTCGTAACTTAAAGATTTTCGCATATTCTCCAGCAAATTCAAACGAAAACGACGTCGTCTGTCCGCCAAACAATCCCAGCCCAACTCACGTATCAGCTCTGTGACACTTACGTAAGGACTGTAACTAGCGGTCACGAATCGAGCGGCTCTCCTCTGTACTTTCTCTAACGTGTCAATCAATCCCTTGCGATACGGATCCCAAATTCCACAACAGTATTCCAAATGCGGGGTGTAAGGGTTTGGGAGAGACTATACTAGTCTTTTCCAACCAAATGTCAACCTCTCCTTCACGTGGTGCACCCTGTTTGCACGGACGAGGCTCTGGCGACTGAAAGATTCCCGGTATAAGGAGACACCCACTGCTTGCCAACGGCCTCCGAAAGGAGGGGGGAAGAGCGGGGAGTGGTCCAGGGAACCCTCTTGCCCTTGGGGTTGGAAACGGCCCCTAAAGGTGGATGAATCAGAAATGATCAACGGCATGGGGATGCAGAAGGCAACGGGAAACCACTGCATTAAAGACCCAAAGGGTATCCCGAGGACATGTAATCCTCTCAAATTACATATATCATGATGGCTTCTTCCTGGGCAAAATATTCCGGAGGTAAAATAGTCCCCCAATCGGATCTCCGGGTGGGGACTGCTCAGGGAGGAGTCATCAGAATGGATAGAAACATTCTACGAGTCGGAGCGCGGAATGTTAGAAGTCTGAATAGGGCAGGTAGGTTAGAAAACTTAAAAAAGGGAGATGGAACAACTTAAGTTAGATGTTGTTGGAATTAGTGAGATTACAACTTCTCAAAATACGTCCTATGAATCGTAGTTTGGAATTAGCTTTGCCTACAACGGAAGTTATGTGCAAGTCCCATTTCATGTTGCTTTGTACTGTTACGCCTAGATACTTCAGGGAATCCACAGTGTCAACAACTGAATTGTTAACTTTGTACTCGTGAGCAAACAGGGTCTTTTTATTACTTATTTGCATTGCCTTGCACTTTTTACAGTTAAGTGTAAGCTGCCATTCACGGCACCATTCCGAAATAACATCCAGATCGCGCTGAATTTCTAAGCAATCGTCGGAGCACCTCACTTCCCTATAAATAAGTGCATCATCAGCAAAAAATCGCATCCTGCAATTAACGTTGTCACCGAGATCGTTTATAAAAATTAAGAAAAGAAGTGGTCCTATTACACTTCCTTGAGGAACGCCCGAAGTAACATCTAGTTTAGAAGAGGCTTCCTCGTCTACAACGACATACTGTGACCGACCAGTTAGAAAATCGCGTATCCATTCGCAGATCTGATCAGATATACCGTACCCTCGAATCTTCGCTAAGAGTCGGTTGTGTGGTACAGAGTCAAAAGCTTTCTGAAAATCCAAGAAAATAGCATCAACTTGTGATCCTGCATCAATAACTTTCATTACATCATGCGAAAATAGAGCCAGTTGCGTTTCACATGATCGGTTCTTCAGAAATCCGTGTTGGTATGCTGTAAGTAACTCGTTTTCATCTAGAAACTTCATAACGTTAGAGCATATGACATGCTCCAGAATTCTGCTGCAAACAGATGTTAGCGATATCGGTCGATAATTCCTAGGATCTCTCCGATCTCCTTTCTTGAAAACGGAAATCACCTGCGCAATTTTCCAGTCAGAAGGTACTTTTCTTTCCTCTAAAGATTTACGAAATATATCTGACAGAAATGGTTCTATTTCTTCCGCGTATTCTGAAAATACTCTTACTTGTATACCATCGGGACCCGGCGCTTTCCCCCACTTCAGGAGCTTTAATTGCTTTATGACACCTACACTATCAATTTGTATTGTATCCATATCAAATTCAACACGCCGTCGAAAAACGGGACTGTTTTCCATGTTTTCGTCAGTGAAGGAATTTTTAAATTCAGCGTTAAATACGGTAGCCTTGTCGCGGCTGTCATCAACTTCCCGACCGTCTTGTAGTAGAACTGGCATATTGTTGTCACAAACACTTATTTTTTTTAAATTCGACCAAAATTTCTTTGGATTTTCAATGAGGCTCTTGGAAAGTGAGTTGCATCGAAAGTCATTAAAGGCCTCGCGCATCGCATTCTTGACCTGTCCTCTTGTCTCAGCTAGCTTTTCTAAATCACTCCTATACATCGTCCTTCTTGAGCGTGCATGAGTCTTCCTTTACTTTTCAAGTAACCTGTTAACTTCACGCGTATACCACGGGGGATCGTTCCCGTCCCTGATTGTCCTTTTCGGTATATGTAAGTCCATACCTTCCCTGACTATATTTATCAATCGAAGCCACATCTCTTCAACCGAGCCTCTTCCTTCTATAAAGGTAATGTATTTATCCCTCAAAAACGTTCTTAAACTCTCCTTAGGGGACTTTTCGAACCTGTAAACGACCCTTTCTTTTTTCTTTTTGCACTCGACTGTTAATTTTACTGTAGCAATTACAGCTTTATGATCACTTATTGCCGTGGTGGTAGAAATGTCCGTAAATAATTCAGGCCTATTTGTAACGATAATATCTCAAATGTTTTCGTTATCGTTGTGACACCGCGTTGGTTCAGTGACGAGCTGCTCAAGATTAAGATCTGAGAAATGGTCGAGAATAATCTCACAGGATATTTTATCCCTGCCACCAGTAACGTGGGCGTAATTACTCCAGTCAATATACGGCAAGTTGAAGTCGCCTCCTAGTATTATTCCATGATCCGGAAATTGACGAGCTATATTACTTACGTTATTTCTTAAAGCCTCAGCAACATCTGCATCTGGTGGACGATAGAAAGACCCTATTACAAGTTTTGTCCTAGCTACTTTTAGTCTAATCCATAGGATTTCACAGACCGTATCAATATTTATTTCGTTACACGACAGGTGTTTACAAATAGCTATAAATACACTACCTCCATTTGAATGTAACCTATCCTTACGGAAAACATTCATGCTATGGTTAATAATTTCTGCTGAACTTATATCCGGTTTTAACCAGCTTTCAGTACCTAATACAATATCAGCTTCTGTGCTACTAATAACGCTTTCAAGCTCAGGCTGCTTATTACAAACTCTTCTACAGTTTATAACGAGTTCTTTTAACGGTCGAGATTGATTTTCGCTACTCCAAAGGGGGTGTCCATAAATTACGTGAGATGAAATGGGGGGGGGGAGCGGGGTGGTTAACGGAAATCTTACTTGAGGTTTTGGAATTTTTTGTTGGACTTCAGAGCTAAAAAAAAGGTCTACATTGAAGGGAAAGTCGATTTTAGGGGTGTTTTTCGTCTCAAAATGTTTCGAGGGCGATTTCCAGGGGTGGGGGTGGGGTCTCAAGGACCAGATCTCACCAGAGGGGCCCGGAGTCGGACCATATATTACGAAGTATCACCAGAGGGAGAGGGAGGGGTCCAGAAATCCAGAAAAACAACTCACATAATTTATGGATGCCCCCTAAGGAAACTCCGTTACCCCATTGCATAAGTTATAGTAGCTGCCAACAGGACGTGGTTTTATAGGCCGCGTCGACCAGCCAAATTGTGCGGATCAGCACGCCACGACGTTACCTAGTGTCGTTTCAGCTACCCGGGCGTTTGATGTTTACCGACTGGGTGACGACTGGGTGACGTATAGTGCCGCGCCACCCTTGCCAGCAGAGGCGGCTCCCTTCCCACGGCCCTTTGTAGGGCGCTCGTCCGGCGCGGCCGCTAAATGCACGGGTCGTGGGAACCCACCTTTAGCTGCGGCACCGTGATGGTGTCCTGCAGTGACACGGGGTTAGCTGGTTCCAGTCCTGGTGGTGGACTTGGCCGACAGGGTAGCAGAGGTGGTGGTGCACGATTCCTAACTACCAGATTGTGCGCCAGAGTCCTGGCTTAAACCTGTTCGGCAAGGTGTCTTTCGGAACAGTGAGCCTCTCCGTCTTCCATCTCTCATCCGCAACACAAACAACAGTACACACCGTACACACAACCACAGTGACACGTGCTTACGACAACACTTACTAACACTGTCCCGCAAGGGAAGGTAACGTGGAACTGCCCCAGATTATGTTCCCAGACGTTCACGTACGGGGAACCTCACAGTAACCGCCAACGCCCGGACACGAGCAAGTCGTTCATAAGAGGACGAGAGTCGGCCCCGGCAGCACGGGGTCACCGGTTCAAGTCCGGTATAGGGCATGGATGGTTTTAATTAAGTGCCGTGTTCGTCTTGTGTTGTCCTTGCACTTGTGCCTACGAAGAATACTAAAAGATACTATATACACAATGGAGGAATAAAAGAAGAAAAAGAAATCAAAGTTGTTGGCTGAATGTCTATAAGGCTGAATGTCATTAATTAAAAATATATAAATAAGGGAGTGTGCACAAACTACGTGGCTCGGTCGGGGGGGGGGGGATGCTGGAAGGCACGAAGGCCACGTAGCTTTCCTTTCATTACATTTTTCACAGTTAAAATGAGGAACAGAACTCACACCATCATGTGAATATTTATTTGCCTCAGTTAATTACCGCCGTATGTAATTTACAATATTTTGCCGCGAGAAAACAGTAAAAATGTCTTCAGAAATCAAAAGGGAAAAAAGCTACCCGTGCTACGTGGGGGGGGGGGGGGGGTTGAGGCAAAAGCCACGTAGGGCTACGTGGGGGGTAGGGGGAGTTCACAGGAGGCCAAAACGGAGCTACGTGGTTCATGCACGCTCCCTAAGAGGAAAAAAACTCGGCTCCGCTATGTTCTCTGCCTGTCTAGAGAACAAAGGTCAATGAGCAGCCATTCACTGTGCCCAGCTCAAATCAGCTTTTTTTCCCCCTTCCGGCTTTGCGCGTCTAGGTAATTAGCTGCTTTTTTTTGCCTATATCTTTACGCCTCGCCGACTTAGATGTCATTAGAGCCGAGAATGGACTCGAGGCAAGGAACGGGAAGGAATTCCGCCATGGCCTTTTGAAGAAACAACCCCGGTATTCTCCTGTAGTGATTTCAGGAGACCATGGAAAACCTAAATCTGGATGCTCGGATTGTGATTCGAACCCGCGTCCTCTAGAACGCGAGGCCAGAATTTTAACTGTTTATCCACCATGCTCGCTGCTCAACTCAGGTCTAATCTGTAATCGGATACGCTACCAGTCACGACATTTCTTCTGCAACACCCAGCGTGGTGGGTGAGCGCATTCGGGAGGACGCGGGTTCGAATCCCCGTCCAACCATCCAGATTTTGGGTTTTCAAGGTTTCTTCAAACCATTATGAGATGGGTTCCTCAAAATACTATGGTCGAATTCCTTCCAGTTCCTTGCCCCAGTTCTTTCCCGCTTCTAATAACCACCATGAGGCTTAAAGCTATAGGAAAAAATAAATAAAAAAGCTGCTTATTAAGGCGTGATGTTATTGCAGTGTAATGTTCTCTAGTTTCCAGCTGGAAGGTGTTGTGAAAACACAACGTTTCGACAGCTGACTCTGCTATCCTCATGAGGCGCCGCATGTTTGTAAGCCTGTTGTTATTGCCTCGCATCACGTTCCCACTTTTATGGTTCTAGCCTGATCGCCTCACTATAATCCAACCTAATTGCTATTAAACTAGTTAAAAAACCACCATTGAACTGCAGAAATTTTTATTATTCAGGAATTTTTTTTATATAAAACTATAATTTCAAACACGGATAACAATTAATTATTTTCTTGTGTCATTTTTCTATGTGCTATTATCATTAACAAAAGTAATAATTTTATTACATATCTGTTGATATATTTCGCGACTCTTATTGATATATTTAATGATGACCTATGCTTCGTGTAAACTTACTCTGGGTATTTAATAAACATCTCTGTATCTCTTATTCTGTAGAAAAACAATTAGATTATTTTATGACCTGTTTCTTTTATTTTCTTATTAAAAAATGGTATTCGGCTTTTTAGCCATTTAGCCAGCATCATGTGTGTTTCATTTTCGTCAATTGTGTTAGACTCTTCTAGTGTTGTTGATAATCTGAAGTGAAAGGACAACAAAGGACGAACACAATACTTAATTAAAACCACGCGTGTCCTGCGCCGGACCCGAAATGGCGACCGCTAGCCCCGCGCTACTGGGGTCGACGACCTGGTTCCAGTAATGCTTCAGAGAATTGAACCTCTTTCAAAAGAAATTAATGCAACTGATAAAGTACCATGAAGATTTAAATCGAATGTATTCATTTCTGTACGGCTCTTCAGCAAATGTAAAATATATTACACTAGACGACCCGTGCGAAAATTTCGCGAAAAAAATGTGATGAAAACTGATGTTGAATATGATTTCACCAAAGCTGAGTAATTACTCCTCATAATCCTACTTTATTTATCGATTTTGGTTAGATATCCAGGGAGATAAATGGCTCGAGATACAAAAAACACATTTTAGAAAAATTAACATTTTTGCCCTTTAAGGGCCAAATTACGAAAAAACTACTTTCTTAAAATATAATGTTACCATGGCGGAGACCCTATTCTTTAATATGATACCTCATTTATCTATATCTGTTAGATATTAAGGGAGATAAATCGCTCGTGACACAAAAACGAATTGCAAAAATTTTGAACGTTTTGCCCTTTAAGGGTCGAATTCCAAAAAATTTCTGTCTTAATATATGACGTCACTAAAGCGGAGATCTTAATCTTTAAAATGATACTTCATTAAACGATTTCAGATAGGTTTCCAGGGAGATAAATGACTTGTAACACAGAAAACAGCATTTTAGATATATTGACATTTTCGCCCTTTAAGGGTCGAATTCCGAAAACTTCATTTCTTAAAATATGATGTGACCAAAGTGGAGACCATAAGCTTTAAAATGACACCTCATTCATTGATTTCGGTTAAGTATGAAGGAAGATACAGGCTTGTGACAGAAAAATACCTTATAGAAATAATATATATGATAGTTATATATAGTGTAATGTATTATACAAATATAAACAGCTGACCTTCAATGTTAACTGGCTATAACAGTCCAATATATGAACAGAGAGTATAGCGCAAACATTCGAAGATCATCTAAAACATCATCTAGATTTAACCTAAATACACACCTTTCTTTATGGCTTGTTCGCTATTTTAATTTAAAGGTAAAACATATTGAAGTGTTACTCAAACATAAACCGATAACTTTTCTTCGTAGCTTGCTATAATAGTGACATCTATGCATATAAAGCGATAAACCTTCCGTACGTTATGCGCGATACATATCAAGAGATTGTGACCAAACTAGTCTTTTATCGTTAGTAATAATTTATTGTTCTACCAAACCATCGCAAAAGAAATGTCAATTCACATTTTCACAATTCACATTCTCCCTCCAGTAGTCTTGCAATGATTTCCATTTTAACTACTCGATAACATCACATTTGGTAATTGTGTTATACGGCAATTTTCCAGAAATAAATCACAGTTTCTTTCAATGGCTTTACGGTTCGTCGACGTTTTAATCATTAGAGCGTGGAGTGTACTGAGAGGACAGAGAAGGATTAGGAATTCAGCCGTAGCCTTTTGAGGGAACCATCCCGACATGCTACTGGAGTGATTTCTGGAAACCACTGGGAACGGGGATTCGAACCCCCGTCCTCCTAGTTGTGTGGGTGCGCTCAAATCTAGCTTCCCTCCTTCCTCTGAAACGCTCGCCTGCCGAGCTGTGGCGTGAGGAATATGTTGCAGCCCTTCATCGCCCTCACTGGACTCGAGCCCTCGAGTCTGCATGCGATGTCGCGTGCTCCCCAACTCGATTCTCAAGGGACGGATTTACCGCCCCTGTTGGCGCCCTCGTGGTGATAAGGGCGGCATGCAAAACCTACGAGGCTTCACTATACAGGGGAAACACGTTACTTACCATAAGAGGAAGATTTTGGGATTTTAATGGTTGACACACACAAGATTATTTATTATTATTATCGAGGAAAAATCTCGGTATAAGGGAAGCAATTCTGTCTTTAAGATTAATACTTGAAAGGCCGATCAAGAAAAACAAAGATACTTTTATAGAATTTCTTGATTTAGAAAAAGCTTTTGATAACGTTAGGTGGGACAAGATGTTCAAAATTTTAAAGAAGTCAGGTCTAAAGTATCGAGATAGAAAAATACTCTATAAACTATATAAGAATAAAGTCGCTATAATAAAAGTAGAAATCACGAGAGACATGCATCAGTTAAAAAGGGTGTGAGACAACGTTGTAGTCTATCCCCGTTAATATTCAACTTGTATGTAGAAGAAGCAATGAAGAAAGTCAAAGAAAAATATCCATGTGGGATAAGTTTTCAGGGAGAAAAAATCAGTATGCTACGATTTGCTGATGACATTGTCTTGTTAGCAGAGAAGGCTGAGGATATTGAGAAGTTACTGAATGGCATGAACAAAATACTGAAGGAAGATTTTGGACTGAATATAAATCAAAGCAAGACTAAAGTGATGAAATGTAGCAGAAATGATACCGACACTAGTAGATTAAATATAAAAATAGGATCGGATGCAATAGGAGAACTAAGTGAGTTCTGTTACTTGGGAAATAAAATTAAAACCGCTGGCCGAAGCAGGAATGATGTTAAAAGCAGAATAGCACTTGCAAAAGGAGCCTTCATGAAAAAGAGAAACCTTTTAGTTTCAAATATTGATCTAGGAATTAGAAAGAACTTTTTAAAACTCTTTGTGTGGAGCACAGCACTTTACGGTAGCGAAACATGGACTTAAGGAATACCGGAAAGAAAGAAAATTGAAGCATTTGAAATGTGGTGCTACAGAAGAATGCTGAAAATTAAGTGGACAGACAAAGTAAGAAATGAACGAGTTTTGGAAATGATGGGTGAGAAAAGAAGTTTATGGAAGAAGCTTACAGAAAGAAGAGACAGGCTGGTAGGTCATATTTTGAGACATGCTAATTTGTTAGTGGAGGGAACAGTCGAAGGTAAGAACTGTAGAGGAAGACAGAGATTAGAATATATGAAGCAGATAATTGAGGACGTGGGCTGTAAGGGGTATGTAGGAATGAAGAGGTTAGCACAGGATAGGAAAGAACGGAAGATTGCATCAAACCAGTCAAAAGAATGACGACAGCAAAAAAAAAAAGATGCTAAGTACAACAAAAGATATGTCAATCAGATAACTATATCTAGGGATTCAAGCCGTTTTCTAGCATCTGGTCCAGCTTGATGCAGAGTGAGAAGGCCTCAAGATAGTCTTCTTGCTGGACAGTCCATCACAATGTGGTCAGCAGTTTGGATACCACCACAGTCACACAACGCATCTTCACGGAGACCCCACTTATGTGTGATTGCATTGCACACTCCGTGACCTGTGCGAAATCTGTTCCATCGACACCAAAGACGCCTAGGCAGGTCAAACCCTGGAACACAGATTGTCGGATCTTTTATAAGCCCACAATTGTGTGGACTGTTGGCTTCCCACTCCTTCCTCCACTCTTCATACAAGTTCAAGTTGTTAATTATAATCTTGGCTGCTTCAATGTAGGCAGGTCTCCTCGATTTTAAACGTGTGCGAGGAAGGTGAAGGAGGTCATCATGCAGAGGAATCATGTTGTTTTCCTCCACTCCTTCCAATTCTCTAAGCAATATCGATTTTCTCCTCAGATGTGGTGGAGGAATGTTGTAAAGTACAGGCAGCCAGGATACTCGGGTAAACCTAATGACACCACTCACTGTTCTCATAGCAGCGTTAAGCTGGGACTCACACAAGATGTAACCTCCTATAAATTTATTTCGTATTCGAAGTGCGGATGGAAGAGCGTTAGAAATCTAGGTATACTTACAATGCCGCCACGCTATACGTACTCCTTACTATCTTCTTTGAGTGATCCGGTGGCTCAGTGGTTAAGGCTTCTGACTGGAGATCGAAAGGTCCCCGGTTCGAATCCCTGTCTCGGCGGGGAGTTTCATAGGTCACTAACCCGACCTTCACCTCTGGCACAGCTTGCTGTGTAATGTGAAGTACGCCAGAACGCTTCCGTGGTTCGGATTCCACGTTAAACTGTAGGTCCCCCGTACCCGGTAGATTAGTTTAAGCGTACCAACGACAGATGTGCCTGCACAACAAATATATACTTTGTCAAACTGGCGACCCAACTATCCTTCGGGGTCTTCCGGGCAAAAATGCCAGACGCCATTTATTTACTATCTTTTGTAGTGAAAAATCCGAAACACTCCAATCTTAAAGCTGCAATTCGTTGCTATAATAGTAGGAGTAAATATGGCAATCACAAAGATTATACAGAAAGTGATAACATTCACTGGAGATTCTACATTCAGTGTCCTGCCACAGGAAATAAAATGTTAGCTACGAAAACCTAACAACTTTAAATCCAAACTGAAAGGGCTCTTCCTTCCAAACCCGTTTTACTCTGTAAAAAAAATTCTTCGTGGAACTAGGAATGACTGGCAAAATACTGTATGTTTGGGGTATGCAAGGGTAAGGTGACAAAGTTATTTACTAATATGGTGGATGGCTGTTATTTGTGATGAAACCGTTTACAAATGCAGCAATTACATTATCTGGAAAATTATTCATTTGAATTAACTAATATGGGATGTTATGTATCAGCAGGAAACCAATGGAAATTGATTATACTAATGGGTTGTTATGTAACTGACCAGTTAACAGTAGCTAACAATATAATTGATATTATTAATAAGTGTATTTACTGTTCCCCATCTTGAAGAGTGTTCTCACATAGGATCAAAGCGAACATATCTAATGTGATGTCTACTCTAACCTAAGGAAGCACTCTTTCTGTTTACTTGTGGCTTTAAAATTCGTCGATGTCGACGTCATTGGAGGCAACAGAGGTCTGGGGACAAGGAACGAGAAAAAATTCGCCCATGGCCTAGTGAAGAAACCATCATGGCATTAGTCTGCGAAGATTTGGGGAAACCATGGACACCCAAATCTTGATGACCAAACAGGGGTTCAAACCCGCGATCGCCCAGTTGCCAGCCGACAGCGTTACCACTCACCCACCACGCTCGGTAAAATAATGACTAATAAACTATTTCTCTCAATCTTGGATTACGACCATATAGCAAACTTTAAGGACGTTTCCAAGTATTGCTACGATTTTGCAGTGTAACTTTAAAAGGGATTGTTTACTAAACTTATTACTTCAATAAATCATCGCTGGTGAATGTCATCAGTGGTTACTAAGCTACGTTTGTATCTGGCACAAATTCAGAACATGTATCGGGATTTGTATCATAACTTGTATCGACACATGAATCGATACTTGTCTGAGCTCTTCACTGACATGTATGATAATCAACCGTGCGTTGACATCACAACCGATTCTTTTCTGTATTTATTTTTTCCACGAGCGATTAGGGTATGGAATAGAAAGGATTTACCGGCGAGTAAACTTAAAATCGGACAGGAGTAGCTTTCGATAAAGCTCTCCGGCCATCCTGATCTGGGTTTTCCATGGTTTTCCCGGATCACTCCATGCGAATGCTGGGATGGTTCCTCACAATAGCCCATGGGCGCCTCCTGCCATATCCTGTATATCCCTTCCAAACCATCACCCTTTCGGATAGGTGCAATGCGGTAGCAAACTGTAGGGGCTATAAGCACTCAGCCCCAGGCAAAAAAAAAAAAAAAAGTGCAAGATTGTCTCTGAATGGGACCGGAATAAATAAGTTATCGAGTGAAGTGTCACGAACAATAGAACAATAATAGACGGTAAACGTCAGTCAAACCTACCACAGATCTGGAAGAACTCCCTGCATAAGAAGATAGTTAGAGCCAAGAAAACTTTTACTTTATTTCGAAATAAATCCACAGTTTCTATGTGATCTCGATGAAACGTTTCTAACGTTTCTACGCTTCCGGTGTATTCCTGACATAAGGAAATCTTCTACATGCACGAATGCTTTTTACTTTCCCTATTTCAATTAATCAATACTCAAATTCTCTTTCTGATCATTCAACGATGACTATAAGTAAGTTTGTGTTTTACCTTATCGCGCTCTTTAAGACTTCGCACCAGGAAGGAAATACGTTTTTAGGCGTCTCATTTTGCTAAGACGGATTTCAACGCTCGCCATCCGGTTATAATTCATCTTTCTCCTTACCATCTGAAACAAACCTTTGTACTATACCTCAAATTATTTTATGGATTCTTCCTTTAAATAAAATCAACAACAACACTAGAAATCTGTCTGCAACACTTTATATATTACTCCGCTCTCTACATCACTTTTCACACTATGAATAATTAACATAACACAACTTCAACATCAATAATGTACTCATTGGCCGCTGCCGTACATATTTTTCATAATTCATTATCCTTTCATATTCTGATGTCTCTCTACGGGTGCTATTTCCAATATCATATCGTACAGTTCTCCTCTATCAATCCATTCCATAATTCTTATTTATTATTATATAATCTCCATGATCAGTCATCACATTTTCTCCTTCCTATCAGAGATTCTTCAGAAACATCTTATTAATATTTTATACCACCACTTTATTTTTAATACATATAAAATAAATACTTTTCAATGTTATTTTTTAACATTTTACAAAGAAATGAGACACATGATTGTTAAAGTATTCTTTAAAACAAAGAAAAACTACTTTCTACATTTTGTTTACAAAAATCTACCCTTCCTCCCCCATTATCATTCTTAAAAAAAAATCGTTTTTTTTACAAATGGGGAACTGTTTAAACTGTCCAGTAATATTCTGGAAGACCATAATATTTCCTTTTAAACGGCGTTGGACCAATTCCGTTCGTACAATTGTTGACCGTTCGGAATCTGAAATTTAAAAATTATTATAAAGTTCTTGTAGCGATACACAGATATGCAGTTTTTTATCTGATCTCTAAGGATCTTTGAGCACAATGCCTTGAAGTAAGTGGATTTTTTTTTTCTTTTTACATATACCTCGAAAACGGCTAAAGTGTATTGAGATGGAAAATACGACAATCCGATCAAAAGCGATAAAACATCAGAACTTACGTATCCAGCCCCAGTGCACCGCCGGGTACTCTGCTGGTAATAATCAATTGACGGAGAAACTTTTTCGATTGTGACGTTCGGTTCGTGACAATTAGCTAATCACTGAAGTGGTAATTTGAGCGAGAAAATTACCGACACCTGTTTTCCGGTGTAACTCGTTTAACGCGCCGTGCGTGCTGCGTAACGCAATGACGTAATCAAGGTGTGAGTGGTTAACGCCATCCCGGTAAGCGCATTATCACTAAATCGCGCGATTCCGTAAAATACAGCCAATCGGAGCTCTGTTCCCGATGGTTTCCTCGAATTCAAGAATAAAAATAGGAAAAAGAGAAGAGTTTTTAAAATATCTTTATTACTAATTGTTGCTGCTTACGCCACATGTATACGTAGTCGCCATTTTTCGTATCGTGGCACCAGCCTTTCTATTGCGTCGTCGAAGAAATTCACCGCCAAATCTCTCAGACACCCCTGCCGAACGGCAACCATAACGCCATCAGTGTAAACCGTGCTGCGTGTCTTCAGGTGTAGTGTGGAGCAATTCTTGTTTCATCACCACTGACTGGCAACATGACAAAGACCATATCGTTCACTCGTGACATTTTTACCCTAAATTTCAAGAATCTGTCTTGAAATAACCGGCGCACGAACATTTTTTACTCCCGAAAATCGTATCACAGAACACGCTTTCGATTTTAACGTCCATTTAAAACTAACACAGGAAAGAAGTGGACTAATATAACTCACACAATTTTAGCGGTAGGCGTTCATCAACCAGCTGAAGGGTACGCTAGGCTCTTCGGTTCTAACTTTTTGACTTCTGACACAACCGCTTACTACTCCTTCTTCTGGCGGATACAAACAACATTTTTTTTACTTTAATTTTTTTCAGTTATAATCTAAGAAATAAACATCATTGTCCTCCATTTATTCAGTATATGTAAATATGTCTGTTTTGTATATGCATACCCAATTAAGAAAGAAAAAGAGACATTGCAAAGTATTCCGGGCAAACCTAGTCAATAATAAAAATGATTGGAGGGGTTGGTGATAATGTTACAAATTACGTTGGTATCACTGCTATAGCCACTGTTCAATAAATGTCAGAAATGTCGTGGGGTCTTACGAACCAACATTTAATTACAAAGGAAGAAATATTCGTAATCTTTTCTCATCAGTGCTTTGATTGGTTTGATGCATTGCTGCCAACTGTCGATATCTACAGTGTCCTTACACGTGCTCCGTTAATGAAATGGACAAGAGCAGAAGTTCTCTTCTTGTCAGTGCTGTTGGTGAATATCTTGTGATGTGTCCGATGTCTCCCTCCTGTCTCGCTACGCAGCGCTATGTAGCAGTGCTGTCTCCCTGCCGGAAGACGCCAGAGATCTAATAAGCTCCCAACATCCGGCCGCCTCCACACCAGAGACAAACCTACGTCACTGTGTCATGCCCCACCCTACACCGGGCCAAGCACTGAACATTAAACTAGGTCACCCTCCTCGATACCCCCTCCAATGAGCTGCCTAACACATTTCTGACCGATGTAACTCAATTTGTTTCTGTCCTGACTATTTTATAGTCTCACTTTGTCTTTCCGTCTCTCTTGTTTATTATCTTAACGTACAAGGGCGTATCCAGGATCAGAACTAGAGGGGGGCAGGATTTGAACTAGGGGGGGGGCAACTCATTTTGGTTTCGAGGAAGTGGGGTGGGGGACTGAAACATGACATTACAAAATCAAACTCAAACCTATTCAGGAAACTATTTTTATCATTGATTAATATAGTAACCCAACTACTTAATCTAAGGACCTACTATGTAGTTAATTAAGATCGTAAGTCAGTTAGTTTTTTATGTAAACATTAATTGTCTCGGATTTTCAATTTCAATAATTTTGTTTGTCAATATCTCATGGTGTTCTTTCACGAAATTTCGATGCACACTCATCAGACATAATCCAGTCAATCTTTCTCTCCCAAAGTGCTCCTGAACTAGTTCTTCACTCGTCGAAACGTACTGAAGGCAACTTAATTTTTCTTCCCCTCGCTGGATACGCCCATGTTAACGTCCCGTATTCTGATCCAACAATCTCCTTCTGGTAGTCCAACATCAGGCTGCGTGAATTCCACGTCCATCTGTTATTTGATTGATTTTTTAAAATTTATTATTTTAAAAAAAAAATTTTTACTGCTTAATGTCTCTTAATAGCGAGGTATTTAGAGACGGGAAAGGATGGGGGCAAGGAATGGGAAGGAATTCGGCCATGGCCTTTTTGAAGGACGCATCCCGGCATTTGCCTGGAGTGATTTGGGAAACCATGGAAAACCCAAATCTGGATGATTCGAACCGCCGTACTCCCGAATGCGAAGCGAGAACGCTAACCGTTACACCAACACGCTCGGTGTTTGATTGAAACAAAATTATTGTGTATAATTATTAGCAGCACAAGACGATTCTGCCGGATTGCCTATCAAAATATGGTCACAAGTATTTTTTAATTAAATTTTCAATAAAAAATCAAAAGTTGTTTCACTTTTTAAAATAAATTATAATTTATTTCAAAGAGAGACATGTAAAGAATATGAAAAGTTAGGGTTGTCTATGTAAAAGTGGCCACAGGTGGGAATTGCTAGCTGTTAAGGATACTGCATGTTAGATGCTACGATGCCCTAACTCTTTCTCGTTCTTACATATCTTTAACAGCTGGCAATCCCTACTTGGTTATTATATGTTCTTTACATTTCTCTCTTTGAAATAAATTATAATTTATTTTTTCAAAAAGTGAACGAAATTTCTTTAATTTTTTAAATTTAATTAAAAGTACTTGCAGCCATGTTTTGAAAGGCAACCCGGCAGAATAATTATACATAAAAAATCTCATTCAATCAAATAAATGATCGACGTAGAAATCATGCAGACGGATTTTTTGACTAAAAATCCATTTCAATCTGAATATGTCGCCATATGGTCGAAAGGTTACGTACACTATCGCTTACTGCTAGAAATAAAATAAGAAAGTAAAGGTTACGTTAGTTTAAATAATATAAAGTCAACTGTTAAACAATTTTCACCACTTTACAGACACTAGAAATTGCACTTCACTGGAAAAATCACTCTAATTAGTCCAATATTTAATCAATCAAATTCTAATTAATATCGAGACGTTTTCCTAAGACGACTGAGAGTACAGAGGAGTAAAATTAGCCTCTACCTATTACGAGGACGAATCACAAAGTAAGTTACACTTCCAACTTTTCGGAAAATGAAATTTTGCTGATTTTCGAAGAACTGTAGCTGGATTAGTTTTCAGTTTAGAAAAAACTTTGTACTACAAAAGTTGTAGGAAATTTTGCCCCCTTTCGAATTTAAAATAAATTATTTCTCGCTAGGACTCATCAGGAAGGAGTTATAGACGAAAAAATGAAAAAGGTACCAAACTTTTGACGTTTTTTGGCCATAGGAAATTGTTCCGAGGGTGTCGGATGTCGAAAACTTGGTTTCTGCATACTCTCACCAATATATACAAGATATGAAAAATATCTTCTACGTGATATAATGTTTGTGAGACTGCCTTTTAACGACCCGGTTACTGGACTATCCAAATAATGGCCGTTTATGAAACCGCCTAGTGATAGGCAACGCGGCTATGACAATATACAATGTAAATTCACTTTCCCCACGTAGTCCCCAAGAGACCGTAAACATTTCTAGGAATTGTCAACCAACTTTTCGATTCCGGATGTGCAGAAATCCCTCGAGAGCCCCCGACCTCCACGTTCTGTGATGAGGCGTGGACGTACATCACCTTGTCGCCCAGCCCTGGTTTCACCGTCCTTCAACCACTCTGCATACACGATCACTTCAGTAGCGCCGACCAGCCTCGCTGTTTCCGAGATGCTCGTTCCCAGGTGCCGCACCTACAACTCACCGGCCCGCAATTTAAGGGTATTGCGTGACCTGTGCATAGACATCTGGTGCTAGACAACTCCGGAAACCTATCAAGGACTTTTCGAATCCACGCCACGCCGAATCGCTGCTGTATTACGCTCCAGAGATGGACCAACACACTAATAAGCAGGCGGTCACAATGTTTTGGCTGATCAGTGTATACTGACTGATAACCTTGTAACAGTTAGGCAAAGGTGTCGTTTACGTCCAACTCAATGTAACGTTACACAGTAGGTACGAAGTTAATTAATACATTAAATCTGTAACGACTGCTAGAGCGTTCCGCATCCCAGATGTTTGTATAACAACCTCGTTAACAGCTCTCCAGGGACAAAGTCAAGAGGTAGCAGCCGGTGTGCTTCACCAAATTAGTTCTCCCTCAAAGAGCTAGCAAACAGGGTACAGCCACCACTTTGCAGGTTATGTTACAGTGAACTGAGAACCAATTACCTTACACAACTATTCGCAAGCGCTGTACAAACTGCAGCAAGGATAGCACAGGTACGAGGGACAGACGAAACTTACTTTTTTAAACAATAGCGACAGTGGCAGATCGAAGAATTTTCCGACCCGGGACAAAAACTGTGTTGCCACCCAATACGTCGCCACCGCCCTTATCGCTCATTGTCGCTAGCATTGGAACTATAAAACCTTCAAATACGATTTTGCTGCCCCCTGAAGTTGCCGCCCGGGACAAGAGCCCCGGTTTACACCCCTCCCCCCCAATTAGATCAGGCAGTGAATAGCAAATAAACAAAGTACATATTGTACAAACTGTTCTGGAGCCTCTCACTTGGGAAGTAGTGCAGTTTGATGCGACGTTTCGATGCCACTCTTAGACTTTATCTTCAGGATGACTTACAGTTACTTACACCTCGCCAGAAGATGAAGTCTGAGAGCAACTTCGAAACGTCGCATCAAACTGACGCACTTCCCCCGTGGGAGGTTCGAGAACATTAATTCACCGGAAAAGCCACCATTAATTCAAATACATACATAATTTCCTACTTTGGAAACTCACTTTTCGCAGAGTATGGTACCTTTTTTATGCCGTCATGGTAGAAGACGGAGGTAGCGTCAGAAGCGAATTGCGCATGAAACCCACCGCCGTGTTGTCATCAATTTGTCGTCGATCAAGTGCTTCTTTCAGACGCTCGAAATCACAGGGCGATAGGTGAAAACTGTAGGGAGGATGCTCAAGTAATTCCCAGTTCATTTTTTCGTCTTTTGCTTGAGTGAGAGCTTCAATGTGGGGCCGGGCGTTGTCACTGAGAAGAATCACTTCTCTCAGGGAGTGTCTATAAACCACGTAGCTTCATTTTGGCCTCCTGTGAACCCCCCCGCTCCCCCCCCCCCCCCCCACGTAGTCCCACGTAGTCCCACGTAGTCCCACGTGGCTTTTGCCTCTACTCCCGCACCCCCAACCACGTAGCACGTAGCTTTTTTCCCTATTGATTCCAGAAGACGTTTTGTACTGTTTTTTCTTGTCACAGTGTCGTAAATTGCATACGGAGATAATTAAATATTCACATGCTGTTGTGAGTTCTGTACCTCATTTTAACTATGGCAAATAATATGAATGGAAAGGTACGTGGCCTGGCTCGGAAACCCCTCCCCCTCCCACCACCTATCCCAGCGTAGCTTTCAAACCAACCCTTCCCCCTCCCCCGCGTAGTTTATGGACGCTCCCTTATTGGCTAATACCGTATTTTTCGGTGATAAGCAAGCTTGGAGTCACCAAAGACTAATTTCAAAAATAACTCCGTCCTCAAACAAGTGTTTTTATTAATTTTATTCCGTAGACGCGTTTCGCCCTTGTGGTGCAGGGCATCCTCAGTGGCTGTAATGTATGTTTTTATGTGTGTGTTATTACAATTATCTACAGTACAAATCTTTATGTATACATACTCATACATACACATTGTAGATCTAGTGGTAATCCTCACATCCCCGCCTGGAACAGCACCTCATACACTTTTCCAGCACTGTTGATTGAAGATCGAGTTGGAGATTATTTCACTAGCGCGGCGTGCAATCGGTACTGACATAAGATGTCCTCAGAAAGTGACATAATTTTAAACCACGAACAAACATCTGCAGGTGGTATGTAGTCAGCCGCAGCTAACCCCTCCCCCCATCCCCCATCCCTTAGTTTGTTGGCGTTTTTAAACATGCTGACAATTTGTTCTTTACATTAGACAGGTTCAGTGGTAGAATGGTATTGTGATGGCTTCACCCTAATATTACAACGATTTCGTGCTTCTTGGGAGGTGTTATACGCACTTTATATCGAAATCTTTTGAACGAAATGTAAACCAAAGCAAGACAAAAGTGATGAAACGTAGCAGAAATCATACCAATACCAGTAGATTAAATTAAAAAATAGGACCTGACACAATAGGAGAAGTAAGTGAATTTGGCTACTTAGGAAGTAAAATTACAACCGATGGTTGAAGCAGGAATGATGTTAAAAGCAGAATAGCACTAGCAAAAAGAGCCTTCATGAAAAAAAGAGAAACCTTTTAATATTGATCTAGGAATTAGAAAGAACTTTTTAAAACTCTATGTGTAGAGCACAGCACTTTATGGCAGCGAAGCATGGACCTTAAGAATACCAGAAAGAAGGAAAATTGAAGTAAAATTAATTGGATGGTTAAAGTACGAAATGATGGGTGAGGAAAGAAGTTTGTGGAAGAACCTTACGGAAAGAAGAGACAGGCTGGTAGGTCATATTTTGAGACATGCTGGATTGGTTAATTTGTTGGTGGAGGGAACAGTCGAAGGTAAGAACTGTAGAGGAAGACAGAGATTAGAATATATGAAGCAGTTAATTGAGGACGTGGGTGGTAAGGGGGATGTAGAGATGAAAAGGTTAGCGCAAGGTAGGAGGGATGGAGGATTGCAACAAACCATTCGAAAGACTAATGACAGCAAAAAAGGGAATTTTAGCAGTAAGATTATAAGTTCAAGCATTCGAAGTCGCGGGTAACAGCTAGTATTAATGAGATAGCAAAATTTCCTATACAAAAAAATGTTACTTATGCTAGTTGGAAAAAGTGGTCAAGCAGGAATAAATGGAATATACTGTACTTGAAAGTATTGTATTTGATTATTCCAACCAGGAGGGTTGGAAGGAAGTGTGTAGACTGCGGTATCTGGCGGGTAGCGCAGCTTCCTTCAGATTGCCACTGTCAGCTACTAATCGAGAAAGCACCGGCAGAGTCGAACGCGGTATCGACCCGCCAACTCTCGATACGAGAGAGTGGCAGCTTTAATCTTCACCGCGCAGGCCGCAGGCAGACACACAACACGACAAGGCGAACCGACAAACACGACAGCGTCAAAAACCAGGCCGACACCACAGCGAAAGTACGCAGCGTGTAGTGCGGCGACCATACAGGGCAAGGTGGAACCACTGCCGAGTCGAAGGTTATATGTCAAAACTGTTTTAAGATAGCTATTAAAGTGGAGTAAGAGAATTTACAAGTTTTTGTTTGTAGGTGTGTTTAATTTATTTTAGGATGCTGTCGTACACAGTGAAACACTCTTTCTTTTTGGTGACTAGGCTTTGACGATGTCGATGTCGATATCGAAGTCGATGACGATGTCGATGTCGATATATAAGTAGATGACGATGTCGATGTCGGTATCGGTATCGAAGTCGATGTCGATTTCGATGCCGATATCGATATCGATGTCAATGTCGATTTCGATGTCGATGTCGACGTCACTACAGTTGGAACAGGACTGAGGGCAAGGAACAGTTTGAATTCGGTCATGAGTTTTTTGGAAGAAACATGCTAGTAATCAGCTGGAGAAAAACCAAAATCCAAATGGTCGTTCGGAAATTTAGAACCCAACTCCTTCCGAATTGCTGGTAGAGAACACTAGAGAAATTGTTAAAAGGCCGAAAGCTAAGAGTTTGGGTAGGAACAGCAGTATCAAAAGAAATGGAAGTGAAAACGGGACAACTGCTGTCTCTATTGTACTGAGTAATTCTGTTGGCGGTTTGCAGTCAGAAGTTAGAGTTTTAGCGGAGAACACAAAGTAATATGATGGGATTAAAACTGGTGCCGTCCATACATTCAGATTTCGATTTTCTATAGATTCCAGAAATCACTCTATGTTTCCTTGAAAAGGACATTGCCGAATACCTTCCCCTTTTGCTGTCCCACAACCCTGTCACGCCTCCAATGACGGGAACTCTCTAATTCTCAACATCCTAGTTACCTATCATTTGACCCTATCTGTATGCGTACAGTAAGGTAGTTGTTTGGAGTTTAAAGCAATGATATTAACAGACCTTATTTATATACGTTTATTTTAACCTTGACCAGAATAATTTGCTAAATAACCGCTCAAAATGACCTGGAACCCCTGTATATATAAGCTAATTGTTATATATATATTTCTGTATGACATAGTATATACATGTACTATACTTTGATTACTGATGGTCAAATCAGTACTCAAATGGCATTGTTGGACGGGAGATTCCGGCCGCCAGGTGACGGTTTTTTTCTATTCACCGCGCAATGCGTGTTCACTAACCAGGTGGTAGTAGTACCGGATATAAGGAACCTACAGCTTAACGTGGAATCCGAACCACAGAACCGTAAAGAAACAAAAAATCACAATTTCGTGAAGTGGATCCGGTTATCTGCCCGAGAACTGTGTAAATGCTTCGCTAAAGTGTTTTTAATTGTATTATTCGTCAAATATGTAACGTTAAGGCGAAAATTTTCTACCATTATAGCCGAACTTAGATGTTTTACCTGTATACTACTTTCAGAATTTTAACTATGAACAATACAAATAAAAAGAAAGTCGTCAACAATATTTGCACAAACCAAAGCTTAATCTGATGAATTTAAAAAAAAAATTATTATGTTATGGCTCAAACCACAAGTAGTATCTCTGTACAAATGTTTGTGAGTGAGATCGTTGAATTCTAAAAAGAATCTTAAGTAGCTTTGATGTAGCGTGCGATCTCGGAATTGTATTATGAATCTTTGGTACCTCAGATGAAGTGTGCTACGTCAGAATCACATAAAGAATCCTTGGTTTCTTTGATGTAATGAACAACAACTGAATTGTATTAAGAATCTTTGGCATCTTTGATGTAATGTGCGACCTCTGAATCGTGATTAATAATATTTAATATTTGTGATATCATTTGCAACCTCTGAATTGTATTAAGAATCTTTGGTATCTTTGAAGTACAGCGTGACCTCAAAATTGTCTTAAGAATCTTTGTTATCTTTGATGTAATGTGTAACGTCTGAATTGTATTAATTATTGTAGAGCGAGACTTCTGAATTGTATTAGTAATCATTTGTATTTTTAAAGTAGTGTGCAGCCTCTGAATTGTATTAAGAATTTTTGGTGCATGTCTCGTGAGATTAAGTGCATATTACCATTTTTTTCCCCGATGCCGGGTCACGTAGAGTCTTAAGATATGCCGCAGGTTTAAATTAGGTCATAAGGTTTCAAACGTGAAAACATAAAGAGCGATATTGCGGTTTTAGAGTGATGGCATAGCAACGATACAGCAGAATGGAGATTTAGGGTGGGAGGGGATCTCCTCCCCCCATCCCAAAATCTGGTACTGACCTGTTGAATTTTGGATTAACTGCTTCCTTATAATGTACTCTTCACGTTTTGCACTGTCCTTTTTCGGAAAAGTCGCCACGAATTAAATTAAAAATACCGAAATCTGGGCAGCACTGCAAAATGACACAAAAATTATCGGTACGGGGATCATATCAACCTAAACAGGTTCGTTTTGTCACAGTGATCGTGGTTAGGTTGAAATTCGGCCTGGGACCAAGAGTAAAAAATTTACGAGAAATTCGTTCTGCGCCATCCATCCCGGAAACGGCACATTTGTTTACAACGGAAGCAATCGATTGTCTGTGACTGCTTGTATCGATTCTAAGATGACGAGCCTTGTTGTACTACATTTCCGATAAATATTTTGTATCTGTTAATTTCATGCGATGATTTACAACGGAGTGAAGCTAAGACTGCAAGAAAATATTACAAAAAATAATTAAACCAACATTTCAAGAGATTATCATTGATTTCGCATCGCCGGCGGCATCTACAAGCTGCGCTCCAAAGTCATATTTCAGCATTTTTAATTTAATTCGTGCCGAACATTCCGGAAAAGGAGAGTGCAAAACGTGAAGAGGACATTATAAGGACGCAGTTAATCCCGATTTCAGCAGGTCACTAACAGTTTTGGGGTGGTGGAGAATATTCCCTCCCACCCGAGATTTATATCTTCAAAGAAAAGATACAGTTTCACTAATGCTAGACATAGAGACAAAAACAGACTACCTTACAGTGAGTAGGAAAAGTGCTGCCGAGGCAAATGCTGCATTTCAATTGAATCAGTTCGTTTCCTCCTCAGTTCCCATAGATATCCCTTCCACAGGGATCTACGGACGAGAAAATCTCCTAATGACATCACATGAACCCACCGTAGAAGGTCAAGTGAGTTCATATCAGGTGAAGTAGCCAATAGCGAAACATGACCCTCGTCTGACTAACGTGAAAAGTGAGCTGGGTGCTCCATTGTGTTCAGCCCACGCACCTTGGCGAATAGCAAGTGGGATGTGTAGCTGTAGCCCGGAGAGTACGTCCAGTAGCGCAGCTAAACGAGGTGGAAGTAGGTATGGGCCTATTCAATAATATCTGTGTTAAAGTTATCGATGGAGGTTCGCAAGTTGATGCTATTTTCTTAGATTTTCAGAAAGCCTTTGATTCTGTGCCACACAACCGACTTTTAGCGAAGATTCGAGCTTACTGTATTTCGGCTCAGATTTGCGAGTGGATACATGATTTTCTAACTGGTCGATCACAGTATGTCGTTGTTGACGGAGAAGCCTCTTCTAAGATAAATGTTACTTCGGGCGTTCCTCAAGGAAGTGTAATAGGACCACTTCTTTTCTTAATATTTATAAACGATCTAGGTGACAACGTCAAATGCTGGTTGCGATTGTTTGCCGTCGATGCAGTTATCTGTAGGGAAATAAGGTGCTCCGGCGATTGCTTAGAAATTCAGCGCGATTTGGATGCTATTTTCGATTTGTGCCGTAAATGGCAGCTTACACTTAATTGCAAAAAGTGTTAGGCAATGCGGATAAGTAACAAAAAGAATCAGTTTGTTCACGAGGACAAAATAGATAATTCAGCTGTTGACACGGTTGATTCCGTGAAGTATCTGGGGGTGATAGTACAAAGCAACATGAAATGGGACATGCACATAACTTCCGTCGTAGGCAAGGCTAATTCTAAATTACGATTCATAGGTCGTATTTTGAGGAATTGTAATGCTCATACAAAGGAGATAGCGTATAGAACACTAGTACGTTCGCATCTGGATTACTGTTGTGGGGTTTGGGATCCGTATCGCAAGGGCCTGATTGACTCAGTGGAGAGGGTGCAGAGGAGAGCCCCTCGATTCGTGACTGGTTGCTACAGCCCTTATGAAAGCGTCACAGAATTGATACATAGATTGGGCTGGGATAGTCTGGAAGACAGACGACGTATCTTGCGTTCGAATTTATTGGACAATATGCGAAAAAATGTAAATTTCGAGTGCAATGAAATACTTCTTCCGCCAACCTATTTAGGTCGCAATGACCGGAGGGATAAGATTAGAGATATAAGATGCCGTACTGATGCTTTTATGTATTCCTTCTTTCCTCGGACTATTTGGGATTGGAATGGGCGGGTTTAGGATTGGTGCTTAGCACCCTCTGCCACCCACAATGTTTGTGATTTGTAGAGTATGGATGTAGATGTAGATTTAGAACAGCGCCTCAGAACCCAAACACGGGCACTTTATCCAATACTATTGCGACTACAGAAATCTTCGTTATAAGATCAAGCAGTATATTACGCTTCTTTTATGAGATCTCGGTCCGACGTAGTATTAAACAACTGTCTTCTACGTCCGTCAAAAATTACATACTGAACGGAATGTTTCTTCCCTCTTGTTTGGGTAAAATGCGATTGTTATTTAACGTTCATAACACTGTTCTGTAATGATGAACGCATTTCAATTGTAGTTTACATCGCAATCCTGTTGCAACTATTTACCTGCCTCTCAAATAACTACGGCTGTAAAACTGCGAAAGGAAAGTAAATCTTATGCCAACGTAATATTAAATTTAATCCTTGTGCAGTCCGTATGTATCGCAATAGATGTGAAATTACTTTCACTCGCATGAAGTAATGTTTCCAGTAACATGGCGCTCACTGAAACAACTTAAATTACTTTCAAATATATATATACATATTCATACCCCCTGTTGTAAGGTCAAATGCTATTTGCATTCTGACCCACGTTAAATGTCATTCCAAACAAAACTTCCGCCCTTTGCTAGAAAATTAATGTTCGTCTCTATGCACGAAGAATTTAACGAAAAATCTACATGGAACAAATATAAATAAATAAAATCAACTAACAATTAATATGGGAACTTAAACGCAATTCAGTGCTTTGTCAATTTCTGTCTTCGCGGAAGCTTAGAACTGTTATTAGATAACTGCCGTGACTTAGAACAGGGGTGACCAACCTGCGAGCCGCATGCGGCCCACCTTGAGCATTTTTCTGACCCGCGATGTTCATCACACTTTTACAAAATGTATTAATTTATAATGGCCAAAATAGTGAAAAAAAATTATTTGTACATTCATATATTCAAAAATTATCTGTCGAAATTATGAGTATTATTTTTATTGTATTATCTATGTTTACATGTAAGAATAATATGAAACACAACAATAATAACTCATTATAATTGAATTTTTCACTCCAAAAAATGTTTGCAGTGGGTCTAAATCTAAAATGGGGATATATGATTTGAGGAGGTGGCGAACAAAACGTAATAACTACACTTCTGGTCGAAACACGTTTTTTTTTTTTTTTAATCCGGTAGTTTTTGGTCCACTGAGTCTCAATCTAAACTCATTTTCAAACAAAACGGCATAAAACTGTACTAAAAGTGAGCCCAAAGATTGTGATTTCGATCAAAACGGCATAACTACACTAAAATTTCAACAATTTTGAAGACACGAGACCGATTTCATTCAAAACGGAATAATTTTCATACAATTTCGTCCGATGCCAATCAAAACGAAATAAATTATATGCATTTTTTTTTTATTTTCAATGCAGTTTTTAACGAGACAACACTAGTCCTTACGTTTAGTTAAAGAAAATTTAATAAAATTAGTATAGTCTCTGGTATTGTTACAAAAGCATTTCGGAAGCAACTGGAAAAGTGTGAAGAACTAAGTTGATACAAAAACATTTTAGGAAACCCCAAGGAAAGCAATGAGAGTCAGAGGGAAGATAATGAAGAAGAAATGTAAGGAAGATGGACTTGATGAAGGTTGTGATAATAACGAAATGGACATCGAGGTCAATCTATAATGACAGCTTTGATGATTTTTTTTTTATTTAACAAAGAAGTAACTTTTTTTTTCAGATGAGTCTTAATTTTTAATGATTAATAAGTTGAAATATTATTAGACTAGACTCAATTATAGTTCTCTAAACTAATTGTGCTTTAATTAACCTAACCTAACTCACAAAAAACTTAGCGTTAGCAATCAAAATGCCTTAATTTCATCCTGGTGGCAATCAAAACGTAATAATTGCATCGGTGGCGAACAAAACGGCATAACTGAATTTTTCAAATTTGAATATTTTCCGTTTTATTAAAGTTAGGAATTTTGATTTAACATAATGTCAAATAGAGTTCAAAATGCAATAAGAGTAAATAAAAAATCACTCCAAAATCCCCCTGCAAGTATGTCTTTTAGTTTTTTGCTCTTCCTGTAAAATTTGAATTTGTGTAATTATTACGTTTTGTTCGCCACCTCCTCATTTTATATGCGGCCGCGGAGTTATGATGCATTTCCAAAGTGGCCCGCAAGATCATTTGGGTTGGCCACCCCTGAAATAGGACAACATCTTTGGCCGTTGTAGCCCCTGAAATAGGACAACATCTTTGGCCGTTGTAGCCCTCTAACGAAGGCCGGGAGCGTGACGTGAGCGTTACGATCACGGTGACCAAGCTTAGCCTTTTATTAGTATTAATATTTTACCAGAAAAATTAAAACGCATGTAATATTACATACTCCCGAATACGTAGTATTTGCTAACGAGTCGGAGGAGTCCGGTATTGTGTGAGTGCGGTGAGCTGTTGAGTGGTGTAGTCTCGATGGTATGACTGGTTCGCGCGTGACGCACGGCTCGCTATAAGCACAGCAACAACAACAACCACCTGCAAGCCAGCCACCAGTGACGTCATCGCACGGCCAGGCTGGTTGGGGAGCGTCCATAAACTACGTGGTGGTTCCGTTTCGGCCTCTTATGAACTCCCCTACCCTGCCCCACGTAGCTCCCTTCCCAATCCTCCATCGGTTGGAACGTAGTTTTTCCTTATTAATTCCATATGACATTTTGTGCTGTTTTATATTACCAGACTAAAGGTAAAATAATTGCGTATAGTAAGATATTCGCTTTATACACTTCGCTACAATTATAAATATTCTGCATGAAATGGTAACACTAGCCACTCCTGCAAATGATGAATTATTGCGAAAAAATTTTCTGAGCTAGAGATGCAGATCCTTTTCTTCTTGAGATTTTACTGCGTGTTTAATGTTTTCCGGCGCGTAATTCGTTTAGTTCCAAAGCGACGGCCCCTTGCGCTCCAAATACTTAATGATTTCCAGTCACACGCATGCGTGGCAGTGCCAATAAGTATGGTATCTAAAATAAGGAGATAGTTAAATGATGGAAATAAAAATCCACATGCTGTTGTGTATTGTGTACCCTGTTTTCACTGTGACAAATAAAATAAATGATAAGCATGGCACCGAGCGTGGTGGGTGAGTGGTTATCGTTCTGGCCTCGCAATCGGGAGGCCGAGGGTTCGAATCCCCGTCCGGGCATCCAGATTCGGGTTTTCCATGGTTTCCACAAATCACTCCAGGCGAATGCCGGGATGCTTCCTTCAACGGAGCCTGGCAAAATTCCTTTCCGTTCCTTGTCCTCAATCTCATCCCGTCTCTAATGACCTCGACGTCGACGAGGCGTAAAGCCACATTTAAAAAAAAAAAAAAAAACGTAGCTGGGGTTTGAAGCACCTCTCCGCCACATAGCCGAGCGTAAGTTTCTACCAAATAACCTCCCTTTTTTAACTATCTACGTAATTTATGGACGCTCTCTTATAACAGGTAGTCAGTGCTGTGCAGTCCAGCCAATGAGTGCCCTTATTTTAACGCCTCGTCATTGTCAAAATCCATGGGCGCCGGGAGGGGGATGCGAGGGTGGGGGGCGGGTGCACTTGTACCTCCCCCCCCTTGCTATGAAAGAAAATACACAGAAAAAATTAAGAAACAAAAATTTTATTATTAAATTCACTGTTTGAATAATAACTTGGGATGCCTGGGTTATTGTCCAAATTTGTTCAACACCTTGTCAATAAATTCTGTATCCTTAGTTAATAAGGGTCTTATACAGTGTTTAAAAAAAAAACAGATTGACCTCCCTTAAAGTAATCGTTCCGGCACCCATGTCAAAGTAATTACGGTTGGGAGTCGATTTTGTAGAAGAAACTGGAAGCAATGTGCCCAAGGCATTTTTGAAAGGATCAAAGGATCATTCCGGCATTCGGCTGGAATTAATTCGGGCAGTCAAGAAAAACTAAAATCTCGTCTGTCCACCCCACGGAACAACCGTGCGGGAACCTAGGTCAGCGGGACTAACACTGTGATGCAGTATTACCAACCAACATTATTATCAAATGTCATAGAACAAAAGTTTTTTTTCTTATGGTACTACGCCTCGTCGACGTCGAAGACATTAGAGGCGGGATGGAACCACAGTCAAGGAACGGGAAGGAATTCAGCCATGGCCTTTGGTGTAAGCATCCCGGCATTTGCCTGGAGTAATTTGGGGAAGTCATGGAAAACCCAAGACTGGACGCCCGGACGAGGATCCGAACCCACGTCCTCCCGAACAAACAAAAACTAATACAATCTTCTGTGTAAAGCGAATGAGGGATGTGACCTCGCTGCAGTGTGGTATGGTGAGTCTGCGGAGTCAGTCGATGTGAGTGGTCTCCGCAGCCGACTGTCGACCAGCCTCGAGGTCGATAAGCAGGTCGTCACCTCGCCACGCCCACGCTCCACGCCTCAGCCACACAGTGCAGCTAATCAGCAGGCTAGCTACGCCACTGATCAATAGCTCATAACGCAGCATACCACCTCACTTCACGCTCAGTCGGCCCTGGTACGCAGGGGCTATCGAGCTTGCCTCGCACTGCCAGGGTCAGCGGTTCCAGTCCGGCAGAGGGCATGGGTGGTTTTAATTATGTGTTGTGTCCGTCCTGGACTTCGCCGCTGAAAACTATAATACAGTACAGACAAATTCGAAGAAAGAGAAACAAGCTTACAATCATCTGAGATCAAGTTTTTAAGGTCAGTAAAACGATATTCCCTAAATAATAGGAGGAGGAATGAGGAAATAAGGGAACAACTAAATATCTCCCCGCTAAATAATAGAATTACCCAAAAAGAGGGATAACTGGAAGAACCACGTTCTACGGATGCGAAATGACACATTTCCTAAGCTTGCCCTGGAGAAGGTAAATTGGAAGACCTAGGAAGAGATGGTTGGAAGAATGAGGTCGGAACAGGCTTTTGGCCTATCCATGAAGAGGAAATAAGTAAGTAAGAAACAAGCTTACTGAATGCAAAGTTGGCCAAAAGCCATCTTTAAGAAAAAATAAATAATTCTGTAAGGTCTCTCAAATTTTGCAATACGCAGGCGTTCTTCTGGGTGAATCAGGCACATTCCAATACCGTGCAATCTGGAGAACTCGAGCCAAAACAACAAGAGGTTATATTGTTTTTAAATTGTAATTCTCCGTTTTCACCATCATCTTGATTATCGTTTCGAACGTCTCCGTCGTCGTCCTGAGCATTTTATGCTTTATCTTTTTAAGCAGTTTATTGCGAAGGGTTTGTCTGTTGACACTTCCTTCAAACGTTAAAAGGTCAGTTGCATTACTTTTGGTGTGTCTTTTGGTTTGCTCGGTTCTATTTTTAGTTTTATGTCAATATTGACAGCGGTCTCTTGTGCTTGTCATATATTGTGTAGTATTGCCCTAAGTTGGCAATTAAGGGATTGTTTGAGTTTCTGGATGCTCGGTAGAAAGATCTTGTAATCTGTGCGATTCTTTCTTCAAGCATCGGGATACCTGCGGCTTCATGCAGGTCAGCTGTAGGAAACCGGGGAGGCACATGTAGTGCTCGCCGAAGCGCACGATTCTGCATTGTCTGCAGCCTTTTTATCGAGGACCTGGAGGCGTAGCCCCATACGGGACACGCGTACTCAATTACCGGTCTTATCAGGCTGCAATATACGCTCACTCCGGTATAGGCTGCCAGTGCACTGTCCGTATTTAGAATAGGGTACAGCTCCCTCAGCCTCGTTGCGGCTTTGAGTCGGGTCTCCTCAATGTGACGCTTCCATATGAGCCTGGAGTCAAGCGTCACATCCAGGTATTTTACAGTGGTTGACCACTCGATGTCCTCTCCGTGGAGTCGTAGTTTTGGTGTCTGGTTGCGCTGGCGATCACGTTTCCCCAGGCGTCTCGTCAGCATTATTGCTTGGGTCTTGGTCGAGATTATGGTAATCCTCCACCGCCTGGCCCAGGCTTCAGTTTGTTGAAGTACTTGTTGTAGACGCCGAATGGCAGCAGCTTTACATCTATGCGCGGTGAAGAAGGCCGTGTCGTCCGCGTATAGGGCTGTGATAACCGTTGCTGGAGCAGGGATGTCGGCAGTATACAGGTTGTACAGTACCGGCCCTAGTACTGACCCTTGTGGCTCACCTGCATTGATTGGGCGGCGAGAAGATAGTTCATTCCCAACTCTCACTCTGAAGGATCTTCCAGTGATGTAACTCTTAATTAGCTTCACAAGCGGGCCGGGGAGTCCCTGATTGTAAAGCTTATAAAGTAGTCCGCTGTGCCAAACGGAGTCAAATGCTCGTGCCACATCTAGCAGGACTAGCGGACAGTAGCTCCGATGGTTGAATGCGGTCGTGGCGCGCTCAACTATGCGCATGATCTGCTGGGTGGCGGAGTGACCCCTCTGGAAGCCGATCGAACGTCTCCTCTTTGAAAGGCTGTATTTACTGCGAAATCAAGGCTGCCTTGGTAGGCCTGTCACAGTTTTGATGGAGGAGAGAGGAGGGGAGAGCGATCTGGATGTTATTTCGGAATGGTGCCGTAAATGGCAGCTTACACTTAACTGCAAAAAGTGCAAGGCAATGCACATAAGTAATAAAAAGACCCCGTTTGCTAACGAGTACAAAGTTAACAACTCAGTTGTTGACACTGTAGATTCCCTGAAGTATCTAGGCGTAATAGTACAAAGCAACATGAAATGGGACTTGCACATAACTTCCGTCGTAGGCAAAGCTAATTCTAAACTACGATTCATAGGTCGTATTTTGAGAAGTTGTAATGCTCATACAAAGGAAATAGCGTACAAAACACTAGTACGTCCGTATTTGGAATACTGTTGAGGAATTTGGGATCCGTATCGCAAGGGATTGATTGACACGTTAGAGAAAGTACAGAGAAGAGCCGCTCGATTCGTGACCGCTAATTACAGTCCTTACGTAAGTGTCACAGAGCTGATACGTGGGTTGGGCTGGGATTGTTTCGCGGACAGACCACGTCGTTTTCGTTTGAAATTGTTGGAGAATATGCGAAAGTCTTTAATTTAGGAGTGCAACGAAATACTTCTTCCGCCAACATATTTAGGTCGCAATGACAGGAGGGATAAGATTCGAGAAATAAGATGCCGTACTGATTCATTTATGTATTCCTTCTTTCCTCGTTCTGTTCGGGATTGGAATGCGCGGGTTTAGGATTGGTGCTTAGCACCCTCTGCCACCCACAGTAATTGTGATTTGCAGAGTATAGCTGTAGATGTAGATGTAGATGTAAAGAACCAAAGTGTTTCCACCTGTGTGTGAAGAGTGTAATTTATGTTCTGTGTGTGATTTGTGTATTTTTGTTTGTGAAGCATGTGGGAGAGCCACCTCAGTCATGAATAAACTAATCAGTACGGGGCAAAGGAGTTTCCAACTTTCACCGCTTGTTATTCGAATATACCACAATACAATATTAACATCAACTGTAGGGAATGCAGCCAGCGTCTGGGCGATACACCTCAGAAAAGTAAAACCTAGCAAACTTTTGAGGAGGACCCAGCGAAGTATTCTAATCAGGCTGAGTGGTGCTTACAAAACAACAGCAACTGATGCTCTTACCGTGGCACTTGGGGTGTGGCCTCTGGACTTGGAAGTTCGCAAGCGGGGAGCATTATACTGGCTCAGGAAAAGGAATCCGGAACAGGTAGAGAAAATCACGGGAGCACCAGCAACAACAGCTGCAGAAGTAAACAAATTGTTATTGGAAGAATGGCAGCAAAGGTGGAATGTTAGCGCAACAGGAAGAAGGACGTATGATATGTTTCCAAGTGTCTGTGAAAGGCTCAAAATGTCGCATCTTCTCCCATCGCCTGGGTTGGTACATTAGATAACAGGTCAAGGCTTATACAACAGTGAACTGCAAAGAAGAGGAATAGTCGACAGCGGGAACGAGGGCACTCCGGAACATGTTGTATGGGAATGTGTTTCAACAGCGGAACAAAGAGCGCCATACCAGCACATGTTACAGGGCAGGCGCATATCTGAATATTGCGTGACCAGGAATTATGGTACTTTCTTGATGCAGCTTGCAATCTGGCCTCACAAGCAGCCAAAGAAAGGTTCTTGGCACTTAGAAACAGTCTAAACTGACGGAAACAGTATCAACCGCAGCGACCAGCGACCGAGCAGTGATCGTTCCTGAAGAAATGAAACTCCCGATGGGTCGAAGGAGGACGCCTCCACTTCCACAAGTCATCTCCTGAGGGATGTAAGTTACTGCAAAGTGGCTGTGCCGGGAGTAAATGTTTAAAAGTGTCATAAATATACAAAGTGAGACAACAGTGCAGTAAGTCATTTTGTGTATGTGAATGTTTCTTATATATAGCATTATCTGTGTGTGAACGATGTTACTCAAATTACTAATTTACAGTATATAATATATATCCATAATAAAAACAACACTAACACCTATCAAATACATTCTTACACATTGTTAATTTAACTATGTAACTGATTTTTGTGAAATTTGATAACTTTATGTGTTACAACCTAGTTTTACATCCAGAACAATATTTAGCTATTATTTTCAATCTATAACTTTATCTTATGTACCTCTTGTAATATATTGGAAATATGGGCCCAGAGTAGAAACTAGGTGCTGGGCTATTATGTACCAGGATTTTTTTTTTTTTTTTTTTTTTTTTTTTTTTTTTTTTTTTTTTTTTTTTTTTTTTTTTTTTTGTAATATGTAGTTTATGAGGCGGAGATTAGGTACTGTTCCGGCTGCAGCCTAGGTGATGTCGGGAATATCCTAAAACCTGACACCTGGCCGGCAGGTTCCGCTGATACTGTGTGGTAGCGCTTCAGCCCGTGAAGTCACACTGGCGGGTATTTCTATTTGAGTTTTCTCGACTCTACATCCATTCTATCACTGGTGCTATTGACACACACAATATATCCCTCAAAACAATTCTTGTAAAAATAGGCGAGACTCGTGGCTGTTAAGCGACAAAAAAGGGATCTTTCTTTCTTTTCGTAAGTTGATCGTTAATTCGTATTTCACTTTGATGTCAAGGAAAAATGGCGAAAAAGCTGGAACTCTGCATCTGTGAAACATCCAGATATTGAAGATCCCACAACTGGACTTCCGGGATTTCACCTGAAGAGAAACCAGTGGGTCAAACTAAACGGCCTAACAACAGGCCATGCGAAATGCAACGCTATGCTGTATAAGTGGGGTCTTCAGGATTATCCTGCATGTGACTGCGGAGCTCCTTCTTAGATTGTGGAGCACACCATCAAGAAACGCCACTAAGGAAGTACGAAGGATCAATTCAAGATGTTTTCAGTGCTATAACTTCCTTCGTAGGGGCTAGAGTACTAGCCCCACGTGCCGAAGGTCGCCGGTTCGAGTCCGGCCGAGGGCATGGGTGTTTAAGTGTTGTGTGTTAGTGTGTTTGCCATGTCCGTCCTGTGATATGTCTGGAGTTACTTCAACGATATATATACACATACGTGCACAAACTGAATGCAATGGATTAACTAAACTCATACTTGAGCTGGCTGTATGGGCTATGGAAGCCAAATGCCATAAAAAATAAAAATAAAAACAACCTTCCTTCGTAACATGGCTGCAACAAGCTACCAACGTTCTTGTCGTTGTATATATTTGAAGGGCCACGGGGAACGCCGATGTTGAAAATTTCTTGCAGCATCGAGACTCGAAGCAGTTAATCGCCGGGTACTACATCGGCCAGCGGTTCGGCTGAGCACTCGGTGGGGCAGGGCTGATTATTGGAACACGGGGTCGCTGTACGGCGAGCTGAATGGCCCAGTGGATTAGTATTGATTGCTAGCCCAGTCCGCAGCGATCCGAAAGCAATTATATTCCATCGGCAGTCCGTAACGCGCATTCGGACCCGTCCACTGTGACGCAGGCAGCTAAGCCACGCCCACACACATCAGAGTGATCACGTCATCAGCGGAGGCCCACGCGTGGCTGAGGCGTTTGGCTTCTAGTTCCCCTGTGTAGTCCGTCCCACATCTCTACCGACCACACCGAGCGTGGTGGGTGAGTGGTAACGTTCTGGCCTCGCATTCCATAGGACGCCAGTTCGAATCCCCGTCCGGGCATTCAGATTTGGGTTTTCCATGGTTTCCACAAATCACTCCAGGCAAATGCCGGGATGCTTACTTCAAAAGGTCATGGACAAATTCATTCCCGTTCCTTGTCCCCAGTCCCATCCCGCCTCTAATGACCTCGACGTCGACGAGGCGTAAAGCCCTAAGGAAAAACCGAGCGTGGTGGTGTAACGGTTAGCGTTCTGGCCTCGCATTCGGGAGGACAGCGGTTCGAATCCCCGTCCGGGCATCCAGATTTTGGTTATCCTTGGTTTCCCAAATCACTCCAGGCAAATGCCGAGATGCTTCCTTCAAAAATCCATGGCCGAATTCCTTCCCATTCCTTGCCCCCCATCCTTTCCGGCCTCTAAAGACTTCTCTGTTAGAGAGACATTAAGCAGTTAAATATATATAGGTATATACATATATATTTTTAAAAAAAAACAACTTTTGACATCACGCCAAGAGTCGGAGCTTCGAATTTATTGTTTATTTTAATTAAATATTGTGTTAGACTGTGATGGTATGGACATGTAAAGCGAATGGAGGCTCAGAGAATCCAAAGAAAAATCCACGAAATTAAGATGCATGGTAAACGACCCAGAGGAAGACCAAGAGATGGATGGCTGAAAGAAGTGGTGTGTACGGAAGAGAGGAGAGAACAGGAACAAAGTGGCGACAGAGAGGTGGTGGGATGAAAGAAGCAAATGGAGAGGCTTGTGCATAAAGCAGACCCGGCCAGAGGCTGGAAACTGTTGAGGTTGATGATGGTTGCGTTCATTCTATGTCTCATACGCTCTTCTTTCCTTCACAGGACCGAGCGTGGTGGGTGAGCGGTAACGCTCGGGCCTCGCATTTGACTTTTTAAACTTATGTCTTTACGCCTCGTCTATGTCGAGGTCATTAGAGGCGCGAAAGGATGGGGGACGAGGAACGAGAAGGAATTCGGCCATGGCCTAGTAGGAAGTATCCCGGCATTCGCTCGGAGTGATTTGGGGAAACCATGGAAAACCAAATCTGGATGCCCGAACGAGGATTCGAACCAACGTCCTCCCGAATACGAGGTGAGAGAATTAACCACTCACCCACCAGAAAAAAAAAACACTACAAAATGTCTTCTGGAATCAGGGGGTAGAGACAAAAGCCACGTCAGGGTATGTGGGGGAAGGGGGGATCAGGAGGGGTTGATAATGGGGCTACGTAGTTTATGGACGCTCCCTAAATAATCGTATTACGCATTGAAGTCCTGGAATATTCGACCGTCGAATGGGGACGTTAAGCATGGCGGCAACTTTAATGTCTTTCGGAAGAGTAGGACGGAAAGGGGCGACACAAGATTTCACCCTCCCTCTCTTCCGCTATTTTCATTAATTTACAACACAATAAACACACTGTACTGAACATACACACATCAAACTATCCACAAAAAAAAGTAACACGTTTAATCACGACAATCACTGAGGAAACCAGGCCCATTTAAATTTTCCAAGAAAGCCGCCACAGAGGAAGAACTCTCTTTGATGTGTTAATTCTTACATGAGTTCCTTCCTGTCTCGCCCTCCTTTTCATTTCTGGTGATGTCTTCTAATTAGCAAATTTTTTCCCCGCGTATTTTCAGTTCTGGTACTATGGTTAGGAGCTGCGTATTGATTAAGCATCGCAAAAAAACTGTGCGACAATTTTAGAAATAAACTTGTTGAGAGAAGGAAAGGAACATAAAAATGTAGTTGCATTTGTAGTCAAAAGTGACAAACCTATGTTTTTTTTCTGAAAAAGTCATCTTTTAGGCTTTATCGTGATATTTTTGTATCAACATAGATATATTCTCTGTTCATGTTATGATATGTAAAAGTTCTTTAAATATGTTTCATCTTATTCGAAATTTATGAGAGTTATGTGGCTCGTCAAAGACTAGATGATTAGCACCGAGAAAGTATTTTGGGAAGGAATTCGGTCATAGCCTTCTGAAACTCAGAGTTATTTCGGGAATCGTGGGATAACCAATTCCAAATAAACCCAACGAGAGGCCGAAACCACGTCCAAGAGCAAGACCAGAATGTTAAGCCTAACGCACCCCGGGCTGGCTTCTCCACACTGTATGTCGTAAATATTAAGTTCCGGCGAAAGCGCGGTGGCCCGGGGCATTATTCTCCTTTGTGGCTGTGGCGAGGTAGCGGGACAATATGAAGGCGAGGGAGACTGCGGTGTCTTAAACCTGGGACACTGAACGGGGAACCCCAGTCACTGACGTAGGGATAAGCGACGGGGACTGGTGACCCCTGACCTTAAATACACATTGTTGACGATTCACGCAAAATGAAACCGGACGAAGTGAACGTACCCATCAACATATATATATATTACTTCTCAAATGTGTTGCTTTTTTGTGACTAGCTACCTTTCTTGCCTCCAACCTAATCAAACTCGATAAATTAGGCATCATTTTAAAGATTACATTCCCCGCTTTGGTAACAAAGGAATTATTCGAAATTCAACCCGTAAATAGGAAAATTATCAACAATCAAGGTAACAAGTACGTGATAGTTTAGAGTAAAGCTGCTAGGCTTCGCTGGGGTCGTTAAGAAGTGATCGCGTTAGCACCTGATAGCAGCCCCAAATATTGAAATTTTCTCACGGGACATGGTCCACTACCGCTAGATAGTTCACTCGAAAAATAAAAATGAGGCAGTTCAGAGCTAGGCTTCGTTAAGGAGTAATCTCATGGCTGCTAGATAGCAGCACTATACATCACAGAGATATGGGAACTCTGTGTGTGTTTTCTAGAGTAAAGGCGGGTTCCCACGGCGCGTCCCTCGGCCCCTGCTAAGCCGCATTCCCACGACCTCTTGTAACGGAGGCGGGACGGACGGGACGAATACTCAACAACACGCCATGGGAACAGGGCCTCCTCTGCTAGCGCGAACGAGACGCAGCTACCCACTCTATGTCAGTAAACATCACAGGCGTGCGTAGCGGTGCGCTGTTGCAATCGGTTGGCAGCAGTGGTGCGCACCCCTTCTTTTGCTGCAAAGTGCTCTGTGCCAAACGACACTATGCAACGTGGTGGGGAGGTGGCGGCGAGGTAAGCGAGGGCTAACCTGCGGCGCGCGCTCGTCCCTACACTTCGGCTAATGAGGTCCCGTCCCGTCCGGCCTTCGTTACAAGACGTCGTGGGAACGCGGCTTTAGGGGACGCCTCTCATCTTTACTGCATAAGCTAGCATGGACGTCCCGCCTCGACCCACCGCCAGGCGGTAGAAGATGAAAGGCTCGTCCTGCCTAGCACGCACCGTAGTAACGGAACTTTAAAAGCTTTCCGGATATTTTTGTTTGTGTTCAGGAAACATTTCGTTTCTAATTGATTGTGAGTGTTTTCCTAAGTACCTGTTTCAGTTGAGAAACAAACAATTGTTAGTAATGAGTCGGTTCTTCTTTGATCCTGCTACAAACCACCAACCTTACTGTTCATCGGGTACCATTGACGGAATTTTGGCACTGTCTTCATAGTCAAAGAAAAGTTTTAGAAGGTTTCGATCTGCGACGTTTTTTCGTCTCTGTTCTAGCTCGAGCTAAGGGGGCATCCATTAATTACGCGAGGTGAAATTGGGGGGAGGGGAGGGTCTGCCAAAATTTCTGGTCTCGCCGCCCTTCAAAAACAGTAGAGCTAAAAAAAAGGTCTCCAATATTACGTGGTTGCCAGCAGGCAGGCCCACATCCTTGTTTGCGCTTTATTTTTCCCAAAACCTCTACTCTCTTAGTAAAAATTGCATTAAATAATTCGCGAATATAATGCTGTCGACCTTAGAACAAAATTTAGTACTATAAAACAAGAATTATATTTATGACTTAAGAGTTGATTGCTTCTGATGTACCATAAGCACTTCAGTTTTGCCGTTATTTCTCTTATTCTTATCGGCTAAGGCCGATATAAGTCTTCATAATTATTTTCATTACTAAAATCTTTAAATAATCAATAAAGTGAGATTTTTATGCTTACTACCAAACATAGGTGTTTTCCATCTTTTATGTGATTTTTTCCATTATCCTTTTTTGCATATCAGCCTTAAGGAGAAAAATATGATCTTGGAAAAACATTAAATTACGCAAGAAAATATAAAAACAAGTTAGTTAGTAGGCAAATTGATACTAATTATATAGAAGGTGTATTACAGGAAACATTGGAGACTGGGAATGATGGTAATATAAGAAGATCTGAAACCGAACAACAAAGCGATGGGCGGTAGATCATTACTTTTAACACCCCCTCGAGTAGTGGATGAATATACTCTGGCGTCCCTCCAGAACTCGCCTCATTTCACCATTGGGGTTGAAGGTCCTGAGAGATCTCACCAAATATCACCACAAGGGGGGGGGGGGGGGGAAGGATCCTAATTTCCGAAAAAACACCCCACGTAATTAATGTATCCCCCTCCCCCTAACTCGGGCATCGTCCCGCTTAGTGGAGAGTGTGAGGTACACAACTTCACCACTTGTGAATTTTAATATTATAAAATTATTTTCTATTAAGTAATTATGATTTTGGGTATTAACTTTGGGTTTTAAGTTCTAAGGTCACAGAGGTATAGAAGATCTCTGGTGAGGAAGAAAAGTTGAAGAAAAGAAATGAGAGGAGGCTGGGCAGGAAAGGCATAATGAAGAAACTAGCTACAAAATCCTGGAGGGATTTAACATTGAAAATATTAGCCTGAGGGCGGAAGAAGAGTATGATAGTAAAATAGTGAATTATGAAAGTTGTATTTGGAAATTAACTGTCGCTTGTAAACGGAAGATGAAAAGATAAGCTGATGATCTTTGTTTCTTATTGAAATTGTAATAAAGAAATGGAATTAAAGTATATTTGATATGATTTTAATAGTAATTTGATTTAAGCGGCGTTATCGATAAACCAGTGACGGATATATACGACTAAATAAAAATCCTATTGAGCTGATCAGATACTGGAAATATTAGTGTGTTTAACTTCTAAAAATAAAAATCAGTGGTAAAGGTAAGGTTGTAAGGAATATTCATTCATATACAACAAACAAAAAAATCTTTTACAAGACATAGAGTGTAATAATGTACAGTAGAACTGCAATTATCTGAATAAATTGGGACCGGAACCAATTCGGATAATTGGATTTTTTCCAAAAAAGGGTCTATTTTAATTAATTACTGTATTCATGTTGAAAATGGAAGAAAAAATATTTTAAAATTAATATTTTTTAATTAATTAAATGAAAAGTCAACACTTTTACATGTTAAGCTCACTTATAAGTGCTGTACATTAGTGCAGTATGTATGTACCGTACTGTAAATAAAAGTCATTGCTTGCTGAACATCTCTGTCATAGTAAGCTGTTTGACTGTATTCATCCGCTTGACAGTGAGAAGTTGCATGTGGTCACACTCGGGCTGACGCTCCATCCACTTCAACGCAGTCTCAAGGCCGGCAAATGCTTCACTAGCTGATGGTCCCGTGTCTGCATCAACTTCGACATTAAGGTCATCTTCTTCCTCGACACTTTCTTCACTTTCTTCTCTCAATAAGTTCATCATCATTTAGAATTCCATACCCAGGGTCTGACATCTACATCTACATCTATACTCCGCAATTCACAATTACTGTGGGTGGCAGAGGGTGCTAAGCACCAATCCTATTTTATAGTATTCCAATCCCGAATAGAACGAGGAAAGAAAGAATACATAAATGTATCAGTACGGCATCTTATCTCTCGAATCTTATCCCTTCTGTCAATGCGACCTAAATAGGTTGGCGGAAGAAGTATTTCGTTGCACTCGTAAATTAGAGATTTTCGCATATTCTCCAACAAATTTAAACGAAAACGACGTCGTCTGTCCGCCAAACAATACCAGCCCAACCCACGTATCAGCTCTGTGACACTTACATAAGGACTGTAACTAGCGGTCACGAATCGAGCGGCTCTCCTCTGTACTTTCTCTAAAGTGTCAATCAATCCCTTGCGATACGGATCCCAAATTGCACAACAGTATTCCAAATGCGGACGCACTAGTGTTTTGTACGCTATTTCCTTTGTATGAGCATTGCAGCTTCTCAAAATACGACCTGTAAAACGTAGTTTGGAATTAGCTTTGCCTACGACGGAAGTTATGTGCAAGTCCCATTTCATGTTGCTTTGTACTGTTACGCCTAAATACTTCAGGGAATCGACCGTGTCAACAACTGAATTGTTAACTTTGTACTCGTGAGCAAACGGGGTCTTTTTATTACTAATGTGCATAGCCTTGCACTTTTTGCAGTTAAGTGTAAGCTGCCATTCACGGCACCATTCCGAAATAACATCCAGATCGCGCTGTATTTCTAAGCAATCGTCAGAGCACCCCACTTCCCTATAAATAAGTGCATCATCAGCAAAAAATCGCATCCTGCAATTAACGTTGTCACCGAGATCGTTTATAAAAATTAAGAATCACACACCACCCACTCTCCTATATCTTCAGCACTAACTTCTGAACATCCAGGAATTTTAAAAATAATGTTTCTGAATTCCTCAAATGACACGTCATCCCCATCTTCTCCTGCCTCTTTCCTTTCCTTTCTTGAGCTTCTTTTTTTCTTTTTCACCTTTTCTTTCTCTTCTTCAGTTGATATGCCGTTCAACTTGTTCCACTCACGTCTTAATGTGAAAACCTTAAGCGATTCGGATAGCCGGAGTTCGGATGATTGGAGTTCTACTGTACTTATTTTACATGGGAAGAGCATAGCTTCACCCGTGTGCGAGGTAGCTGACTTCCGCTGTTGACGCGGCCTGTCCGCATGTTGAGCAGGCCGTTGACGGGACGCAGACCGAGGCTGGTGTTGCTCCCGCGCTCGTTTCGGCCGTATTTCTGGCTCCAGCTGACGCCTGTTAACACTCAGCTCAGAGCAACACCCTGGGAGGTCCACACCAACACCGCACGCGTCCACTTACTACATACACACGCGTCTCGCGGCTAAGTTAAGCAGTGTTGCCAACAAAACAACACTTTACGCGAGCACAGCTGCTCAGCGGTAATCATTAAGTTAGAGATGGGCATTTAAAAAAATATATCGATAAATATCGAAACGATATTTACAAACACTATCGATATACATCGGGGAAAAATATAGATATTTCGATATATCGATATTTCGATATTTTTGGCTAAAGGGAATAATTATCTTAAAAAAAAATCATAAAATACACCAAAATATTTAAGAAAATTCGGAAAATGAATAACAAATGTAGAAATTATACAAACTTTTATTAATTCATTATTTTTTCGATCAATCAAACCAGTATTCGTCTGATATGGACATCAAAAGGACCCTGTTTTATGTGCTGCCCCGTCAATCTACTCCTGTTGTTCAGTACAGCTAAGTTGTCTGCAGGAGCCACTCTCTTGGACGACGCAGAAGAAGCTTGACATATAAGGTATTTCAGCGCGCTGGAGCACTGGCAATTCACCCAAAACTTTACTGGGTCTGATTTTCTGTCTATTAATGGTTGGTCCAGATACTGCTTAAGCCAGAGCTTGGAACCTCTTGCATGACAGTAGTGCTAAGGGATAATAGCTTTTCGTGTGTGTACCAAATAGATATTTTATCTGCGATATCTTGTGTTGGTGTCACAGTGATTGAAAAACTAAAAACCGCTCTCACTACATCAATCGAAGACGGCAATCACAAGAAAGTATTCTTTAGTGGGGCTGTAATTCACGAGAAAGCTATATGTCTTTATTCATATTTTAAAGAGCATTACAATGAGCATTAGGATAGAAGATTTAAAGCAATCCAGAATTGGTTTATTAAGTTCAAAGTGCGACAATCACTCCATTACATCAAAATTTTTCTGTATACGTGGAACGTATTCGCTATAATACTATGTAAACTACCATTTCGTATTCAAGATTTTCGTATTTGCGGCATAATTACGGAATGTATTCCTTGCGATTAAAGAGTTTTGACTGTAGACTAGATTGTAGACATTTAAATGAATTAACTGTCATTCATAATAACTTGTGGTTCATCAACCCATTAATTGTTATTCGGAAATAAAATAAAACAGTAGAAAAGAGAATATTTAAACTACAAAGATAAAATAACAGCTTACATGCTAACACAAAAATGACGTTAACGTAAAGTTGTTAAAATTTAACAGCTTTTTTAAACCCATCAACCGCTGATGAAGCTGTTAGATTTCTTTTTTTTTTTTTTTTTTTTTTTTTTTGCAACAGTTTAACGTCCCTTTTTAACAACGTGGTCTTTAGAGACGGGAAAGGATGGGGGGCAAGGAATGGGAAGGAATTCGGCCATGGCCTTTTGAAGGAAGCATCCCGGCATTCACCTGGAGTGATTTGGGGAAACCATGGAAAACCCAAATCTGGATGCCTGGACGGGGATTCGAACCGCCGTCCTCCCGAATGCGAGGCCAGAATGTTAGATTTCGACGAATTCACTTTTTAAGACACTTTCAGAAGATTGCATATGTACGTATATTTATCCTATATACATGTAACAATTAAATTGGATACTGAATTGCGTTCGTAGAAAAAAATATCGAATTGGCGCTTAAAATCGATACATCAAATAAAATATCGATATATCGAAAATAAAAATATCGGCGATAAATATCGATTATATTTAGAAAAAATATCGATATATCGATACATCCATGTATTTTGCCCATCCCTACATTAAGCTAAAGGGGAAAATACTGCATCAACACCAATCGGGCATCACAACGTTGTTGATGATGATATGGCTTTAGGACGCGTCGATAACGAAATCATTAGCGCCCTTGCGCATCATAAAAAGAACTAAGTCGTCTATATCCTGTTTGTTGCTTAAGAGGTAACTAGCTTCGAAGGTCGTTAAATAATACGGGCTCAACGCTTTGTTATGGAAGTTCATTTCTTCGGAGTTCCTCAACTTACTATAATTCTTATTAAATAATGACCATAAAATTGACAGCAACAACTATACAGGGTGGAGGCAACTTTTTTATTTATTCAAATGTGTATACAAATAATCAGTTATAAGAATTATGCATGTAATATGTTTTTATATGTTGTTTGTTGTAAAAAAAACGACACTTTCGAATTTTATTATGTTGTCTCGTATTTAGAAAATATAAATGTTTGCTGCGGCAGGTACGAAATACAAATATCGTTACCCGACCTTTACAGTTGAAGCACAGATGTTGGTTCCCGCACAGGGGACGGGAGGGGCGAAACCAGACGCCGTCTTTTTTTTTCCCAACAAACAACATTTACAAAAGCTTATTATATACACATTTCAATAAATAAAATAAAAATTTACCCGCAGCGAGATTCGATCCGGAGACGACGGGCCTATGAGGCAGAGAGCCTGCGAGCTGCGCCACACTCGCCTTAATGGTTTATTAACTTAGGAAGCATTTGAACCCAACAGAATATCTCAATGTCGATTTGCTCGACAGCAGTGAAGAAGTGCATGTTACTGCTTTGCCACACTACACCTCTGGACATGAGCTTTTATTACACACAGTACGAATCGAATCTTAATTTTGTAATTGGCGGCCTCTCCTTGTGAATCAGACACCAGTTGCCTGACCCTGCCTCGGTCACTTCCGCTGATAACAAATATCTGCGAAGGACGCGACGCAGACAATACCGCATTGTCGCCCAATATCTGCAACAGGTTCGATTTTGTTCTCAAAAACCGTCAGCTGACAACAGTCATTTTTTCAACAGAAGTCTTCCAGGAATGCTTTTCTTTTTTTCAATCCTGGTGAGTTAGTGTACTCGATGTTGAAGGCTTTTTTTTTACGTTAACTACTATTTTATCAACGCTTCAGTTTGTTTCCAGTATTTGATAATTATATTTTTTTCGACAAAATACGTAAACACTCATCACCCTGTAGTTACAGGTAAGAACTAAAAGATTGTGAGTTTCCACTTCACCAATCTTCAATATGTACGGTAGGTATGAGTATATGCTTATATAATTTAAGTAACATATTTTTCTTCTGTACAACAGCAATTAGTAGGTTGTTCAGTATCTGGGATAGTTAGTAAGTTTTGCGTTAAGGTTAGTATTTTTTAGTAGTGTTTTTAGAAGTGTAAGGCCAGAGTAGTGTGTGTGTAAGAAGCGGTAATGGTGAGGTGGATTGATTGACCTAACGTGGAGCACGTGCTCTGTATATAACAGAAGCTACTAATGCGGGATTGTCAACGTGTGTAAAGATTATGTGTTAACGAAATGGGAGAGTAGACGCAAGTATTAAATATCTTCAGTAAAAAAGTTGTGTGTTGTAATAACTGACACGCAACAAGTGGCGTTTTGCTACACGTGGCGATTGATAAACTTTTGTGACTGATTAAATATAAAATGACGGGAGTAAAAAAGCCGTGTGTGTGGCACTGTTTCCATTAGGGCAGAGTCTACGAAACTTGGGCTACTAATTAGTGTATCGAGTTAAAGATATTAAACAGATCATCGAGAAATATCGTTGAAAATTAGGAGCACTGTGAACGAAGTAATTCAGCAAGTCCCTTCACAGAGGGTCGTGCATTAATTGCGTGAGATTTTTTTTTCGGATCGGACCCCTCCCACCTTCTCCGGTGATTTTTTTTTATCTGCTTTACGTCTCTCAACAGCGAGGTCTTTAGAGACGGGAAAGGATGGGGGCAAGGAATGGGAAGGAATTCGGCCATGGCCCTTAGAAGGAAGCATCCCGGCATTTGCCTCGAGTGATTTGGGGAAACCATGGAAAACCCAAATCTGGATGCCCGGACGGGGATTCGAACCGCCGTCCTCCCGAATGCGAGGCCAGAACATTAACCGCTCACCCCCCATGTCACATTGATTCACTGAGTTGATTTACCACAGTCGTCTGTTAAGTAGATATTATGTAGTTTACTCGTTTGATATTAAAGATTTATCTTTTACGCAGATTCTGAAAAATCCGTTGCGATATACCTTATCCTTCGTCATAAGCCTGCGAATTTTGGCATTAGCGAGAAGCCTTGGAATAGACAAATTGTTTCCTCAGGTACTTTTCAGATGTCCTTAACTGGATTTCATAGTATGGTTGGCGGAAGTTGAAAGTCAAAAGTTCGGCATAACGGCAAACTTTCTTTGTTTTCTTCTTCTATTTTTTAATGTCTACTTGCCGTTTGTGGGTTATTAAGAATAATATTCTACGAGACAAGAGTGTAAAGTTTATTTTCTGCTTGTGAAGTGTGAGTTCTCGAGCTCAGGATGCCCCCAAGATGACCAAGATGACGGTTAAGATAACATCAAATGTCTATGTTAAATATTAAAATTATACCTCATCGTTTCTCCTAGCGATGCAAAAGAACAATCACCTGGGGATAATGATAACCAGTCAGACCTGTGCGGTGTTTAAAGTATTCGATGTGAGTGGAGTATTACAGTGGTCAGTGTATGGAGACGAGCGGGCAGCGAATGGAACATTACGTCGAACCACTCCGCCGACGAAAAATAGACCCGGGGAATGTAGGCCGCCACGCTAGCGGACGCCGCCGCCTAATGGCCGTAATTTTGTTCTCGAGAAATACTGTGCTGACGTCACAGTCGCCTGCACTCGGCCGCCCAGAGAAATACGATACACCACTACCAGCAATCAGGAGAGAAAGATAAAAGTCACACAGTGTTTCGACACCATAATCTCAGCGAATCAGAAGAGAAAGATAAAATCCAAAAGGCACACAGTATTTCGACACCATAATTTCAGCGATTAATAGTCTTGTCTGTTCTCGTAACATTGACTCATTTTTTTTCTCGTTAATACGTCTCAGGACTGTTTTGTCAAGGACACCGATCCGTACCTTATTATGAGAAGAGTTTGAACACTTACTATCGAGCTACTGCTAGTGATAACCCAGAGGAAGGGGCCGTCCTTAAAATACGTAGCTCCATTTTGAAGTAAACTACACTTAACGGTTCCTTGAAGTTTATTACTCGGTACACAATACAACAGGTAAACCATAAACAAATGTGGGTACAGTTATCAGAAGACCGTCGAGAATTTCAGCCTGGTCCTGATCCGGGGTAGAGTGACGGCTTCTACTTCTCGCGAACTTCCGGTGGTCTTCTGTAGTTGACGCTGGTTCAGCGGTCAGGCTGGAACTGGCGGTGGAGCGGCCGGCTACGCTTATATAGGCGGCCTGGCGCAGGAATTCCGTTGTGTGGTAGTACGGCGACCTCTGTAAGAAATAGTCCCACTTAGCTTCTAGATGATTCTATTTGTTTTCCTGGTTTGTTTTGCGCCTGTTTGGAGTCGTATATGTATCCCGGCGTGCAGGCGCGTTGTGTGTGAGGTCTGCCTGGCAGGGGCCTTTACTGGTAGACTGAACATACCTCCCTCCCGGGGGGGAGGGGGTGGAAGCGATGTCTGCGACGTCTGCGAGGTCGTCTGCCGCGGCGCCCTGGAGCAGACTATGAAGGCTACCTCCAGGGGAGTACGGAGCTGTTCCCCTGGCGATGCGTGCCGACCTGCGTCGTGGTGCAGGTTGTGGTGGAGGTACTTGTGGAGCTAACGGCATCGGTTCGTTGGCGTCGATGGCCGGGGGCTGTACGGGGGGCGCTGAAGATGGTCCCCGCAGGTGGTCGAGAGGCTGCGGCTGAAGGGTGTCGGAGCGACCGACAGGTTGTGGCGTCGTTGGTGGCGCTGTAACTGTCCCTGAGCAACGGTTAGACGGCAGGAGTGGTGGAGGTGGCAGGGAAGGAGAGGAAGAAGTGGATGGCCGTGCCGTGGTGGAAGAGGGCGGTGCCGTGGGGTAGCGGGGACGTAGTTGGTTTCGATGGCGTCGCACTATCCGGCCATCCAGGCTGACGTCGAACAGTTGGCGGCCCCGGGGCCGCTGGATGACCCCCGGAAGCCAACCGGCCCGGGAGCCAAACCCGCGGGCCCAGACTAGGGAGCCCGGGGTGAAACGGAATGGGCCCGAAGGTACCTGTACTTTGGGCGGGGGTAAGAGGAGATGGAGGAGAGTGCGAGGTTGGCGGCCATGCAGCAATTCCGCCGGGCTTTTGGCCCCCACTGGAGTGGTTCGATAGGAACTGAGGAAGAGTGTCAATGCCTCTTCGAGTTTGTGACTTGTGGTGTATTTGGTCATTTGGGTTTTGAATGTTCTGACTAGCCGTTCCGCCTCCCCGTTAGATTGGGGGTGGAAGGGCGGGGTGAGGAGGTGTTGGATATTGTTGGCGGTACAGAAGGATAGGAATTCCCGACTTCGAAATTGCGGTCCGTTATCTGTGACGATAGCGTATGGTAATCCTTCGATGGAAAAAGATCTTCGTGAGGGCTGAAATGGTGACCTCTGTGGTGATTGTGGAGCAACGGACGACATATGGGAAGTGGGAAAAGGCATCCGTCACTAGGAGCCACTGGTGGCCTAGGAATGGGCCAGCGAAGTCGAGGTGAATGCGTTCCCAGGGTCCGGACGGTGCCGGCCAGGAAAGAACTTTTGAGGGGGCGGGGCAGTTGTTGGGCACAGATGGTACAGCGCCGCACCATCTCTGTGACATCCGTGGTAAGGCCGATCCAGAATACATGGCGTCTGGCAAGGGATTTGGTGCGGGAAATTCCCCAGTGTCCTTGGTGGAGAGTTTGGAGGATTGTCGGTTGTAGGGATTTCGGAACGACGACCCTCGGGGTGGAATTTGGTTCTGTGCGGAGGAGCACTCCCTCTACTACTGAGAGCTGGTGGCGGATGGAGTAGTAGAACTTGAGGTCTTGATGATGGCGTGGAGGGGAACGTGTTTGCCACCCGTGTTGGATGTGGTGTCGGATGACACGGAGGAGGGGGTCCTCCCCTGTGGCTGCCGCGACTTTTGAAGCCGTGACTGGAAATGTCTTCAGTGCTTCTTGTATGTCATCGTCGATCTGGAAACACCAGAAGTTCTGACTTGTCGAAGGCAAGGTCTGGTCCCTGCGGTAGTCTGGATAAGGCGTCTGCATTGGCATGCCCTGAGGTGGTACGGAAATGCATGGTATATCTGAACTGGGACAGGAATAGTGCCCAACGCTGGATGCGGTGGGATGTTTGGTAGGCAGACGTGTGGACGGATCAAATAGTGATAGGAGTGGCTTGTGGTCGGTAATGAGATGAAAAGAAATCCCATATAAAAGGGAATAGAATTTGGAGCAGGCAAAAACAATGGCTAGCGCCTCTTTCCTCGATTTGAGAATATTTAAGCTGAGCAAGCCGATAGGGCTGTGGAGATGTAAGCTACGGGGCGTTCCGTGCCATCTGGTAATTTATGAGACAGAACTGCCCCCCACACCGTAATCGGATGCATCTGTGGCAAGTATCAAGGGGAGGTTTGGAGTGTATGGCATGAGGCATGCTGCGGACTTGAGCTGCTGTTTAAGGGTGTGGAATGCGGTCTCGCAAGCTGGGGTCCAACGGAACGGGACATTCTTGCGACAGAGGTGGTACAGGGGTGCTGCCACTTGTGCTGCTGAGGGTATAAATTTTCTGTAGTATGAAATCTTGCCTAAAAATGATTTCAACTGATGTAGATCCTGAGGCCGAGGTAAGTTGGAAATAGCGTCCACATAGGAAAATGCTGGGGAAATGCCTTCCTGAGCGATGATGTGACCCAGGTAGGAAATGGATTGTTGAAAAAATTGACACTTGGAAAGGTTGCATTTCAATCCTGCTGCACGGAGGCGGAGGAAGAGTAGGCGGAGGTTGGTCATGTGTTCGGCAGCGGAGGGTCCCGTGACGACTATGTCGTCGAGATAAGTGATGCATCCCGGAATATCCTGGAGAAGTTGTTCGAGATACCGTTGAAAAATCGCTGGAGCACTGGCCAAGCCGAACATGAGCCGGTTGAGTTGGAAGAGGCCAGAGGGAGTGTTGATGACTGTGTATTGTCGGGACTGGATATCCAAAGGGATTTGAAGGTATGCTTCTGCCAGGTCAATTTTTGTAAAGTAGGTACCTCCTGCTAGTTTACGGAAGAGGTCGTCCGGTCTCGGAAGTGGATAGTCGTCTACCAGCAGATGCGGGTTGACGGTGGTCTTAAAGTCACCACAGAGACGTAAGCGGCGTCCTGGCTTCTGAACTATGACCAACGGCGTGGCCCAGGGGCTGAACCGCACCGGCTGGAGGATCCCTTCGTCTTGGAGACGTTGAAGTTCTTCCTGAAGTGGTTGTTGAAGCGCTACGGGTACCTGGCGTGCCCGGAAGTATCGAGGCCGTACGTCCGGCCGGAGTTGGAGTGATGCTTCGAAGTCCTTTGCACAGCCGACGCCTGGTGAGAACAGGTCCTGAAACTCGGTGCAAAGGGCGTCCACTTCAGGAAAAGGAACATGCTGAGATACGAGGTGTATGTTATCCTCAATTGAAAATCCGAATAAGCGGAAAGCGTCCAGTCCAAATAAGTCTGCTGTGAGAGAACTGTTAACTACTAAAAAGGGGACTGAACGATGTACAGACTTATACATGACGTTTGCTGTGAATTGTCCCAGGAC
>CM061918.1:122031180-122147361 GCA_031002005.1 Vandiemenella viatica
TGCAGAGGAATCATGTTGTTTTCCTCCACTCCTTCCAATTCTCTAAACAATATCGATTTTCTCCTCAGATGTGGTGGAGGAATGTTGGAAAGTACAGGCAGCCAGGATACTAATGACACCACTCACTGTTCTCATAGCAGCGTTAAGCTGGGACTCACAAAAGAAGTAACCTCCTATAACTTTATTTCGTATTGCAAGTGCGGATGGAAGAGCGTTAGAAATCTAGGTATACTTACAATGCCGACACGCTATACGTACTCCTTACTATCTTCTTTGAGTGATCCGGTGGCTCAGTGGTTAAGGCTTCTGGCTGGAGATCGAAAGGTCCCCGGTTCGAATCCCTGTCTCGGCGGGGATTTTCGTATACCATTAACTCGACCTTCACCTCTGGCACAGCTTGCTGTGTAATGTGAAGTACACCAGAACGCTTCCGTGGTTCGGATTCCACGTTAAACTGTGGGTCCCCTGTACCCGGTAGATTAGTTTAAGCGTACCAACGACAGATGTGCATGCACAACAAATAGAAACTTTGTCAAACAGGCGACCCAACTATCCTTCGGGGTCTCCCGGGCAAAAATGCCAGACGCCATTTATTTACTACCTTTCGTAGTGAAAAAATCCGAAACACTCCAATCTTAAAGGTGAAATTCGTTGCTATAATAGTAGGAGTAAATATGGCAATCACAAATACAGAAAGTGATAACATTCACTGGAGATTCTACATTCAGTGTCCTGCCACAGGAAATAAAATTTTTGCTACGAAAACCTAACAACTTTAAATCCAAACTGAAAGAGCTCTTCCTTAAAAATCCGTTTTAGTATTTAAAAAGATTTATTCGTGGAATTGGGAATGAATGACAAAATACTGTATGTTTGGGGTATACAAGGGGAAGGTGACAAACTTGTTTACAATCACTAATATGGTGGATGGCTGTTGTTTGTAATGAATCTGTTTACAAATGCAGCAATTACATTATCTGGAAAATTATTCATTTGAATTAACTAATATGGGATGTTATGTACCAGCAGGAAACCAATGGAAATTGATTATACTAATGGGTTGTTATCTAACTGACCAGTTAATAGCAGCTGGTAACATTATTGTTATCTATATCTATAAAACGAAAACCGGAAATATTGGTCATATAAAAACTCGGAAACTACGGGGCGGATTTCGATGGAGTTTTCACCGTTTTAAAGTTTAGAATCTTAATTCACTGTCTGGCATGTCTTATGTTTCAACTTTAAATAATGTAGGAGCATTAAATGAAATTCTGAACATATGGTGAAAAATTCCACAGGAGGAATCACTAGATGCCGCATACTCCGCACTAAACACACAACACAATGTCTCTGACCATAGCCTTTAATTAAAGCAAAGTTATAGTAATAATATTTTACACACTAAACAAAACTTTCAAGTATTCTTTCTTTTAATTCGATATATTCAATTTTTAAAAGCCATAGCTTGAAGTATTCTTTCCTTTAATTGGGGATATCAATTTTTAAACGACATAGATAGTCGTAAAAACAACAGAGATTTTCTTTAAGCACGATCTCTGGACAATATCTCTGGCATTCAACATTAGTCTTCTGTTTACGATAATATTATTCCGGATTCACTTTTGATATTTTATCTGCAGAGTTAAAGTTTCGAGCCACAAGTATATCCATTCACTTCGCAATTGAATCAAATGTGAATTTTTAACATAATTTAGAGTTGTAATGTAGTAAGCTTGATATACATGAATCTTTTCGGAAGAATTAAAATAGTATACGTGCAAATAAACTTCAGCCCACCAGTTTCTTGGTAGGGGGCGGGTGAATGTAAGTTTGCTTTAATTCAGAAAAAGTTTGCGCGTATTTTATGAAACTTTGTACAAATGTTTTGCGGGGAATAAATATAGGGTACGGTAAATCTACGCGAACTATACTAGGCAACGCGGGGAACTCCGCTAGTTATTAATAAGTGTATGTACTGTTCCACATCCTCAAGAGTGTTCTCACATAGGATCAGAGCGAACATATCTAATGTGATGTCTACTCTAACCTAAGGAAGTACTCTTTCTGTTTACTTGTGGCTTTAAAATTCGTCGATGTCGACGTCATTGGAGGCAACAGAGGATTGGGGAAAAGGAACGAGAAAAAATTCGCCCATGGCCTAGAGAAGAAACCATCATGGCATTAGTCTGGGAAGATTTGGGGAGTAAGCGGTGTGATAGAGTGAGGAAGTTAGACGTGTTTACCTGCGCGAGTGTTAGTGGCAGCGAAGCGGACTCATCTTCCGGCGACTATCAACAGTGCTAACTGCGGTCGTGTTATATTCACAGAACTTTTGGTGAATCAGTGGACAGTTATAGTAATTTTCATCTAGAGAAGACAACCTAACTGTGTTAATACATCCTTGGCTGAGCTCATCTCGTCGGACCCTTCTGCCGGAGGGCGAGAGGAAATGGCAGAAGCAAGTGATGGAATCGACCCGAGAAAAGAAGAGGGGTATACCGTGTACCAGAGTGACCAAGAGATGATGGAGACAGCGAGGAAGACAAAGGAGGCAAACCTAAACGACACCGATGAAGAAGAAAAGTACAATCTGAGGAAGAAACGTAAAGCTGCAGACAGGAGAATCGTCACGAAAGAGAAAATTGAAGAACCGATGATCACTGAGTTGATTCCTAGCAGAGGTAAGGAGGTAGCGTGCAGCCTAGCGACCCCACCTCAAACAAATCCCAGTAGAGCGTCAGGAGATGGAGGCCATCAGTTGAACACCTTAGGTAACCATCTGACAACTAGTCAGGCAAGCCAAGTAAGAGAAGAAGCAGTCAAGCGGAACCCCCCCGCGCCGGCAATGCGGAAGAGGCTTTATAATGACCATGCAGAGGGTCCATATATGGTTATAATCGAGAACGCTTCAGACAGTGCTTCTCTACACCCAATTCAGTTGGGGAAATTTTTTTATAACAAGGTCACTGGGCTGAAACGACTCAATCAACTGGGGAAAAACAGAATGTCTATGGAATTTTTGAATGCCAGTACTGCTAATGGCTTCGTTGAAAACAAGATGTTTCTTCAATCCTTGGGTCTGCAGGCTTATATACCGGCTAACCGAGTAGAACGGAAAGGCATAATCAAGTTTGTGCCTACGGACCTAGCAGAAGAAGAAATAAGGATTAACGCTGTTTCGTCGGCACCAATTATCGATGTACGGCGATTTACCAAGAAAATATTCAATGACGGCAAGGTGGAAACAGCTCCCCTGCAAACTGTGCTCATAACCTTTGATAGCCAACTCCTGCCAGAGGAAATAGAGATTTTCTACCTGAGATTCAAGGTGGCTCCCTACATATTTCCAGTAACGCAGTGCTTCAAATGCTATAGATTTGGTCATACGGCCAAATTCTGTAAAGGAAAAGAAAGATGTATGAAGTGTGGTGGGGAACACAACATAGCCAGCTGCTCAAATGAGTTCAAAAAATGCGTAAACTGTGGAGGTGACCACAAAGCCAACGATAGGAAATGCCCCGAACGGAAGCGACAAGAAGAGGACAAAGCAAAAATGGCGACGGATAACAAGAGGAGTATACTGCAAAGTTACCAATACAAGGCAGCGGAATTCCCACCTATACAGAGTAAAAGGTACAGCGCGGTGACGATGCCACAGGGAATGAAGCAAGTCAAGGAGCATTGTCAAAGTACCGTCAGTACTCCCAAGAAATCTATCGCTACCCAAACGGAAGAAGTAACCAGCAAAGAACAAACTAGCAGAGAGGCAGGAGAAGACATCGTTAATATAATAGTCAAAATAGTGGTCAAACTGATAGCACAGCAGATGAAAGGCAAGCTGGCAGCCACCACAGTGAAGAAAATTCAGGACGAAGCGTTTCGACAAGTGCTTCAAGAAATTAAAGAAATGGGGCCAAGTGGAACCACATCGGAAATCTGTTAATTAAAAATGGCTAGAAGGACTAAATTTACAGTGTTACAGTGGAACGCACGTAGCCTATTACCAAAATGGGACGAATTTCAAAGAACCATAACAGAACATAAGGCCGACCCTAGTCCTTATATCGGAAACATGGCTGCGCAACTCGTCGAACATAAACATCAAGAATTTTAATGTGTTTCGGAAAGACAGAGATGATGGGCTCGGGGGTGTTGCCATCTTGGTGAGAAGCCATATTAATAGTTCCGTGCGTAGATTAGCGGCACCAATTGAAAACGTAGAAATGCTCACTGTAGACCTCTCTTACGATGGACCAATCCAAGCGGCCTCCGTCATATATAAGCCGCCTCAAATTAACATGAGCGAAGAAAATTGGACTGCAATATTTAATCAGCTTCCACCTAATAGCTTTGTGGGAGGAGACTTTAATGCTCATCATCCACTGTGGCATGATTTTCAAGCAAACAAGCAGGGAGAAGAGCTGGCTCAAGCTATCACATCATCCTCACTATCAGTGCTCAATAATCAACATGGAACAAGACTTGGTTCTCCATATCAGAGGCACTCTTCCCCCGATATCTCAATCATATCAGCTAATCTGTTGCTGAGATCGAGGTGGGAAATCTTAAAAGATACTCTAGGTAGCGATCACTTCGTTCTTAAAACAACTATTGACACGTCATTACTACAAAACTTTAACACTCAAATGAGACGCTGGAATTGCAAGAAAGCGAACTGGAAACTATATCAAGAAAAAGTCAACATGCGGCTGGGTCAGATTTCTGAATCCTCAACTGACTTGCAGGTCCGTTACAACGAATTCGAGGATGTAATAGTCAGGAGCGCAGAAGAGTGTATACCAATGGCAAACTTCGGAATAAAGAAACCTAATAGCAGAAACCCTTGGTGGAACAGCGACTGCACCAGAGCCGTCGCTTTGAGACGCCTAGCTATTAAAACTTATAGACACGACTCAACCTTAGAAAACTTTATATTGCTCAAACGAAGGTCAGCTGAGGCAAGAGCAATTATTCGACGGTCAAAACGAGAAGGCTGGAAAAGTTTTGCTCTAGCATTTCATATGGTATCTCTTCCCAAGAGATGTGGAGGAAGATACGTTGGTACAAGGGCGACAGGAACGGTTGCTAACTGGGTCAATACTGATAACGAAGCAGCGGAACTATTTCTAAGCAAGGACTGCGCCCTCGTTCGTCCCATTAAATACGGAACCTGAATCAGGAAACGATTCTAACGCTAATTCCACCAGATTGGGGAGAACCACCCTTTCTTATGTCAGAATTGGTCTGTGCCTTGAAGAAGGAAGACACTGCACCAGGAATGGACAAGATCACTTACTCCATGATTTACAAACCTGCCGCAAAAGGCGAAAGAGGTGCTCCTACAACTGTACAATGACATGCTGGCAGCTACGTTTGTCCCAGTACAGTGGAGAAATGTTATAATTATACCTGTGGCAAAACCTAACAAGGACAAAAATAACGTTTCCTCCTACCGCCCTATATCTCTTCTACAGTGTTTGGCAAAGCTGATGAGTGCGATGTTAAAAAACAGAATTGAATGGCATATGGAACATCATAGGTTGCTTAGTGATCGAACGATGGGATTCCGCAAAGGGTATAGCACCATGGACAATTTAAGCACCTTAATTACTGACATACAGCTTACTTTTGTTAGGAGAAACTTCCTTCTTGCCGCTTTTCTTGATATCAAGGAAGCCTACAATAATGTGCAGATCAACATACTCAGGGAAATAATGGAAAATATAGGACTCTCGAAAAAACTTTCGTCGTGGTGTTTTCATTACCTGGCGCACAGAGTACACATTATCTCTACTTTATGCGGTGACTGCTTCAGTCGACATGTATTCCAAGGTTTGCCTCAGGGAGACCCAATGAGTCCTATTCTATTTGACATTTATACCTTGAAAGTTTGCAATAGCCTGAGAGGATTTGTAACCTATCTTCAATACGCTGATGATTTTGTGGTCTATGTTTCTAATCCTGACAAACAAAACGCAAAAAATTTGCTCGAAACTCAGTTAAATGAAGTACAAATCTGTCTGAAAGATAGAGGCCTAGAACTTTCGGTAGATAAAAGCAAGTTATGTGTATTCTCACAAAGACAATTTCAGAATAATGACTTTAAAATTACAATAGGTGGATCTACTATGGAAGTAGTCCCCGAAGTAAAGTTTCTGGGGATGTGGTTAGACACTAAACTCTCATGGCGAAGACATATAACAGAACTAAAACAATCATCCATACAGCGAATAAATATCCTCAAGGCCCTAGCAGCTCTGAGCTGGGGCACGGATCCCAGACCCCTGAGAATCATTTATTATAGCTTACTGAGGAGCAGACTCGAATATGGGGGATTTCTCTACGAAACTGCGTCAATTTCTACCCTCAGAAAGTTAGACATCATTCAATCGGCAGCTTTAAGGGTGGTAGGCGGTTTCCTTAAAACTACTCCCGTTGCTGCGATGGAGGTAGAAACGGCAACTCCTCCATTAGACCTAAGAAGAAAGAAAGTGGGAATGAATTTTTGGCTAAGAGTTTGTTCCACCAAACGACATCCACAAATAAGAAAAGTGCAGCTTCTTGCTCATGAGCAATCTTGGAACCTATCTAAGTATCACAAAACACCTTCACTTGTGGATTTCCTTCAAACAACAGCTCAGTGGGCCATTTACAGTTCAGATATCAATGAGTCGTACAGTGAGGAACAACTATGGCAACGGTCAGATCTATCCTCTCTAGTTCACATTTACCTCATGACAGACCGATTAATGAAAAAAGATCACAGTGAGGAGGAACTGAAGTGCCTCACACTAGAAGCACTGAACTCGAGATGGAAGGCATGGCACAAAATTTTTACAGACGGCTCAAAGGAAAAAGGAAAGGCTTCCGCTGCTGCATGTGTAGACCCTGGTCGCTGCGTTCACGAAGCCTACAGGTTACCAAGACAGTTTTCGACGTTCTCCTCAGAGCTTTATGCCATTCTAAAAGCGCTGCAATACATTCATTCGACAGCTCATTCACATACAGTGATTTGTACAGATTCTAGAAGTGCCCTACAGGCAATAATGGAATTGTCAAAAGGAAGATGCCGGAACTATTTAGTTTATGACATAGCCAGGGAACCTGAGAATTTATCGGTAGAAGGAATACAAGTGCAGTTCCAGTGGGTACCGAGCCATGTTGGGGTGTCGGGGAATGAGGCAGCGGACAGAACAGCACGTCGCCCCCTTACTGCTGCAGAAACAGAAAAAGTTTCGGTACCCTGTACAGACTTCAAGGCCATTGTTACCGACATGGTTAAGACTGAGTGGGAGAAGAGATGGTTTGCTGACTGCCAGGGAAAGGGACTTTGGTATCGAGCCATCTGCAACAACATAGTAAGCGAGCCATGGTACGCTCAACTAGAACTGAACAGGAAAGAAATTACTTTAATGAACAGACTTAGGACAGGACACACTTTATTACGTGACAAAAAATACCTCATGCGGTTGGTGGATTCGCCGATGTGCCCATCGTGTGATTCTGTAGAGGATATTTATCACTTCATGCTGAGCTGCAAGCAACATCAATCAGCGAGGAAACAACTGCTAGAAGATGGACTAAATATAACTGATATAACTTCTCTGATGCAATCTCTCTCAGTCCCGAGCAAGAAATCGGTCAAGATAATCTCCCTGTATATCAAGTGTACTAAAGGTGTAATTTAAAATTAATTCGAACATATTGTATGAGGTTATTGGCTGTATTAGCCTTTGGCTAAAGCGATAAAAAAAAAAAAAAAAAAGATTTGGGGAAACCATGGACACCCAAATCTTGATGACCAAACGGGGGTTCAAACCCGCGATCGCCCAGTTGCCAGCCTACAGCGTTACCACTCACCCACCACGCTCGGTAAAATAATGACTAATAAACGATTTCTCTCAATCTTTGATTACGGCCATATAGCAAACTTTAAGGACGTTTTCAAGTATTGCTACGATTTTGCAGTGTAACTTTAAAACGGATTGTTTACTAAACTTATTACTTCAATAAATCATCGCTGGTGAATGTCATCAGTGGTTACTAAGCTACGTTTGCATCTGGCACAAATTCAGAACATGTATCGGGATTTGTATCATATCTTGTATCGACACATGAATCGATACTTGTCTGAGCTCTTCACTGACTAGTATGAGAATCAACCGTCCGTTGACATCACAACCGATTCTTCTCTGTATTCATTTTTTCCACGAGCGATTAGGGAATGGAATAGAAAGGATTTACCGGGCGAGTAAACTTAAAAAAATCCGACAGGAGTAGCTTCCGATAAAGATCTGCGGCCATCCTGATCTGGGTTTTCCATGGTTTTCCCAGATCACTCCACGCGAATGCGGGGATGGTTCCTCACAATAGCCCATGGGCGCCTCCTGCCATATCCTGTATGCATGCTATGAGCACTCAGCCCCAGGCAAAAAAAAAAAAAAAAAAAAAAAAAAAAAGTGCATGATTGTCTCTGAATGGGACCGGAATAAATAAGTTATCGAGTGAAGTGTCACGAACAATAATAGACGGTAAACGTCAGTCAAACCTACCACAGATCTGGAAGAACTCCCTGCATAAGAAGATAGTTAGAGCCAAGAAAACTTTTACTTTATTTCGAAATAAATCCACAGTTTCTATGTGATCTCGATGAAACGTTGCTAACGTATTAAAGCCTACGCTTCCGGTGCATTCCTGACATAAGGAAATCTTCTACATGCACGAATTGTTTTTACTTTCCGAATTTTAATTAATCAATACTCAAATTCTGTTTCTGATCATTCAACGATGACTATAAGTAAGTTTGTGTTTTACCTTATCGTGCTCTTTAAGACTTCCCACCAGGAAGGAAATACGTTTTTAGGCGTCTCATTTTGCTAAGAGGGATTTCAACGCTCGCCATTCCGGTTATAATTCATTATCTTTCTCCTTACCATCTGAAACAAACATTTGTACTGTACCTCAAATTCTTTTATGGATTCTTCCTTTAAATAAAATCAACAACACTACGAAATCTTTCTGCAACACTTCTTATATTACTCCGCTCTACACATCACTTTTCACACTATGAATAATTAACATAACACAACTTCAACATCAATAATGTTCTCTTTGGCCGCAGCCGTACATATTTTTCATAGTTCAGTATCCTTTCATATTTGATGTCTCTCTACCGGTGCTATTTCCAATGTCATATCGTACAGTTCTCCTCAATCCATTACATAACTCTTATTTCTTCTTTCTTATTATGTAATCTACACGACCAGTCATCACATCTTCTCCTCCCTATCAGAGATTCTTCAGAAACAACTTATTGATATTTTATACCACCACTTTATTATATATAAAATAAATATTTTTCAATGTTATTTTTTAACATTTTACAAAGGAGTGAGACATATGATTGTTAAAGTATTCTTTAAAACAAAGAAAAACTACTGTCTAAATTTTGTTTACAAAAATCTACCCTTCCTCCCCATTATCATTCTTGAAAAAAAATCGTTTTTTGAAAATGGGGAACTGCCCAAACTGGACAGTAATATTCTGGAAGACCATAATATTTCCTTTTAAACGGCGTTGGACCAAATCCGTTCGTACAATTGTTGACAGTTCGGAAACTGAAATTTAAAAATTATTATAAAATTCTTGTGGCGATACACAGATCTGCAGTTTTTATCCGATCTGTAAGGATCTTTGAGCACAATGCCTTGAAGTAAGTGGATTTTTTTTTTCTTTTTACATATACCTCGAAAACGGCTAAAGTGGATTGAGATGGAAAATACGACAATCTGATCAAAAGCGATAAAACATCAGAACTTACGTATCCAGCCCCCGTGCACCGCTGGGTACTCTGCTGGTAATAATCAACTGACGGAGAAAATTTTTCGATTGTGACGTTCGGTTCGTGAAAATTTTTCGATTGTGACGTTCGGTTCGTGGCAATTAGCTAATCACTGAAGTGGTAATTTGAGCGAGAAAATTACCGACACCTGTTTTCCGGCGTAACTCGTTTAACGCGCCGTGCGTGCTGCGTAACGCAATCACGTAATCAAGGTGTGAGTGGTTAACGCCATCCCGGTAAGCGCATTACACTAAATCGCGCGATTCCGTAAAATACAGCCAATCGGAGCTCTGTTCCCGATGGTTTCCTCGAATTCAGGCATAAAAATAGGAAAAAGAGAATTTTTAAAATATCTTTTAGTTACTAATTGTTGCTGCTTGCACCACATTTATACGTAGTCACCATTTTTCGTATCGTGTCACCAGCCTTTCTATTGCGTCGTCGAAGAAATTCACCGCCAAATCTCTCAGACACCCCTGCCGAACGGCAATCACCACGCCATCACTGTAAACCGTGCTGCGTGCCTTCAGGTGTAGTGTGGAGCAATTCTTGTTTCATCACCACTGACTGGTAACCTGACAAAGACCATTTCCTTCACTCGTGACACTTTTACAATAAATTTCAAGAATCTGTCATTAAATAACCGGTGCACGAACATTTTTTACTCCCGAAAATCGTATCACAGAACACGCTTTCGATTTTAACGTCCATTTAAAACTAACACAGGAAAGAGATAAACTTTTGTGGACCAATATAACTCACACAATTTTAGCGGTAGGCGTTCATCAACCAGCTGAAGGCAGCGTTATTTAAATGGCGTTGCCGATGGGTACGCTAGGCTCTTCGGTTCTTACTTTTTGACTTCTGACACAACCGCTTAGTACTCCTTCTTCTGGCAGATACAAACAACATTTTTTTTTACTTTAATTTTTTCAGTTATAATCTAAGACATAAAAATCATTGTCCTTCATTTATTCAGTACATGTAAATATGTCTGTTTTGTATATGCATACCCAATTAAGAAAGAAAAAGAGGCATTGCAAAGTATTCCGGGCAAACCTAGTCAATAATAAAAATGATTCGAGTGGTTGGTGATAATGTTACAAATTACGTTGGTATCACTGCTATAGCCACTGTTCAATAAATGTCAGAAATGTCGTGGGGTCTTACGAACCAACATGTAATTACAAAGGAAGAAATATTCATAATCTTTTGTCATCAGTGCTTTGACTGGTTTGATGCATTGCTGCCAACTGTCGGATTCTACAGTGTCCTCATACGTGCTCCGTTGATGAAATGGACAAGAGCAGAAGTTCTCTTCTTGTCAGTGCTGTTGCTGAATATCTTGTGATGTGTCCGATGTCTCCGATGTCTTCCTCCTGTCTCGCTACGCGGCGCTGTACAGCAGTGCTGTCTCCCTGCCGGAAGACGCCAGAGATCTAATAAGCTCGCAGCATCCGGCCGCCTCCACACCAGAGACAAACCTACGTCACTGTGTCATGCCCCACCCTACACCGGGCCAAGCACTGAACATTAAACTAGGTCACCCTCCTCGATACCCCCTCCAATGAGCTGCCTAACACATTTCTGCCCGATGTAACTCAATTTCTTTCTGTCCTGACTATTTTATAGTCTCACTTTGTCTTTCCGTCTCTCTTGTTTATTATCTTAACGTACAAGGGCCTATCCAGGATCAGAACTAGAGGGGGCAGGATTTGAACTAGAGGGGGCAGGATTTGAACTAGGGGGGGGGGGCAACTCATTTTGGTTTCGAGGAAGTGGGGTGGGGGACTGAAACATGACATTACAAAATCAAACTCAAACCTATTCAGAAAACTATTTTTATCATTGATTAATATAGTAACCCAACTACTTAATCTAAGGACCTACTATGTAGTTAATTAAGATCGTAAGTCAGTTAGTTTTTTATTTAAACATTAATTGTCTCGGATTTTCAATTTCAATAATTTTGTTTGTCAATATCTCATGGTGTTCTTTCACGAAATTTCGATGCACACTCATCAGACATAATCCAGTCAATCTTTCTCTCCCAAAGTGCTCCTGAACTAGTTCTTCACTCGTCGAAACGTACTGAAGGCAACTTAATTTTTCTTCCCCTCGCTGGCTACGCCCATGTTAACGTCCCGTATTCTGATCCAACAATCTCCTCCTGGTAGTCCAACATCAGGCTGCGTGAATTCCACGTCCATCTGTTATTTGATTGATTTTTTTAAATTTATTATTTAAAAAAATAATGTTTTACTGCTTAACGTCTCTTAATAGCGAGGTATTTAGAGACGGGAAAGGATGGGGGCAAGGAATGGGAAGGAATTCGGCCATGGCCTTTTTGAAGGACGCATCCCGGCATTTGCCTGGAGTGATTTGGGAAACCATGGAAAACCCAAATCTGGATGATTCGAACCGCCGTCCTCCCGAATGCGAAGCGAGAACGCTAACCGTTACACCAACACGCTCGGTGTTTGATTGAAACAAAATTATTGTGTATAATTATTAGCAGCACAAGACGATTCTGCCGGATTGCCTATCAAAATATGGCCACAAGTATTTTTAATTAAATTAAAAAAAAAGTTTTTCAAAAAAGTTGTTTCACTTTTTAAAATAAATTATAATTTTTTTCAAAGAGAGACATATAAAGAATATGAAAAGTTAGGGTTGTCTATGTAAAAGTGGCCGCAGGTGGGGATTGCTAGCTGTTAAGGATACTGCATGTTAGATTCTACGGTGCGATAACTCTATCTCCCTCTTACACATCTTTAACAGCTGGCAATCCCTACTTGTTTATATATTCTATACATTTCTCTCTTTGAAATAAATCATAATTTATTTTAAAAAAGTGAACGAAATTTCTTTAATTTTTTTAATTTAATTAAAAGAACTTGCGGCCATATTTTGAAAGGCAACCCGGCAGAATAATTATACATAAAAATACTCATTCAGTCAAATAACAGATCGACGTAGAAATCATGCAGACGGATTTTTTGACTAAAAATCCGTTTCAATCTGAATATGTGGCCATATGGTTGAGAGGTTACGTACACTATCGCTTACTGCTAGAAATAAAATAAGAAAGTAAAGGTTACGTTAGTTTAAATAATATAAAGTCAACTGTTAAACAATTTTCACCACTTTACAGACACCAGAAATTGCACTTCACTGGAAAAATAGTTCTAATTAGTCCAATATTTAATTAGTCAAATTCTAACTAATATGTAGACATTTTTCTAAGACGACTGAGAGTACAGAGGAGTAAAATTAGCCTGCACCTATTACGAGGGTGAATCAAAAAGTAGGTTCCACTTCCAACTTTTCGGAGAAGTGTGAAATTTTGCTAATTTTCTAAGAACTGTAGCTGCATTAGTTTCCAGTTTAGAAAAAACTTTGTACTACAAACCTTGTAGGAAATTTTTTCCTCTGTCAAATTGGAAATAAATTATTTCCTGCTAGGGCTCATTAGGAAGGAGTTATAGACGAAAAACTGAAAAAGGTACCAAAATTTGAAGTTTTGTGGCTACAGAAAATTGTGCCAAGGGTGTCGGAGGTGGAAAAATTGGTTTCTGCATACTCTCACCAATGTATACAAGATAAAGGGAAAAAAATTTTTCTACGTGATATAATGTTTGTTAGAGCTCCTTTTTACGACCCGGTTATTGCACTATCCAAGTAATGGTCATTTATGAAACCGCCTGCACATAGGCAACGCGGCCGTGACAAAATGCAATGTAAATTCACTTTCCCCACGTAGTCCCCAAGAGACTGTAAACATTTCTCGGAAGGGTCGACTAACTTTTCGATTCCGGATGCGCAGAAATCTCCTACAGCCTCCGACCCACCACGTTCTGTGATGAGGCATGGACGTCCACCACCTTGTCGCTCAGTCCTGGTTTCACCGTCCTTCAGCCACTCTGCATACACGATCACTTCAGTAGTGCCGACCAGCCTCGCTGTTTCCGAGATGCTCGTTCCCAGCCACCGCGCCCACAAACCAGTAAGTTAAGGGAACTGCGTGACCTGTGCGTACTCATCTGGTGTCAGGTACCTCAGGAAAACTACCAAGGACTTTTCGAATCGATACCACGCCGAATCGCAACTGTATTGCGCTCAGAATATGGACCAACACACTAGTAAGCAGGTGATCATAATGTTTTGGCTGATCAGTGTATACTGACTGATAATCTTGTAACAGTTAGCCAAAGGTGTCGTTTACGTCCAACTCAATCTAACGTTACACAGTCGGTACGAAGTTAATTAATACATTAAATCTGTAACGACTGCTAGAGCGTTCCGCATCCCAGGTGGTTGTATAACAACCTTGTTAACAGCTCTCCAGGGACAAAGTCAAGAGGTAGCAGCCGGTATGCTTCACCAAATTAGTTCTCCCTCAAAGAGCTAGCAAACAGGGTACAGCCACCACTTTGCAGGTTATGTTACAGTGAACTGAGAACCAATTACCTTACACAACTATTCGCAAGCGCTGTACAAACCGCAGCAAGGATAGCACAGTTACGAGGGACAGACGAAACTTACTTTTTTAAACAATAGCGACAGTGGCAGATCGAAGAATTTTCCGACCCGGGACAAAAACTGTGTTGCCACCCAATACGTCACCACCGCCCTTATCGCTCATTGTCGCTAGCATTGGAGCTATAAAACCTTCAAATACGATTTTGCTGCCCCCCTGAAGTTGCCGCCCGGGTTTACACCCCTCCCCCAAATTAGATCAGGCAGTGAGTAGCAAATAAACAAAGTACATACTGTAGAAAATGTTCTGGAGCCTCCCACAGGGGAAGTACATCAGTTTGATACGACGTTTCGAAGTCACTCTCAGTTCATTTTCAGGATGACTTACAGTTACTTACACCTCCCCAGAAGATGAAGTCTGAGAGCGACTTCGAAACGTCGCATCAAACTGACGCACTTCTCCCGTGGGAGGTTCAAGAACATTGATTCCCCGGAAAAGCCACCATTAATTCAACTACAAACTATTTCTCAACATAATTTCCTACTTTGGAAACTCACTTTTCCCAGAGTATGGTGCCTTTTTTATGCCGTCATGGTAGAAGACGGGTGTAGCGTCAGAAGCCAATTGCGCATGAAACCCACCGCCATGTTGTCATCAAATTGTCGTCCATCGAGTGCTTCTTTCAGCGACTCGAAATCACAGGGCGATAGGTCAAAACTGTAGGGAGGGTGCTCAAGTAATTTTCAATTCATTTTCCCGTGTTTTGGCTTGAGTGAGAGCTTCAGTATGATTGAGGAGAATCACTTCTCTTAGGGAGCGTCCATAAACCACGTAGCTCCATTTTGGTCTCCTGTGAGGCCCCCTCCCCCCACGTAGTCCGACGTTGCTTTAGCCTCTACTCCTCCACCCCCCCCCCTACCCATGTAACACATAGCTTTTTTCCCTATTGACTCCAGAATACATTTTGTACTGTTTTCTCTCTTCAGACTATCGTATATTGCATATGGAGATAATTAAATATTCACTTGCTGTAATTTGTTCTGTACCTCATTTTAACTGTGACAAATAATATGAATGGAATGCTACGTGACCTGCCTCGGAACCCCCCCCCCTCCCCCCACGTATACCAGCGTAGCATTCCAGCCACCCCTCCCCCTCCCCTCTTAGACACAGCCACGTATTTTATGGACGCCCCCTTATTGGCTAATAACATATTTTTCGGCGACAAGCAAGCTTTGCGTCACCCAAACTAATTTCAAAAATAACTCCGTCCTCAAACAAGTGTTTTAGTTACTTTTACTTTTATTTTATTCCCCAGATGCGTTTCGCCCTGGTTGTGTAAGACATCTTCAGTAGCTGTAAATGTATGTTTTTACATGTATTATTGCAATTACTATCTACTGTACAAAGCTTTATATATGCATACACATATGCACACACTGTACTCACAGACACAGTGGTAATCCTCACATGGCGGTCTGGAACAGCACTTCACACACTTCCACAGCACTGTTCATTGAATATCCAATTCAAGATAATTTCACTAGCGCGGCATGCAAACGGTATTGACCTAAGATTTCCCCGCAAAGTGACATAATTTTAAACCACAAACAAAAAGCTGCCGGAGGAACAGTGGCATATAGTCTGCCACAGCTAATCCCACTCTCTCCCCCCCCCCCCCCTCTCTTAGTTTGTTGGCGTTTTTAAACATGCTGAAAAATGGTTCTCTGCATTAGACAGGTTCGGAGGTAGAATTGTATTGTAATGGCTGCCCCGTCACATTACAACGATTTCGTGCGTTTTGGGAGACGTTATACGCAATTTATATGGAATTCGTTTGGACTAAATATAAACCAAAGCAAGACAAAAGTGATGAAATGTAGCAGAAATGATACCAATACAGTAGATTAAATATAAAAATTGGGCCGTATGCTATAGAAGAAGTTAGGGAATTTTGCTACTTAAGAAGTAAAATTACAACCGATGGCTGAAGCAGGAATGATGTTAAAAGCAGAATAGCACTAGCAAAAAGAGCCTTCATGAAAAAGAGAAACCTTTTAGTTTCAAATATTGATCTAGGACTCAGAAAGAACTTTTTTTAAAACTCTATGTGTGGAGCACAGCACTTTATAGCAGCGAAGCATGGACCTTAAGAATACCAGAAAGAAGGAAAATTGAAGTATCTGAAATGCGGTATTGTAGAAAGACACTGAAAATTAAGTGGACGGTTAAAGTACCAAATGAACGGGTTTTGGAAATGATGGGTGAGAAAAGAAGTTTGTGGAAGAAGCTTACAGAAAGAAGAGACAGGCTGGTAGGTCATATTGTGAGACATGCTGGATTGGTTACTCGTATTTTGTTGGGGAAGGGAACACTCGAAGGTAAGAACTGTAGAGATGAGAATATATGAAGCAGATAATTGAGGACGTGGGTTGTAAGGGATTTGTTGAGATGAAAAGGTTAGCGCAAGATAGGAAGGGGTGGAAGATTGCATCGAAAGACTAATGACAGCAAAAAAAAGGGGGGATTTTATCAGAAAGATTATAAGTCCAAGCATTCGAAGTCACGAGTAACAGTTAGTATTAATGAGATGGATAAATTTCCAAGAGAAAAAAATTTTACTTATGCTAGTTGGAAAAAGTGGTCAAGCAAGAATAAATGGAATATACTGCACTTGAAAGTATTGTATGTCGTTATTCCATCTAGGAGGGTTGGCAGGAAGTGTATAGACAGCGGTATCTGGGGGGTAGCGCAGCTTCCTTCACATTGCCACCCTCAGCTACTAATCGAGAAAGCACCGGCAGAGTCGAACGCGGTATCGACCCGCCAACTCTCGATACGAGAGAGTGGCAGCTTTAATCTACACCGCGCAGGCCGCAGGCAGACACACAACACGACAAGGCGAACCGACAAACACGACAGCGTCAAAAACCAGGCCGACACCACAGCGAAAGTACGCAGCGTGTAGTACAGCGACCATACAGCAAAACCTGAGTCGAAGGTTATATGTCATAACTGTTTTAAGATAGATAAGAAAGTGGAGTAAGAGAATTTACTAGTTTTCGTTTGTAGGTGTGTTTATTATTTTTATAATGCTGTCGTACTCAGTGAAACACTCAATTTCTTTTGTGGATAGGCTTTGACGATGTCGAAGTTGGAGTCAAAGTCGATATCGATGTCGATATCTAAGTCGATGACGATGTCGATGTCGATATCTAAGTCGATGATGATGTCGATGTCGGTATCGGTATCGAAGTCGATGTCGATTTCGATGCCGATATCGATGTAGATGCCAATATCGATATCGATGTCGATGTCAATGTCGATTTCGATGTCGATGTCGACGTCACTACAGTTGGAACAGGACTGAGGGCAAGGAGCAGTTTGAAATCGGCCATGAGTTTTTTTGAAGAAACGTGCTAGTAATCATCTGGAGAAAACCCGAAATCCAAATGGTCGTTCGGAAATTTGGAACCCAACTCATTCCGAATTGCTGGTAGAGAACCTAGAGAAATTGTTAAAAGGCCGAAAGCAAAAAGTTTGGGTGGGAACTGCAGTATGAAAAGAAATGGAAGAGAAAACGGGACAACTACTGTCTCTATTGTACTGAGTGATTCTGTTGGCGGTTTGCAGTCAGAATTTAGAGTTTTAGCGGAGAACATAAAGTGATATGATGGGATTAAAACTGGTGCCGTCCATACATCCAGATTTCTATTTTCCATAGATTCCAGAAATCACTCTAGGGATGTTTCCTTCCCCTTTTGCTGTCCCGCAACCCTGTCACGCCTCCAATGACGGGAACTCTCTAATTCTCAACATCCTAATTACCTATCATTTGACCCTATCTGTATGCGTACAGTAAGGTAGTTGTTTGGAGTTTAACAGACCTTGTTTATATACGTTTATTTTAACCTTGACCAGAATAATTTGCTAAATAACCGCTCAAAATGACCTGGAACCCCGGTATATATAGGCTAATTGTTATATATTTATTTCTGTATGACATAGTATATACATGTACTATACTTTGATTACTGATGGTCAATTCAATACTCAAATGGCATTGTTGGACGGGAGATTCCGAAGGATTGTTCGGCCGCCAGGTGACGGTTTTTTTCTATTCACTGCGCAATGCGTGTTCACTAACCAGGTGGTAGTAGTACCGGATATAAGGAACCTACAGCTTAACGTGGAATCCGAACCACAGAACCGTAAAGAAAGAAAAAAATCACAATTTCGTGAAGTGGATCCGGTTATCTGCCCGAGAACCGTGTAAATGCTTCGCTAAAGTGATTTTTATTGTATTATTCGTCAAATATGTAACGATGAGGCGAAAATTTTCTACCATTATAGCCGAACTTAGATGTTTTACCTGTATACTGTTTTGAGAATTTAAACTATGAACAATACAAATAAAAAAAAGTCGTCAGCAATATTTTCACAAACTAAAGATTTAAGTCGATAATTCGGTGTCACGAAAAACCAAAGCTTAATCTGATGAATTTAATTAAAAAAAAACTTATTTTGTTATGGCTCAAACCACAAGTAGTATCTCTATACAAACGTTTGTGAGTGAGATCGCTGAATTCTACAAAGAATCTTAAGTAGCTTTGATGTAACATGCGATCTCGGAATTGTATTATGAATCTTTGGTACCTCAGATGAAGTGTGCTAAGTCAGAATCACATAAAGAATCTTTGATTTCTTTGATGTAATAAACAACAACTGAATTGTATTAAGAATTTTTGGTATCTTTGAAGTAAAGCGTGACCTCAAAATTATGTTAAGAATCTTTGTTATCTTTGGTGTAATGTGAAACGTCTGAATTGTATTAATATTGTATCTTTGATGTTGTGCGCGACGTCTGAATTATATTAAGATTGTTTGGTTTCTTTGTTGTAGAGTGAGACATCTTAATTGTATTAGTAATCTTTTGTATTTTTAAAGTAGTGTGCAACCTCTGAATTGTATTAACAATCTTTGGCGCATGTCTCGTGAGGTTAAGTGCATATTACCATTTTTTTCTCAGGTGCCGGGTCACGTAGAGAATTAAGATATGCCGCAGATTGAAGTTAGGCCTTAAGGTTTCAAACTGTGAAAACATGAAGATCGATTTGGTGGTTTTTGAGTGATGTCATAGCAAAGAAATCCATCGGCAAAGCTGGATAGAGATTTAGGGTGGGAGGGGATCTCCTCCACCATCCCAAAATTGATACTGACCTCTTGAAATTTGGATTAACTGCTTCCTTATAATGTCCTCTTCACGTTTTGCACTCTCCTTTTTCGGAAAAGTCGCCACGAATCAAATTAAAAATGGAGAAATGTGGGCAGCACTGCAAAAATGACACAAAAATTATCGGTACAGGGATCATATCAACCTAAACAGGTTCATTTTGTCACAGTGATCGTGTTAAGGTTGAAATTCGGCCTGGACCAAGAGTAAAAAAAAGAAAAAAAAAAAAAAAATACGGGGAATTCGTTCTGCGCCACCCATCTTGGAATCGGCGCATTTATTTACAACGGAAGCAATCGATTGTTTCTGACTGCTTGTATCGATTCTAAGATGGCGAGCCTTGTTGTACTGCGTTTCCGATAAATATTTTGTATCTGTTAATTTCATGCGACGTTTTACAACAGAGTGAAACTAAAACGGCAAGAAAATATTACAACAAAGGGTTAAACCAACATTTCAAGAGATTATCATTGATTTCGCAGCGCCGGCGGCATCTACTAGCTGCGCTGCAATGTCATATTTCAGCATTTTTAATTTAATTTGTGGCGAATTTTACGTAAAAGGAGAGTGCAAAACGAGAAGAGGACATTATAAGGAAACAGTTAAAACAAATTTCAACAGTTCATTACCAGTTTTTGGGTGGTGGAGAAGTTCCCCTCCCGCCCGAGATTTATAAATGCAAAGAAAATATAGTTTCTCTAATGCTGGACAAAAACAGACTACCTTACAGTGAGTAGGAAAATTGCTGCCGAGGCAAATGTTGCATTTCAATTAATCAGTTTGTTTCTTCTTCAATTCCCATATACGTCCCGTCCACGAGGATCTACGGACGAGAAAATTACCCAATGACCTCACATGAACCCACCGTAAAAGGTCAAGTGAGCCCCTACCAGGTGAAGCAGCCAATCGCGAAACATGACCCTCGTCTGACTAACGTGAAAAGTGAGCTGGGTGCTTCATTGTGTTCAACCCACGTACCTTGACGAACATTAAGTGGGATATGTTGCTGTAACCCGGACAGTACGTACACTAGAGCAGTTAAGTGAGGTGGGAGTAGGTATGGGCCTGTTAAATAATCTCTGTGTTAACAGCGCCTCAAAACCGATACATGGCCATTTTATCGAATACTATCGCGACTACAGCAATCTTCGTTATAAGACAATGCAGTATATTATGCTCCTTTTATGAGATCCCGGTGCGACGTAGTATTAAATAATTGTCTTCTAAGTCCGTCAAAAATTAAATACTGAATGGAATTTTTCTTGCCACTTGTTTGGGTAAAATACGATTGTTATTTAACGTTCATAACACTGTTCTGTAATGATGAACACATTTCAATTGTAGTTTACATCGCAATCCTGTTGCAACTGTTTACATGCCTCTCAAATAACTACGGCTGTAATACTGCGAAAGGAAAGTAAATCTTAACAACTTACGTTATGCCACGTAATATTAATTTTAACCCTATTACAGTCCGTATGGATCGCAATAGATGTGAAATTACTTTCATTCGCATGAAGTAATGTTTCCAGTAACATGGCGCTCACAAAAAACAACCTAAATTACTTTCAAAGATATATATATATATATATATGAGAAACAAGACTTTCCAGGCGTATTTTTGATACGAAATCTTCGCGGGTTTTCCGCCGGATAATGTTATCGAAAGACAAGCTTTCGGCGGCTTGCTCTGCCGCCATCGTCAGTTCTAGTTGTCACATACGTACAATGGACCTGATGATGGCGGCAGACGAAGCCGCCGAAAGCTTGTCTTTCGATAACATTATCCGGCGGAGACCCCGCGAAAATTTCGTATCATATATATATATATATACCCTCTGTTGTAAGGTCAAATGCTATTTGCATTCTGACCCACGATAGATGTCATTCCAAACAAAACTTGCCCTATTGCTTTTACGTAATGTACGTATCTATGGACGAAGAATTTAACGAAAAAGCTACATGGTACAAATATAAATAAATAAAAATCAACTAACAATTAATATGGGAACTTAAACGCAATACTTACTTCTCGTTCAGTGTTTTGTCAGTTTGTGTCTTCGCGGAAGCTTAGAACTGTTATTAGATACCTGCCGTGACTTAGAACAGGGGTGGCCAACCTGCGGGCGGCATGCGGCCAGCCTTGAACATTTTTCTGACCCGCGAGGTTCATCAAACTTTTACAAAATGTATTTATTTTGAAATGGCCAAAGTAGTGAAAATCAATGTATTAAAAAAAAAAAAAACTTAATTTGTGCATCCATAAATTCAAAAATTATCTGTCAAAATTATGAGTATCTTTATTATTATATTATCTATGTTTCCATGTAAGAATAATAGGAAACACAACAATAATAACTCATTATGATTGAATTTTTCACTCCAAACAATGTTTGCAGTGGGTCTATATCTAATATGGGGATATATAAGTTTATATGTGGCCCGCGGAGTAATGATGCACTTCCAAAGTGGCCCGCTAGATCATTTGGGTTGGCCACCCCTGACATAGAACAACATCTTTGGCCGTTTTAGCCGTCTAACGAAGGCCGGGAGCGTGACGTGAGCGTTACGGTCACGGTGACCAAGATTAGCCTTTTATTAGTATTGATATTTTACCAGAAAAATTAAAACGCATGTAATATGGCTAAATAAAGCTTTAAATTAATATTACATACTCCGGAAATAAGAAAACATAGACAAGGAAACGGCAGATATAAACAAAGAAAGTTAGGTAGTATTTGCTAACGAGCTGGAGGAGTGCGGTATTGTGTGAGTGCGGTGAGCTGTTGAGTGGTGTAGCTCGCTGCACAGCTGACTGGTTCTCGCGTGACGGCGCGGCTCGCTATAAGCACAGCAACAACAACACCACCTGCAAGCCAGCCACCACTGACGTCATCGCCACGGCCAGACTGGTTGGGGAGCGTCCATAAACTACGTGACTCATTTCAGCCTCTTTTGAACTCCCCCTTCCCTGCCCCCCGTAGCCTCCTTTCATATTTTTTTTAACTGCTTAACGTCTCCTATAACAACTAGGTCTAGAGACGGGAAAGGATGGGGGGCAAGGAATGGGAAGGAATTCGGCCATGGCATTTTGAAGGAAGCATCCCGGCATTCACCTGGAGTGATTTATGGAAACCATGGAAAACCCAAATCTGGATGCCGGGACGGGGATTCGAACCGCCGTCCTCCCGAATGCGAGGCCAGAACGCTAGCCGTTACACCACCACGCTCGGTTTTTCATAATTAATTGCAGAAGACATTTTGTGCTGTTTTCTATTACCAGACTGTAGGTAAAATTATTGCGTATAGTAAGATATTCGCTTTATACACTTCGCTACAATTATAAATATTCTGCATGAAATGGTAGCACTAGCCACTCCTGCAAATAATCAATTATTTCGAAAAGCTTTTTCTGAGCTAGAGATCCTTTTCTTCTTGAGATTTTACTAAAAACATTGGAGCGGTCTTGTGGCTCAGTGGTTAAGGTGTCTGTCTAGGGTTTTAAAGGTCCCCGGTTCGAATCCCTGTCTAGGCGGGGATTTTCAAACCGCCTTAACCCGACCTTCACCTCTGGCACAGCTTGCTGTGTAATGTGAAGTACGCCAGAACGCTTCCGTGGTTCGGATTCCACGTTAAACTGTGGGTCCACTGTTACCAGTAAGTCTACTGAGTTAGGTTAAGACGGCTACGACAGGGGCGGAATGCGTAGCAGATAGAAACCCTCTCACCAGGTCATTATGGTCACACGGAATTATTATTACTAAAAGCATTCTTCTAATCTCATTCACCATTATAAATTTTTTTGTATTTTTCGCAGCCGTCATAATAACATATAAAATGGTTCACAGGATTAACGCTGCGTTGAAATACTTCTTCTTCGTCTACCCAACGTTTCGACCAAGGCTTAGGTCTTCTTCAGGGGCCATCTTCCGAATCTGCTACAGACTCCAGCCCCTGAAGAAGACCTAAGCCTTGGTCGAAACGTTGGGTAGACGAAGAAGTATTTCAACGCAGTGTTAATCTCGTAAGCCATTTTATATATCATTCACCATTGATTATTGACTGATGAAGTAGAAAACTATACATGCCGCATAAGAAAAGAAAAAACTAAGAATAGCTGCTTTTTTGTATTTTTGCAGCAGTTATCTCATACTTCTTTCTACATTACTGAGGAATGGTGCTTTCTCCTGCTTGAAAGGATTCCATAGTTCACCGACGACGTTTTGTATATTGAAAACTCTCTAAACAAACAATTCCGATAAGTCTCGAAAAGTTTATCGTACGCTGTCATTTTATACCACATTTCCAAGTTGCAATAATACTTCACGGTCAACTATAACTAAAGATGCGCTCAGATTCACATGACAGTGCAAAATTACAGCTGTTTCATCCAAGAGTGGTATTACCGAGTGTGGTGGGTAGCGGTTAACGCTCTGGCCTCGCCTCGGAAGAACGACGGTTCGAATCCCCATCTGTGCATCCAGATTTAGGTTTTTCATGGTTTCCCCAAATCACTCCAGGTGAATGCCGGGATGCTTCCTTCAACAGAGCCATGACTGAATTCCTTCCAGTTCCTTGTCGTCAATCTCATCCGGCACTAATGACCTCGACGTCGACCAGGCGTAAAGCCACAAATAAAAAAAAAAAAGCGTAGCTTGGGTTTGAAGCACCTCCCCCCCCACATAGCCGAGCGTAAGTTTCTACCAAATAACCTCCCTTTTTTTTTAACTATCTACGTAGTTTATTGACGATACCTTATAACAGGTAGTCGGTGCGATGCAAACCAGCCAATGAGAGCCATTATTTTAACGCCTCGTCGTTGTCAAAGTCCATGGGTGCCGGGAGGGGGGGATGCACTTGCACCCCCCTGCTATGAAAGAAAATACACAGAAAAAGATTAAGAAACAAAAATTTTATTATTAAATTCACTGTTTGAATAATAACTTGGGGCGCCTAGGTTGTTGTACAAATTTGTTCAACACCTTGTCAATAAATTCTGTATCCTTAGTTAATAAGTGTCTTATATAATGTATTAAAAAAAAAAAAAACCAGATGGACCTCTCTTAAAGTAATCCTTCCGGCGCCCATGTCAAAGTCATTACGGTTGGGAGTCGATTTTGTAGAAGAAACTGGAAGCACTGTGCCGAAGGCATTTTTGAAAGGATCATTCCGGCATTGGCTGGAGTTAATGCGGGCAGTCATGAAAAACTAAAATCTCGTCTGGCCACCTCATGCAACAACCGCGCGGGAATATAGGTGAGCGAGACTAACACTGTGATCCAGTATTACCAACCAACATTATTATCGAATTTCGCGGAACAAAAGTTTTGTTATGATCATACGCCTCGTCGACGTCGAGGACATTAGGGGCGGTATGGGACCGAAGTCAACGAACGGGAAGGAATTCAGCCATGGCCTTTTGGTGGAAGCATCCCAGTATTTGCCTGGAGTGATTTGGGGAAGCCATGGAAAACCCAAAACTGGACGACCGGACGTGGATTCGAACCTGCGTCCTCGAGAATGCAGAGCAAACAAAAACTAATACAAATGGTGGATGTGACTAGCGGGCTGACTCTGCAGTGTGAAGGTGTGTCCGCGTGGTGAGTCAGTCGATGTGACTGGTCGCCGCAGCCGACTGTCGACCAGCCTCGAGGTCGATAAGCAGGTCGTCACCTCGCCACGCCCACGCTCCACACAGTGCAGCTAATCAGCAGGCTAGCTACGCCACTGATCAATAGCTCATAACGCATCTGGGTGGTGGCATACCACCTCACTTCATGCTTAGCGTAAGGGGTAGCGAGCTTGCCTCGCACTGCCAGGGTCACCGGTTCGAGTCCGGCCTAGGGCATGGGTCGTTTTAATTTAAGTGGTGTCCATTCTGTGTTGTCCCCACCGAAAACGATAATATAGTACAGACAAATTCGGAGAAAGAGAAACAAGCTTACTGATGGCAGAGATGGCCAAAAGCCATATTTATTTTTTTAATTTTTTCTAAGGTCTCACAAATTTTACAAGGCGCGGGCGTTCTTCTGGGTGAATTAGGCACATTCCAATACCGTGCAATCGGGAGAACTCGAGCCAAAACAACAAGAGGTTATATTATTTTTAAATTGTAATTACGCTTTTTGGCTTCTTCGTTTTCGCCATCATCTTGATTATTTTTTCGATCGTCTCCTCTTTGAAAGGCTGTATTTATTGCGAAAGGCCTGTCGTAGTTTTGATTGAGGGAGGGGAGGGGAGGGGGGGGAGGGAAAGAACTGACGTATTGCCACGTGTGTGTGAAAAGTGTAATTTGTGTGATATGTGAATTTTTACCTGTGTAATGTGTAGTTTATCTACATCTACATATATTCTCTGCAATTCACAAAATTGTGGGTGGCAGAGGGTGCTCAGCACCAAAGCTAATCTCTTTGTTGTGCATTGCAATCCCTAATGGTACGAGGGAAAAAAGAATTCATATAAGAATCATTGCGGCACCTTATTTCTCTAATCTTATATTTCCTGTCATTCCGGCTCAAATAGGTTCGTGATCGAAGTATTTCACTACACTCGCAAGTGAAAGTGGGAGTACGCATGTTTACCAATAAGTTTAAACGAAACATGTGTCGTGTATCTACCAGAGACTCCCAGCCTAGTCTACTAATCAGTTCTGTGACGCTTTCATAAGGACTGTAGCAAGCGGTCACGAATCGAGCGGCTCTTCTCTGTACTTTCTTCATACTTTCGATCAACCCCTTACGAAACGGATCCCAAATGGCACAACAATAGTCCAAATGTGGACGCACAAGAGATTTGTACGGTATCTCCTTTGTTTGTTCATTACAATTTTTTCAAGATTCGACCTATGAATCGCAGCCTAGAATTTGCTCTACCTACTAACGAATTAATGTGTAAGCCCCATTTCATGTTCCTTTGTACTGTTACTCCCAAATATTTCATAGAATCGACCATATCTATGACTGAATTGTTTAACTCGTATTTCTGAACAATCGGATTCTTTTTGTTAGTTATTCTCATTGTCTTGCACTTTTTACAATTTAGTGTAAGTTGCCACTCACCGCACCATGTCAAAATAACATCCAAATCACGCTGAATTTCTAAGAAATCGGCCAAATTCCTTACTTCCCTATAAATAACCGCATCATCAGCAAACAATCTAAGGAGATTAGACACGTGTTCCAGCATTAGACCAGGTAATCTCGGAAAATATCCTGTAAACCCGACACCTGGTCGACAGGATTTTGAACCTGGTTCTGCTGATCCTGTGCGGGAGCGCTTCATTCCGCGAAGCCACAGTGACCCGTTATTCTACATCGGCATCTAAACTGAACATTGAATGAAAGTAAAAGTTAAGATGTTACTTACACTTGCTGATCTCTGTGCATAAAAGAAATTTCAAGCATGTATTCTCATTAAGAGCAAAGCAATTAATTTGTAAACATTCACCAAAAATTTTACGTTTTGAGTTGCAATTTTATAAAATATTGCAAAATCACCAATATTAGACTTTCCTCATGATTTTGGAGTAAAACCATATAAGTGTACAAATTTCCTGTTTCTAGGACCACGGGATATACGGTAAAATTTTGATACCGGGGAGTCGTAATAATGTTTTTATTATTATTATTATTTCACTAACTTTCAACGTAAGGATAGGGAGAAATTAAAATTTGATAGATTGGTTAAATTTAGTAATCACGTCTGTAGTGAAAATCTGAGAAATTTGACATCATTGGGGTAGAAAGCGATTTCACTTTTGTTGTAGCTAGGGAGTAGATGTTTTGAGATTTTATAATTTTAGACTCTTCTTAAAATCTGGGTGTAATCCTTTATCTGAGCTTTCTACTTCTATGGGAAATACCTTAGAGTCTTATTGATAATTAGTCAGTCTGTGACAAAAACTGTGAAATCTGTATATGAAACTAAGGACAGGAATGAAACAAAATTTTGTATATTTCCTAATATTGCTGATATCTATGTATAATAGAAATATGAAGCATGTAGCATCAAAGAGGCGCAAGAAATTAAGGTACAAAAATGGCCTGGATCGCTTCGAGAAAAGGGTGGGCAGTGCCACCGTTAACTCGACTTTGTGGATGTACAACCTGCACCCAGATACAACAGAGGTCGGGCACAGAGCTCAGTTAAAACCATACATGCCTGAGGTTGGTTACCGAGTGGGGCGGTGTAACGGTTAGCGTTCTCGCCTCGCATTCGGGAGGACGGCGGTTCGAATCCCCGTCCGGGCATCCAGATTTGGGTTTTCCATGGTTTCCCCAAATCACTCCAGGCAAATGCCGGGATGCATCCTTCAAAAGGCCATGGCCTAATTCCTTCCCATTCCTTGCCCCCATCCTTTCCCGTCTCTAAAGACCTCGATGTTAAAAAGAGACGTAAAGCAGTTAAAAAAAAAAAAAAAAAAAAAAAAAAAACCCTCAGGTTGGACTCGAATGGACGACCCTCGGTCGGTGCGCGAAACCAGCGCTCTAGAGGAGCCGCCAACAGTCCTAATCTAATAACCGACTTGGCGTAGTGACCTGGTGAAGATTTCCTTACCGAGTGCGCAATACGCCCCTGTCGCAACCGCCCAACTTAAACTGGCAGTCCTGCAAGATGTCAAAAATCTACATTCTCACGTGTAATCCAAACCACGCAACGTGTCTCACATAGAAGAGCAGAAATTTTGAAGAGCTGAAGATCAGTTTTTAGGAATGTAAATATTCCTATCGAGGATACAGGTGTTGGACCATATAATATGAACATCTGACATTTACATACTATTGATTTATTAATATGGTGTTGGGCCACCTTTTGCTAATATAACACCTGAAATTCTTCGCTGAGTAGATTCGTAGAATGTCTGAATAGTTTCCAACGGAATGTTGCTCCATTCGTGTTCCAAAACATCCACCAATTGCTTCAGTGAAGTTGGAGATGGAAATCTGCTCCTTATTCTCTGCTCTAAAACTCCCCACAATGGTTCAATTATGTTGAGGTCTGGCTATTGTGCTGGTCAGGGGAGATGTTTGATGATATTCTGATGCTGCTCGAACCAGGACAGAACCTTTTTGGCTGTGTGTATGGGCGCATTATCATCTTGGAAGACGGCAGTGTTTGGCAGTAATATTCTAGTCATAGTAAGAACTTCATCACTGAGGATGTCGAGATATTCATCGCAGTCATCCGGCCAGTGATGTGAATGAGAGGACCAGCTGAATACCACGATATAGCCACCCAAATTATAACGGAACCTCCCCCAAGCCTGACTGTAGGGCACAGGCAGTCCGGATCGTAGGCTTCTTTTGGTGTTCTCCATACATAAACCTGGCAGGTAGTAGGAAACAATGTGAACGGTGATTCATCGGACCACACCACATTCTGCCAATCATCAAGTGTCCAGTTTCTATAATCCAGTTGTTTCGCAGCTTAGCGTTGGTACCGTTATAAGAGGTTTTGCAGTTGCAGCCCTTCCATGAATGATAGATTTGTGGAGCTCCCGCCGTACTGTTTTTCGTCTAAACAGTATTACTCAGGTGTGTGTTGAGATCTGCTGTCACTTTTGCCGCGGTAGTTTTGTGTTATCTGTCCACAATCCTTTTTAATGTTCGTCGGTCTCTGCCGGTTAACTTTGGTTTTCGTCCACTATTCCTCTTCGCCGACGATGTTTTACCATGTTTTGTGTCTGCTGCTATTACCGTGGATACTGTCACTCGTGAGACTTTGAACAGTTCAGCTCATTTCTTCACAGACACTCCCGCTAACCGAGCTCCAACGATTTGTCCTCTTTTGAAGCCTGAGAGATCACGCATTTCACCGATCGCCTGAACCGTCACAGAACAAAGCATATAATTAACCGACACGTAAGCTACAAGACCTGCCACCTCAACTACGCCGTACATGCGTGCCGCCGTATTCACACGGAAGCAGTGGTGCCAACATGCAACAACCTGTACTCTATCGCATGGTGTTCATATTATTTTGTGCAACCTCTGCACCAATCGGGGACCCGAGTCACGTACCTTAACAAAGTGACGGCTGTGGTATGAGGCGTTAAGAATACTTTTTTTCTTATGGGTTCGCTTTTTTAACTTATGGCTTTACGCGTCGTCGAAGTCGAGGTCGTTAGAGGCGGGATAGGACTGGGGACAAGGAACGGGAAGGAATTCGGCCATGGCCTTTTGAGGTAAGCATCCCAGTATTTGACTGGAGTGATTTGGGAAAGCATAGAAAACCCAAATCTGGATGCCCGGACGGGGATTCGAAGCCACTTCTCTCGAATGCGAGACCAGAGCGCTAACCGCTCATCCACCACGCTCGGTCCATCAGCTACAGACATTGTGAACAATGGGACAAAGAGGTTTTCAGCAACAGAAAAATACTTTTTGCAGTCAAAGATTATGACCACTTGGCATGATGTGGCCGAAATACGAACATGATCTGCGTTTGACTCAAATGATCTGCTCCGCAAAATCTGAAGCAGTTCTCTTGATATCGAAGGCAATTAGAAATACTGAAGTGGGATAGAGATCATCTTGGAATGTGGTAAAAACAATACACACATACAAGACAGAAAAAAGATAGTTGTTAAGGAAGGGAAATTTCCAGGTGCCAGCTATTGCAACTCATCATTCAAAGGAAGATACAGGGGAACAGGTCTGGAGGAAGGAGATGGAATTGAAGTCTGATGGACTTTCGGAGAAGGAACAACTACGCAGCAGAAGAGGCTTTCCAAGCTGCAATGTAACGTCCCGAGCTATGTGGACCACCACCCTCCGATAGGAGAAGCCGCCTTAAGAAGGAAGATTAAAGAAGTCAGAAAACGAAAACGGATTCCACCACACTGAGGTCGCCAGTCTTAACGTCCCCACACAACTCGGTTTTTTTTTTTTTTTTTAACTGCTTAATGTCTCTTAACAGCGAGGTCTTTAGAGACGGGAAAGGATGGGGACAAGGAACGGGAAGGAATTCGGCCAAGGCCTTTTGAAGGAAGCATCGCGGCATTTGCCTGGAGTGATTTGGGAAACCATAGAAAACCCAAATCTGGATGCCTGGACGGGGATTCGAACCGCCATCCTTCCGAATGCGAGGCCGCCCACTCAACAGACGAATCACTACCAACAGTGTCGCTCCATACGCATTTCGGCGAATCTTTGATTAAGGCTTTACATCTCGTAAACGTCGAGGTCATCTGAGGCGGGAAAGGACTTGCAGCGAGGGACGGGAAGGAATTCAGCCATGGCCTTTTGAAGGAAGTAACCCGGCATTCAGCTCGAGTGACTTCGCTAAACCTTGGGAAAACGAAATCTGGATTGCCGTACAGGGATTTGAACCCGCGTCCATCCGAAGGCGAGGCCAGGGCGTTACCGCTCACCCACCACGCTCGATCACCGCGGAGTCAGCCCAGGATTCTGTTGAACTAGGTGCCGAGGGTGAAACTATCTTCCACGACCGGAACTCGAAGCTGTTAATGGCCGGGTACTACATCGGCCAGCGGTTCGGCTGGTGCACTCGGTGGGGCAGGGCTGATTATTGGAACACGGGGTCGCTGTACGGCGAGCTGAATGGCCCAGTGGATTAGTATTGATTGCTAGCCCAGTCCGCAGCGATCCGAAAGCAATTATATTCCATCGGCAGTCCGTAACGCGCATTCGGACCCGTCCACTGTGACGCAGGCAGCTAAGCCACGCCCACACACATCAGAGTGATCACGTCATCAGCGAAGGCGCCACTTTTGCTAAAGTTCCCATGTTTAATCCGTCCGACATTTCTACCGACCACACCGAGCGTGGTGGGTCAACGGTCAGCACTCTAGCCTCAAATTCCGCAGAACGCCGGTTCGAATCCCCGTCCGGGCATCCAGATTTGGGTTTTCCATGATTTCCCAGATCACTCCAGGCAAATGCCGGGATGCTTCCTTCAAAAAGCCATGGCCGAATTCCTTCTCATTCCTTGCCCCCCCCCCCCAATCCTTTCCCGTCTCTAAAGACGTCGCTGTTAGAGAGACGTTAAGCAGATAATATATATATATATAATAAAAAAATACTCTTGACATCATGCCAAGAGTCGGAGATTCGAATTTATTGTTTATTTTAATTAAATATTTTGTTAGACTGAGATGGTATGGACATGTAAAGAGAATGGAGGCTCAGAGAATCACAAGAAAAATCCATGAATTTAAGATGCATGGTAAAGGACCCAAAGGAAGACCAAGAGATGGATGGCTGAAAGGAGTGGAGGAGGGTGTACGGAAGAGAGGAGAGGACTGGAACAAAGTGGTGACAGAGAGGTGGTGGGATGAAAGAAGGAAATGGAGAGGCTTGTGCATAAGCAGATCCGGCCGGAGGCTGGAAAGTGTTGAGGATGATGATGATTGTGTTCATTCTATGTCTCATACGCTGTTCTTTCCTTCACAGGACCGAGCGTGGTGGGTGAGCGGTAACGCTCTGGCTTCGGATTTGATTTTTTTTTAAATTATGGCTTTATGCCTCGTCTGCGTCGAGGTCATTAGAGGCGGTAAAGGATGGGGGACAAGGAACGAGAAGGAATTCGGCCATGGCCTAGTAGGAAGTATCCCGGCATTCGCCTGCAGTGATTTGGGAAAACCATGGAAAACCAAATCTGGATGCCCGGACGGGGATTCGACCCGACGTCCTCCCGAATACGAGGTCAGAGCGTTAACCACTCACCTACGAGAAAAAAACAGTAAAAAATGTCTTCTGGAATAAATAGGAGAAAAAACTACGTGCCGCGCGGATGGGGATAGGGGTAGAGACAAAAGCGACGTCAGGGTACTTGTGGGTAGGTAGGAGGTTCAGGGGGGGAGGGAGAAATGGGGCCACGTAGTTTATGGACGCTCCCTAATAATCGTATTGTGCATTGAAGTCCTGGCATATTTGTCCATCGAATGGGGACGTTAAGCTTGGCGGCAACTATAATGTCTTTCGGAAGAGTAGGACGGAAAGGGGCGACACAGGATTTCACCCTCCCTCTCTCTCTTCCCCTATTTTCATTAATTTACAACACAATAAACACACTACACTGGACATACACACATCATACTATCCACAAAAAAACAGTAACACGTTTATTCACGCCATTCACTGGAGAAACAAGGACCATTTAGATTTTCCAAGAAAGCCGCCACAGAGGAAGGAACTCGTTTTGATGTGTTAATTCTGATATGAATTCCTTCCTCTCTCACTGTCCTCCTTTTCATTTCTGGTGATATCTTCTAGTTAGCAAATTTTTTCGCTGCATATTTTCCGTTCTGGTACTATGGTTAGGAGCTGCGTGTTGATAAAGCATCGCAAAAAAACTGTGCGACAATTTTAGAAATAAACATGTTGAGAGAAGGAAAGGAACATAAAAATGTAGCTGCATTTGTAGTCAAAAGGGACAAACCTATGTTTTTTTCTGAAAATGTCATCTTTTAGGCTTTATCGTGATATTTTTTGTATTAACATAGGTACGTTCTCTGTTCATGTTATGATATATAACACTTCTTTAAATTTGTTTTATATTATTCGAGATTTATGAGAGTTTTGTGGCTCGTCAAAGACTAGATCATTAGCACCGGGAATGTATTTTCGAGAGGAATTCAGTCATGGTCTTTTGAAACCCAGAGTTATTACGGGAGATCGTGGGATACCCAATTCCAAATAAACCCGATGAGACGCCGAAACCACGTCCAAAAGCAAGTCCAGAATGTTAAGCCTAACGCACCAGGCTCGCTTCTCCAAACTGTATGTCGTACATATTAAGTTCCGGCGAAAGTGCGGAGGCCCGGGGCATTATTCTCTTTTGTGGCTGTGGCGAGCTAGCGTTACAATATGAAGGCGAGGGAGACTGCGGTGTCTTAAACCTGAGACACTGAAAGGGGAACCCCCGTCCCCGACGTAGGGATACGCGACTGCGGCTGGTAACCCCTGACCTTAAATACACATTGTTGATGATGCACGCAAAATAAAACCGGACGAAGTGAATGTACCCATTACCATATATATATATATATATATATATATATACACAGACGGAAAAAAAAATCCCAACACCAAGAAAAAATTATTGTAGAGTAATGAAATTTGGACAATGCATTTGTCAAGTTAACATGTTTAATTGATTAAATTTTCAAGATCACAGGTTAATTTAAGCTCAAGAAAATGCATTTCAAATGTGAAATACTGTTAAATTAATAGCCGGTGTAACCTCCAGAATTTTGAATGCAAGCCTGCAAACGTGAATGCATTGTGTCATACAGGTTTCGAATGTCACTTTGTGGTATGGAGTTCCATGCTTGTTGTACTTGTGCTGTCAATACTGGGACGGTCAGTGCTGGCTGTGGATGATGCTGGAGTTGTCGTCCAATGATATCCCATACGTGTTCAATTGGAGACAGATCTGGTGATCTCGCAGGCCAAGGTAACATGTCGACACTCTGTAGAGCACGTTGCGAGACAACAGCGGTATGAGGGCGAGCGTTATCCTGTTGAAAAACTCCCCCTTGAATGCTGTTCATGAATGGCAGCACTACAGGTTGAATTACCAGACTGACGTACAAATTTGCAGTCAGTGTGTTTGGTATAACCACAAGAGTGCTCCTGCTGTCATAGGAAATTGCTCCCCAGACCATGACTCCAGGTGTAGGTCCAGTGTGTCTAGGCCGCAGACAGTTTGGTTGCAGGCGTTCCCCTGGCCTCCTTCTGACCAACACTCGGCCATCACTGGCACCAAGGCAGAACCTGCTTTCATCAGAAAACACAACAGATCTCCACTCCGTCCTCCAATGAGCTCTGGCTTGACACCACTGGAGTCGCAAACGGCGATGGCTTGTAGTCAGTGGAATGCACGCTACAGGGCGCCTGGCTCGGAGCTGTCCTTGAAGTAACCGATTTCTAACAGTTCGTTGTGTCACTGTGGTACCAACTGCAGCTCGAATTTCTGCCGCAGACGCAGTACGATGCGCCACAGCTGTACGCCGAATACGGCGGTCTTCCCTCTCAGTAGTGCCACGTGGCCTCCCGGAACCCGGTCTTCTTGAGGCAGTACCATCCCTTGACCACTGCACCCAACAATCATGCACAGTGGATACATTCCGGCCAAGTCTTTCTGCAATATCGCGAAAAGAAAATCCACCTTCTCGTAGCCCTACTACACGACCTCGTTCAAACTCGGTGAGCTGTTGATAATGGCTTCTTCGTCTTCTTAAAGGCATTCTTGGCTAACATCAACTCACTATGTCAAATCTCAGCGGTAAATAACGTTCACAAACTTTACAGTGCGTATTTAAAGCAAACCTGATTTGCAAGCTCTGAGTAGCGCTACTAGCGCCACACTTATGCGCGAAGCGCGAAATTTGAATCGATGTCATCTTTCAGATGTATAAACACGCCTACCAAATTTCGTTTATCTAACACAAGTCTTTCTTGGTGTTGGGATTTTTTTTTCCGTCTGTGTATATATATTACTTCTAAAATGTGTTTTTTTTTTTTTTTGTGACTAGCCACCTTTCTTGCATCATACCTAATCAAACTCGATAAATTAGGCATCATTTTAAAGATTACATTACCCGCTTTGGTAACAAAGGAATTATTCGAAATTCAACCCGTAAATAGGAAAATTATCAACAATCAAGGTAAAGAGTACGCGATAGTTCAGAGTCAGACTGCTAGACTTCGCTGGGGTTGCTAAGAAGTGACCGCATTAGCACTAGATAGCAGCCCCAAATATTGAAATTTTCTCTCGGGACATGGTCCACTACCGCTAAATAGTTCACTCGAAAAATAAAACAGTTTAGAGATAAGGTTCTATGTAGGCTTCATTAAGGAGTAATCGCAAGGCCGCTAGATAGCAGCACTATACATCACAGAGATATGAGAACTCTGTGAGTGTTTTCTAGAGTAAAGGAGGGTGCCCACGGCGCGTCCCTCGGCCCCTGTTAAGCCGCATTCCCACGATCTGTTGTAACGGAGGCGGGACGGGACGAGTACTCAACAACACGCCATGGGAACAGGGCCGCCTCTGCTATCGGGGATGAGACGCAGCTACCCACTCTGTGTCGGTAAACATCACAGGCGTGTGTAGTGGTGCGCTGTTGCCATCGGTTTGCAGCAGCGGTGCGCACCCCTTCTGTTGCTGTAAATTGCTCTGTGCCAAACGACACTAGGCAACGTGGTGGGGAGGTGGCGGTGAGGTAAGCTAGGACTAACCTGCGGCCCGCGGTCGTCCCTGCACTTCGGCTAATGAGGTCCCGTCCCGTCCCGCCTTCGTTACAAGAAGTCGTGGGAACGCGGCTTTAGGAGACACCTCTCATCTTTGCAGCATAAGCTAGCATGGACGTCTCGCCTCGACCCGCCGCCAGTCGGTAGAAGATGAAAGGTTCGTCCTGCCTAGCCGTAGGAACAGACCTTTAGAAGCTTTCCGGATATTTTTGTTTGTCTTCAGGAAACATTTCGTTGTTTCTAATTGATTGTGAGTGTTTTCCTAAGTACCTGTTTCAGTTGAAAAACAAACAATTGTTACAAATGAGTCGGTTCTTCTTTGATCCTACTACAAACCACTAGCCTCGCTGTTCATCGGCTATCATTGACGGAATTTTGGCGCGGGCCGCATAGTCGAAGAAATGTTTAGATCTGCGACGTTTTTTCGTCTCTGTTCTAGCTCGAGATAAAGGGGCGTCCATTAATTACGTGAGGTGAAATAGGGGGGGAGGGGGTCCGGCGAAATCTCTGGTCTCGCCGCCCTTCAAAAACAGGACAGCTAAACAAAAGGTCTCCAATATAACGTGGTTGCCAGCAGGCTGGCCTACATCGCTTTAATTTTCCTAAACCCTCCACTCTATTAGTAAAAATTGCCGCAAATAAGTGAGCGTCCATAAACCGCGTAGCTTCATTTTGGCCTCCTGTGTAAACCCCCCCCCCCCTTTCCCGTAGCTCGACGTAGCTTTTTCCTCTATTGATTCCAGAAACCATTTCGTACAGTAATCTCTTGTCGTAAATTATATACAGAGTTAATTAAATGTCGGAAATAAATATTCACATGCTAATGTGTGTTCTGTAACGAATTTTAACTATGACAAATAATATGAATGAAAAACTACGTGGCTTGGTTCGGAACCCCCCCCCCCTTTTTCCACGTAACCTAGCGTAACTTTCCACGCAACCGTCCCCCCCAGACCGAGCCACGTAGTTTATGGACGCTCCCTAAAGCGCGAATATAAAGTTGTTGACCTTAGAACAAAATTTAGTAATATAAAACAAGAATTGTATTTATAACTTAGAGTCTATTGCTTCTGGTGTACCATAAGCACTTCAGTTTTGCGGTTAGTTCTCTTATTCTTGTCGGCTAAGGCCGATAGACGTCTTCATAATCATTTTAATTACTAAAATCTTTAAATAATCAATAAAGTGAGGTCTTTATGCTTACTATCAAACATAGGTGTTTTCCATTTTTTATGTGATTTTTTTGCTTTATCCTTTTTTGCTTTTCAGCCTTAAAGAGAAAAAATATGATGTTGTAAAAACATTAAATATCGCAAGAAAATATAAAAACAAATTAGTTAGTTGGGAAATTGATAATAACTATATAGAAGGTGTATTACAGGAAACATTGGAGACAGGGAACGATGGTAATATAAGATCTGAAACCGAACAACAAAGTGATGGGTGGTAGATCATTACTGCATACGTTTCTTTTAACACCCCCTCGAGTAGTGGATGAATATAATCTAGCGTCCCTCGAGAACTCGCCTCACCTTACCATTGCGGTTGAAGGTCCTACCAGATCTCACCAAATATCACCACAAGGGGGGGGGGGGATCCAAATTTCCTAAAAAGAACACCCTGCGCAATTACTGGACTGCGCCGTAACTCGGGCATCATCCCACTTCGTGGAGAGTGTGAGATACACAACTTCACCACTTGTGAATTTTAATATTGTAAAATTATTTTCTATTAAGTAATTATGATTTTGGATATTAACTTTGGGTTTCTAAGTTCTAAGGTCACAGAACTTCAAGTCAGAGGTATAGAAGATCTCTGGTTGAAGAAAAGAAATAAGAAGAAGGTTTGGCTGGAAAAGCTTAATGAAGAAACTAGCTACAAAATCCTGGAGGGATTTAACATTGAAACTATAAGCCCGAGGGTGGATGAAGAGTATGATAGTAAAATAGTGAATTGTAAAAGTTGTATTTGGTAATTAACTGTCATTTTTTGGAAGATGAAAAGGTAAGTGGATGATCTTTGTTTCATATTGAAATTGTAATAAAGAAATGGAATTGATACTTAAAGTATATTGGATATGATTTTAATAGTAATTTGATTTCAATAGGCGGTATATAAAAACCAGTGACGGATATAGACGACTAAATAAAAATCCTATTGAGCTGATCAGATACTCGAAATATTAGCGTGTTTAATTTCTAAAAATAAAAATAAGTGGTAAAAATTAGGTTGTATGTAATATTCATTCATATACAACAACTACAAAAAAATCTTTTACGAGACCTACAGTGTAATGTACAGTAGAACTGCAATTATCCGAATAAATTGGGATCGGAACCCATTCAGATAATTGGATTATTTCAGAAAAAGGGTATATTTTAATTAATTACTGTATCTATGTTGAAAATGGAAGAAAAATATTTTTTAATTAATATTTTTAATTAATTAAATGAAAAGGCAACACTTTTACATGTGCTGTACACCAGTGCAGTATGTACGTACCGTACTGTAAATAAAAGTCATTGCTTGCTGAACATCCCTGTCATAGTAAGCTGTTTGACTGTATTCATCTGCTTGACAGTGATAAGTTGCATGTGGTCATACTCGGGCTGACGCTCCATCCACTTCAACGCAGTTTCAAGGCCGGCAAATGCTTCACTAGCTGACGGTCCCGTGTTTGCTTCAACTTCGACATTAAGGTCATCTTCTTCTTCGACGCTTTCTTCTCTCACACTTTCAATAAGTTCACCATCATTTAGAATTTCATACCCAGGGTCTGACGAATCACACACCACCCACTCTCCTATATCTTCAGCACTAACTTCTCAACATACAGGTACTTTCAAAAGAATGTTTTTGAATTCCTCAAGTGACACGTCATCCCCATTTTCTCCTCTCTCTTCCCTTTCCTTTTCTTGAACTTCTTTTTTTCTTTTTTCACCTTTTCCTTCTCTTCTTCAGTTGATATGCCTTTCAACTTGTTCCACTCACGTCTTAATGTGACTGCCTTAAGCGATTCGGATAGCCGGAGTTCGGATAATTGGAGTACTACTGTACTTATTTTACATGGGAAGAGCATAGCTTCCCCCGTGTGCGAGGTAGCTGACTTCCGTTGTTGACGCGGCCTGTCCGCATGTTGAGCAGGCCGTTGACGGGTCGCAGACCGGGGCTGGTGTTGCTCCCGCGCTCGTTTCGGCCGTATTTCTGGCTCCAGCTGACGGCTGTTAACACTCTGCTCAGAGCAACACCCTGGGAGGTCCACACCAACACCGCACGCGTCCACTTACTACATACACACACGTCTCGCGGCTAAGTTAAGCAGTGTTGCCAACAAAACAACACTTTACGCGAGCACAGCTGCTCAGCGGTAATCATTAAGCTGGGGATGGCCATTTAAAAAAATATATCGATAAATATCGAAACGATATTTACAAACACTATCGATATACATCGGGGAAAAATATCGATATTTCGATATTTTTGGCTAAAGGGAGTAATTATCTAAAAAAAAAAAAATCATAAAATACATCAAAATATTTAAGAAAATTCTGAAAATGAATAACAAATGTAGAAATTATACAAACTTTTATTAATTCATTATTTTTTCAATCAATCAAACCAGTATTCGTCTGATATGGACATCAAAAGGACTCTGTTTTATGTGCTCCCCCGTCAATCTACTCCCGTTCTTCGGTACAGCTACGTTGACTGCAGAAGCCACTCTTTCGGACGACACAGAAGGAGCTTGACATATAAGGCATTTCAGCAGCGATTTCCGAAAGCACTGGCTTGGAGCGCTGGCAATTCACCCAAAACTTTACTGGGTATGATTTTCTGTCTATTAATGGTTGGTCCAGATACTGCTTAAGCCAGAGCTTGGAACCTCTTGCATGACAGTAGTGCTAAGGGATAATAGCTTTTCGTGTGTGTACCAAATAGATATTTTATCTGCGATATCTTGTGTTGGTGTCACAGTGATTGAAAAACTAAAAACCGCTCTCACTACATCAATCGAAGACGGCAATCACAAGAAAGTATTCTTTAGTGGGGCTGTAATTCACGAGAAAGCTATATGTCTTGATTCATATTTTAAAGAGCATTACAATGAGCATTAGGATAGAAGATTTAAAGCAATCCAGAATTGGTTTATTAAGTTCAAAGTGCGACAATCACTCCATTACATCAAAATTTTTCTGTATACGTGGAACGTATTCCCTATAATACTATGTAAACTACCATTCCGTATTCAAGATTTTTGTATTTGCGACATAATTACGGAATGTATTCCTTGCGATTAAGGAGTTTTGACTGTAAACATTTAAATGAATTAACTGTCATTCATAATAACTTGTGGTTCATCAACCCATTAATTGTTATTCGTAAATAAAATAAAACAGTAGAAAAGAGAATATTTAAACTACAAAGATAAAATAACAGCTTACATGCCATCACAAAAATGACGTTAACGTCAAGTTGTTAAAATTGAACAGCTTTTTTAAACATCTCAACCGCTGATGAAGCTGTTATATTTCGACGAATTCACTTTTTAAGACACTTTCAGAAGATTGCATATGTACGTAGATTTATCCTATATACATGTGACAATTAAATTGGATACTGAATTGCGTTCGTAGAAAAAATATCGAATTGGTGCTTAAAATTGATACATCAAATAAAATATCGATATATCGAAAATAAAAATATCGGCGATAAATATCGATTAAATTTAGAAAAAATATCGATATATCTATACATCGATGTATTTTGCCCATCCCTACATTAAGCTACAGGGAAAATACTGCATCAACACCAATCGGGCATCACAACGTTGTTGTTGATGATATGGTTTTAGGGCGCGTCGATAACGAGATCATTAGCGCACTAGCGCATCATAAAAAGAACTAAGTCGTCTACACCCTGTTTGTTGCTTAAGAGGTAACTAGCTTCGAAGGTCGTTAAATAATACGGGCTCAACGCTTTGTTATGGAAGTTCATTTCTTCGGAGTTCCTCAACTAACTATAATTCTTATTAAATAATGACCATAAAATTGATTTTGTAGTAATGTTGCACATATTTCTTAGCGTATTATAACAGCAACAACTATACATGGTGGAGGCAACTTTTTTATTTATTATAATGTGTATACAGATAATCCCCGGCAATCAGTTATAAGAATTATACATATGGTTTTATATGTTGTGTGTTGTAAAAAAAACACGACGCTTTCGGACTTCATTATGTTGTCTCGTATTTAAAAAACAGAAATGTTTGCTGTGGTAGGTATGAAATACAAATATCGTTACTCGACCGTTACAGTTGAAGCACAGATGTTGATTCCCGCACAGGGGACGGGAGGGGCGAATCCAGACGCCGTCGTTTTTTTTTTTCACAACAAACAGCATTTAAAAAAGCTTATTATATGCATAATCGTTGAAACTGATGGCCGGGAATTATCTGTATACGCATTTAAATAAATAAAATAAAAAGTTGCCGGCAGCGAGATTCGACCCGGAGACGACGGGCTCATGAGGCAGAGAGCCTGCTCGCCTTGATGTTTTCGTAACTTAGGAAGTATTTGAACGCAACGGAATATTTCAATGCCGATTTCCTCGACAGAGGCGAAGAACTGCATGTTACTACTTTGCCACATTACACCATGAGCATTCATAACACACAGTGTTAATCTAATCTGAATATTACAATGGCGGTCTCTCGTTGTGACTCAGACACCAGTTGCCTGACCTTGCCTCGGTCACTTCTGCGAAGGACGCGACACAAACAATGCAGCATTGTACCCCGGTATCTGCAACAGGTTCGGTTTTGTTCGCAAAAGCCGTCAGCTGAGGACAGTCAGTTTTTCGAATTCCGTGGAGCCTGAATTTTGGCTCCACGGAACATGTCAACAGAAGACTTCGAGGAATGCTTTTCTTTTCTTCAGTCCTGGCGAGTTAGTGGTACTCGATGTTGAAGGTTTTTTTTTTCTTTTTTTTTTTTACGTCAACTACCATTTTAACAAAGTTTGTTCCCAGTATTTCATAAATATATTTTTTCGACAAAATACGTAAATACTCATTACCCTATTACTTACAGGTAAGAACCAAAAGATTGTGAGTTCCCACTTCACCAATCATCAACATGTACGGTACGTATCGGTAGGTGTACATACAAGGGGTGATCAAATAAAAAGGTAAGAAACGACGTAAAAACGTAACAGTTAAATATTTGCATATTCCGCCATGGGAGAACGTAGCGAGACATCTCTGGATGCGATTGGAATCTCTGATTTGGATCGGAGCATGCACGGGCGCCCGCATGCGCAGTAGAGAGCAGAGGCTCTTATCAAAAGCGGCGTCCAAATGATGCGGCAGTCCGTATGAGGACAGGATGGCGTACAGGTGGGGGATGTGTACTGTGAGACACTCCGACGCCTACGCAGGTCCATCAAGAACAAAAGACCGGGGCTGCTCACGGAGGGTGTGGTTCTGCTCCATGATAACGCGCGTCCACACGTCTCCAGAGTCACACACATGGAACTGGCCAAGTTCAAGTGGGAGACGTTGGACCATCCGCCCTACAGTCCGGACATGTCGCCCTGCGATTTCCGAGTGTTTGGTCCACTGAAGAAACACCTGAAAGGGAAGCGCTTCAACTCGGACGACGTACTCGAGGACGCTGTGAAGGACTGGGTCTCGTCACGGTCACAGGAATTCTGGGAACAAGGAATCCTGCTGCTTGTTCATCAGTGGGATCGTTGTGCTCAGGCCTATGGTGTATATTTTGAATAAAGTCTACATTTGTACCCACCATGTCGTTTCGTACCTTTTCATTTGATCGCCCCTTGTATAATTTAAGTAACACATTTTTTTCACGTACCACAGCCATTAGTAGGTTGTTCAGTATCTGGGGTAAGTTTTGCGTTAAGGTTAGTATTTTTTACTATCAGTAGTTTGGAGAAGTGTAAGGCCCGCATTGCTGGTGGGGCACAGTTTGTGTAGGACGGGGTAATGGCGGAGTGGATTGACTGACATAACGTGGAACACGTGCTCTGTATATGACAGAAGTTACTAATGCTGGATTTTCAGTGTGTATAAAGTGTTGTACGAGAAAGTGTGTAAAGATTATGTGTTAAAGAAATGGGAGAGTAGGCGCAAGTATTAAATATCTTCAGTAAATACTTCTGTGTTGTAATAACTGACACGCAAAAAGTGGCGTTTTCCTACACGTGGCTATTGATAAACTTTTTTGACTGATTAAATTTAAAGTGACGGGAGTAACAAAACCGTGTATGTGACACTGTTTCCATTACGGCAGAGTCTACGAAACTTGGGCTACTAATTAGTGTATCGAGTTAAAGATATTAAGCCGATCATCGAGCAATATCGTTGAAAATTAGGAGCACTGTGAACGAAGTAATTCAGCAAGTCCCCTCACAAAGGGTCGTGCATTAATTGCGTGAGGTTTTTTTTTTTCGGATCGGACCCCTCCCACCTTCTCTGGTGATTTTTTTTTATCTGCTTTACGTCTCTCAACAGCGAGGTCTTTAGAGACGGGAAAGGATGGGAGCAAGGAATGGGAAGGAATTCGGCCATGGCCTTTTGAAGGAAGCATCCCGGCATTTGCCTGTAGTGATTTGGGAAACCATGGAAAACCCAAATCTGGATGCCCGGACGGGGATTCGAACCGTCGTCCTCCCGAATACGAGCCCAGAACGTTCTCTGGTGAGATCTGGGCGGACCCCCCTTGACAATCGACCTCCATGTTTATTTTTTAAATTTTTTTAGCTCTCCCGCTTCCGACGGTGGTTATCTCCCCCCCCCCCCCTAAGATCGGTTTCTGGATCGTTGCTATACCTCATACTTACGTGAGATTTTCCACGATCTTCCCCCTAATCTGCTGAGATTTAGTGGGATTTCGACGGAACACCCCACCCCTCAGATTTTTTTAAATACTTGTAGCATTACGCCTCGTCAATGTCGAGGTCATTAGAGGCGGGATGGGACTAGAGAAAGGAAGGGGAAGGAATTAGACCATGGCGTTTTGAAGGAAGCATCCAGGCATTCGCCTGGAGTGATTTTGGAAAACCCAAATCTGGATGCCCGGACGGGGATTCGAACCGGCGTCCTCCCTAATGCGAGGCCAGAGCGTTAACTGCTCACCCACCACGCTCGATCCCCCCATTTTACCTCACGTAGTTAATGGGCGCCCCCAAGATGACGGTTAAGATAACATCAAATGTCTATGTTAAATACTGATACTGAAATTATACCTCGTCGTTTCTCCTAGCGACGCAAGAGAACAATCACCCGAGAAAAATGATAACCAGTCAAACCTGTGCGGTATTTAGCCTAAAGTATTCGATGTAAGTGGAGTATTACAGCGTTCAGTGTATGGAGACGAGCGGGCAGCGAGTGGAACATTACGTCGAACCACTCCGCCGACGAAAAATAGACCCGGGGAATGTAGGCCGCCACGCTAGCGGGCGCCGCCGCCTAATGGCCGTAATTTTGTTCTCGAGAAATACTGTGCTGACGTCACAGTCGCCTGCACTCGGCCGCCCAGAGAAATACGATACACGACTACCAAAAATTAGGAGAGAAAGATAAAAGTCATACAGTGTTTCGACACCATAATCTCAGCGACTGTTGTCTGATCTACATTACCAGCATCATTCTTCTCGAACATTGACTCATTTTTCTCTCGCTAATACGTCTCTGGAAATAGTGTTTTGTCAAGGATACCGATCCACTCGTTACTACGGAAAGATTTTTAACATCTACTATCGAACTACTGCCAGGGATAACCCAGAGGTAAGGGAGCGCCATAAGCTACGTAGCTCGATTTGGCCTCTCATGAACCACGTAGGGTGACGTGGCTTTTGCTCTATACCCCTACCCCCTCCCCCCAATTCCTATTGAATCCAGTATACATTTTGTACTGTTTTATCTTCCGAGACTATCCTAAATTACATACGGAGTTAATTACATGACAGAAATAAATAATCACATATTGTGTGTTCTGTTCCTCATTTTATCTGTGACAACTAATATGAATGAAAACTTACGTGGCCTGGCTCCGACCCCTCCCCCCAAAGTAGCCCGGCGAAGGTTTCGCCTCAACCCCCCCCCCCCTCCCCGTCCCCACCTAGACCGAGCTACGTAGTTTATGCACGCTCCCTAAGGGGTATGGTTGGATGGCCTAGGCTGCTGCACATCCAGCACTACACACAAATATCCCAAGTCTACCCTCTTCACGTACCTGCATTGAAACAACATAAAACTGACAATTGCCGAGAAATATCTACAGCCTATTACGGCCTTACACCCAGACATTAAATGAAATTGTATTTTAAAAATTGTTTGTAGCAAGCTGAGAGTTGAGTGAATATGATTTGTATATTTTTCTTTCAATTAATAGTTAATTTGTGTAAATGGACTTTGTTTTATGGAAAGAAACTATGTAAATACTGTTTAATATGTTCGAGGACAGTACTGCAAGAAACATAAGTTAAAAGTTTGTAATTCCAAGTACTGAGATGGGTTGCAATGTTTAGAGGACATTTGGCGACAGTTTGCATTGATTTATGCTGATAATTTTGTGCGTAAATATCTTTAATTGTAATAATTTCTGTGCATTTCTTAATGATTGTGAATGATTTTGTATTAATTCTGTTTTTAATTGTTTAAGTATTGTTAGAATTCTAGAAACGTCGTCGGTCCGAAGTCTTTGAATTTTTCTGGAATTTTCTGTAAAACTTATATAAACGATCGCCAGAGACGAGTTTTCAGTAGTAGTGGTGGTATTCTGAGCATTGAATAATCATTGAAGTTAGTTGAGTTGTGGTGTTCAAAGTTATAATCGCTGGAGAATTTGTTTGCACCTAGTATCATTGGAGTTCGATGTCTTAAAGGAAAGTAGATCTGAATCTTCTTGGGATAGTTATTTCATTTTAAACTATCAAGCCGCATAATTAAATGTATGGTGCAGAACTACATCTACCAAAGAAACGAGCGAAATTTGATTTTGCTGCTCTAAAATTTTGTAAACAGCTGTTGAATAAAAATTTAATAAAGTGGCATTTCAATAGGAATTTAATTACTTTTTCGTCAAATGATCAAGGTATTTACATTTTTCCTATACTATTACTGATTATGAACCCTCAAAATCAATACATTAGTAACTCAGATAGAAATATTTTGAATATTATAAAATAAAAAACTAACTTAGCCCGCCACACGAATATTTGTTGGAGCTTCACAAAGGAGGAAAACGAAGCCATTGCTTCAGCGGTAGGGCCTTGTAAAGGTTTTTGTATGTTGTACATTCCTTACAAGCTTACCTTTACCACTTATTTTTATTTTTAGAAATAAAATACAATAATATTCCTAATATTTCCAGTGTCAGATCAGCTCAATGGGATTTTTATTTAGTCCTCTATATCCGTCACTGGTTTTATGTACCACTGCTGAAATCAAATTACTATTAAAATCATATCTAATATCCTTTAACTACCAATTCCATTTCTTTATTACAATTTCAATAAGAAACAAAAAACATCCACTGATCTTTTCATCTTCCGTTTAAAAACGACAATTCATTACCAAATACAACGTTTAAAATTCACTAATTTTACCATCATACTCTTCTTGTGCCCTCGAGCTTATATTTTCAATGTTAAATCCCGCCAGGATTTTACAGCTAGTTTCTTCATTAAGTTTTTCCAGCCAATCCTCCTCTTATTTCTTTTCTTCAACTTTTCTCCTCACCAGAGATCTTCTATACCTCTGACTTGAAGTTCTGTGACCTTAGAACTGAAAACCCAAAGTTAATCTCCAAAATCAAAATTACTTAATAGAAAATAATTTTATAATATTAATATTCACAAGTGGTGATGTTGTGCACCTGACAACCCGTAGGACCTACGTCGAACTCGAATCATGGATCGTCCTGGCGCAGATCATGTGATCTAACACAACTCTCAAATCTGCCTGGTCCCACTGGGATTTGAACCGGGAACCGAGCCCGAAACTTCAGAAAGCAAGCGCCTTAACCAGTGAGCTACCACACCGTTGAATATAAAGCACAATGTACGAAATGTTCTGTTTCGTCATCGCAATTTGTTGTTTAACATTTCTGATAGCTCGATGACGTCACCATATCAGTTTCATGCAAAGGGTAACCAATTTAGGTGACAATTTCGAAGTCGTCAGTGTGCAGAAAGGGATTTACTTCAAAGAGTAAAGCGCGAGCACCTCGCTGTTAGAGACTGGTAGAGTGGATGTTATCGCAACAGTCGAAGTCGTTGAGGATGAAGGACCTCGCTGAGAGGTCTGTGAGAGGTCCTCAGCGTCCAGGACAATGGAGAGCAGTGATTAGCAGCGAGACGCGACCTCCGACAGCGGGGGCAGCCGTGGCCGCACAGTAGCTCTCTGTACAAACTCGGTCGCTCGCTGTATTACGAGCTGCATATGTTAGTCTGTGAAACATCGGAACGGGTAGCGACAGAACAGGTCCAGCTCAAAGAAGCTTGAATATTATACAACACCGAAAACTTGAGCATTTAGTGCGGGAGTAAAAACTTATCATGTTGCAGGAATATCTTTGAAGTTACTTGAGATTTGGTGTTCAAAGTTATAATCGCTGGAGCATTTGTTTACTTTTGCACCTAGTATCTTTGGAGTTCGATGTCTTAAAGAAAAATAAAGTATGTTTTGGTCGTTCCCCTGCTGAAACAAAATCAGTATGGTACTCAATACAACATAACTAATCCTTGTCGATATTGCTTTGAGTCATCATGTATATTATTTCGAAAAGGTGTTAGTTTTGTTATGAGCCATCTTTTTCCATTCACACTAAACCTAAATCGATAAATGGGATAACATTTTAAAAATTAAGTTCTCCGCTTTAGTAATACCATTAATTAAAACGGATTTTTTCGAAAATCAACCTGCAAAACGCAAAATTACTAACGATCAAAGTTACAGGTACTGTGAAGATTCAGAGTGAAGCAGCAAGGTTTCGGTGGCGGTCAATAAGGATTGATCGCATTACCGCATGTCGACCACATGGTCCATTATCGCTTTAGCGCGAGATACTTATTTCAGTAAATAAATAAATAATTGCTACAAAATGATATACTTCAGAACCGTACCACTAGGGTTCTCTGCCGTCGATAAGGATTGATCGCATTTCCACTAGATACCAGCACCACGTAACCCAGAGATATTCATAAACAAGGCGTCTTTTATAGAATAAGGCTATTTGTTTCTATTAGGAAAACATTTATCATTTCTAATTGCTTGGTAAGACGTTGTAGATGTTTTGCTACGCACCTATTTCAGTTGACGAATAAACAATTACTAAAAATGAGTCCTTCTACAAACCACGAACCTCGCTATTCATCGGGTATCACTCGGGAAATTTTCTCACGGGCCACCTAATCCTGTATTAACTAGTTCTGGGAAGATTTGCTCTACACATCACTAACAAAAATATCAATGTTTGTGGCTGGATTGGTGATCAGTCGGATGGTATGTGGACACGGGACTGGAGGCGAAGAGAGCGTACGATAAGACGAAATGGAGGCAGTCTGCTGAGCCACAGGTTGCGTGTGCTGCGCGGTTCAATACCCTGCAGGCGCAACAGCTGGACCGGCGCCGCGCAGTGCAGCCAACCACCACCACTGAAAGTCACCAGCACTGTGCAAATGTCCACAAAGAAATAGTCTTCCAAAGGTGTGCCAAGAAAATAGCATAGCTGGGTACAGTTAATCAAAAAGTTAATTTCGTTACCGTTAATCCGCTACTTAAAAAGTTAACTTCGATAATCGTTAAAGCGTTACATTTTTGCAAATTTAACACAAGTTACAGTTGAAACTAGACCATCAACAATACGTCTACTCAGTGTCCCTCTGGAAACTGAGTTCTTGCTGGGGTTCAATGTTTTAATCAGCTTCTCAAACTTATCGGATGCTACAACATGTAGAGGAATCATGTTGGCAACGCCGAGCGTGGTGGGTGAGCGGTTAGCGTTCTGGCCTCGCATTCGGGAGGACGGCTCGAATCCCCGTCCGGGCATCCAGATTAGGGTTTTCCATGGTTTCCCCAAATCTCTCCAGGCGAATGTCGGGATGCTTCCTACAAAAAACGGCATGTCCAAATTCCTTCCCGTTTCTTGTTGACCTCGACGTCGAAGTTGCGTAAAGCCATAAATAAATAAAAAGTTGGCAACGAAAATGATGCCGCTTTCTGTGACCACGATGCCAAAGATTCATCAATGCTTTATTCACGTGACGTTTTACTAGCAGATCGAGATAACAAAAAAAAATACTTTTGCTGTTATCTACACAAGAATCCACAGCACTTGAAGAAAGTTTTTGACTGTTTTTCGTTATTCCACGAGTTTACCTGGCTTCTACTTTTTCTTCAAAGTGTAAATATTTGGGCCAATGCATTCTTTTCATGTGCTGTTTAAGATAATTAAGGCTAGCAACGTCAGTCTTGATTGTAGAAAGTTTAGTCAAATAAAGTTTGAATTGGTAAATAAATTTAAATGCAGTACAGTATAATTGCATTAATGTATCCAAAGATTTTTAATGTTCTCGTTGCTATTGCTAGCGTTTCTGATTTCACTAACCGTTTCTAGATCCCCAGTTTACACAATTTAATCATGGAAGGAGTATCAATTTAATTTATTCCGCTAACAAAAAAAAAAAAAACAACAAAAACAAAAATGTGGCGCTATATTCATTGTAGTAAAAAAAAAGTTAAGTCATAAAAATATCAAAATCGGTCACTGATCGAATTTGAAACGAGTGGTGAGCAGCGGTTTGCGGATGTTAAATACGAACCACTCTAGTGTCCCTGCTCATATCAGTGCCATGCCTAGCGTAACAGTTATATATGCATCACCTAATTCGTTCGCTATTCGGCTCGCCGAACGTAGCACTGTGCAGTGGCTTGCAATTCAAACGAAATGACGTCAACAACCACTGTAACGGACTAAAGTTAACGGTAGTTCAATTTAACGGAAGATAAGAACAGCGCTAATAATTTTTTACGATAACATAAAGGTTAAATGTTTGCGATTTTTCTAACTTCGTTAATTAACGAATAACGGATTGACGGTTTTCTGGCCAGTTGTGAATAGCGACGAAAAAGAAAAATGTACAAAAATGCCAGACTATCTATTGTGTATGACTCAACACATTGACACTACAATTGTTTATGTTTTATTAGTTTAAAAAGTTTTAATGGCCGCACTCTACTGGCTTATCTATTCTCCCAGAGACTTAAATTTGTCTGGCTCCTTTAAGCAACCGAATTTCTCTCTGGCAAATTTATGTTATACTCTGAGATTACAGAACTAAATCATATTAAATTTCAGATATACTAAAATAGTTTGAAAATTATTTATTTTTTAATTGCATCTGGCGAGATCTTAGCAACGATAAAACTGTCTGGCAATTATAAATTTATTCTGCTAAAAAGACATAGAAAATTATAAAAAAGAGAAAATTTGTATTAAAATTATTTCAAAATGCACTACTTTTACCTATACAGAAGGGATGTGCACAGGTAAACGCAACCGCTCCCAGGTGCCAGACGTATCGCAACCCAACGCAACTACAGTAAGAAAAGAAATATAAAAAAACCATCGACCTAAAATTCTTTCTCTAAAGGGTTGCTAGCTCTTATACTATTAACCACTAAGCCACCACACCGCTGCTGTGATGTAAGTGTAAGAACAGAAGATGCGCGTTTGTACGTTTCTCGCCTCTGGAGACATCGTAAGTTAGGAGAGGGTCCGTTTATTTCGCCTGGCGGTAAGGCATCCCAAGTGGTCCCCAGAACAAGCAAGCAGCCCCACCTGACACAACTAAACACAACCTGCAGAAACACGCCGCGCTCCAGGGAAGCTTAAACATCTACTGCACTGTAACAAACTGCGGGATCTCACCAGCGAGAATTCCCACTGTTTAACCACAGTCGCACAAAATTCTGTCGTAACCGTTGTAACATCCACAGTGTCTTAGGCAGCGAGAATTCCTCTTCATGTTGCTGATTTTTTCGGCCCAAGTTCTTAGTTGCTATGTTAACTGTTTTGTGGGTTGTTTCTGACTTGTAACTAAACAAATGCTTTTGATGGCATGCGCATTTCGCCTTTATTCGAGGCATCTTCAGTGCCCTAGATAAACATATATACACATGTATACAATGATGTTGAACACTTGTTACAACACAATCATTCACACACCAATATACAAACAGATATGCAAATACTAAGGATTAATAATCACAACAAAAACATGCTGATAATTCAGAAAAACCTTTCACTTACAAAAAGCAATCAATAATCGTAAAAAAGTTATGAATGAATATATACACCTAACAAACCAAACCTTCTTCAAAACACTAAAACAGGAATAAATAGTACACATCCTACAATCAAACATGCCGTCACAGAACAGACACAGCTAATGACCGCAGATTCAAAAATAACAAATAGTTCGACAACACAATCTTTGGATCACGACTTTTGAATGTCAACAACAACAACAAAAAAACTTTATATACATTTCGTCGCCGGTTAAATTACCTATAATGCAGCCTACACAAACTTTGGACAGTAGTGGATAGTGCGAGAATAGTAGCTGGTATGGAAACACGAACTTGCGCGTGTTAATGCATATATAAATACTGTAAATACCTACCTAATATTTTCAGAAAACTGTACAAAATCAAACAACATCATTGTATATATGTGTGTATATATGTTTATGTAGGGCACTGAAGATGCCTTGAATAAAGGCGAAACGCGTAATGCCATCAAAAAGCATTTGTTTAGTTGCAAGTCAGAAACAACCCACAAAACAATTCCTCTTAGTTTAGGACAGGCGTCTCGTACAAAAGAAGAAATCAAGCGGGGTGAGACCAGGTGAACGGAACAGCACCTCCTGTGCCTGTCAACTTTCCAGGGAATGTCTGAAGAACCCTAAGTCCAAAGCGAGGGGGGGAACGATGCCGTCCGCTCTTGCATTGTCCGCTGGGGGACGGCCATTTTGAACAACTGTTGTAAACGTAGCAGCTTGTTAAACGTTAAACCTGTGCGGTGTAAATGTAATTCATTATTACTGTACTGCAGACTTAGGATTTCGGTCTTTCTGACATCAAGTTAAGCGCGCCGTTACTAGTACATCACCAGGGGAAATTATGTAGAGGGTATTGGGGAGTATTAAGCGAGAAATCATGTACATTCATGATCAGCTGGGGCCTCTTAGTTCCAGCGCTGTGCGAGTCTAAAGGCGCGTTCCCACGACGTCTTGTAACGAAGGCGGGGCGGGACGGAACATTATTAGCCGAAGTGTAGGGATGAGCGCGCGCCGCAGGTTAGTCCTCGCTTACCTCGCCGCCACCTCCGCACCACGTTGCCTAGTGTCGTTAGGCACAGAGCACTTTACAGCAACAAAATGGGTGCGCACCGCTGCTGCAAACCGATGGCAACAGCGCACCACTACACACGCCTGTGACGTTTACCGACTCAGAGCGGGTAGCTGCGTCTCGTCTCCGCTAGCAGAGGCGGCCCTGTTCCCATGGCGGGTTGTTGAGTATCCGTCCCGCCCCGTCTTGTCCCGCCTCCGTTACAAGGGATCGTGGGAACGCGACTTAGGCAGAACTTGAACAGATGTTCGCTTATAACTTTCGACTCTGTCGTTTCCAGACAAAATTTACACATTTATCCATATCCATCACCTCTGAGAGTTTGTAACATAATCACCGAATCACTCTGTATAAGAACAATATACGAAAACAACTACTTTTGGTTACAATTGGCTTAATCCTTGAGGAAGATAGGTTTTACTATCTGTTTTGTAGTCGTATAAACAACGAATAATCTACCGTATTGCTTAATACAGCGTTTCTCAAACTGATGGGACTGATGGGACTGGTGGTTGGCAGGTAGAATGTTAAAAAATAATTTTTGAGTAAATTGAATATATCATAACAAAAAATAAATTAGTAGAAATTATTCACTTTTAAAAGTTAACTTCCAGTTTTATAACTGTGTTTCCGTGGTATTCAGAAAAAATAATAAAAATTATTATGTTTTTAATGGTACATTAGAGCGGTCTGGTTGCTCAGTGATTAATGCGTCTGAGTGGACATCGAAAGATCCTCGGTTCGAATCCCTGTCTCGACGGGATTTTGAAAGGCCCTAAACTCGACCTTCACCTCTGGCACAGCTTGCTGTGTAATGTGAAGTACGCCAGAACGCTTCCTTGGTTCGGATTCCGCGTTAAACTGTAGGTCCCCTATAGTAGGTATAACTGTTTGTTTTCTGATCAACATTTAAGTGACTACCTGATGCCTACGATGTCACATACACGAAAATAATTTTTCATCCTTGACAATGTTCTGGCCTCGCATTCGGGGGGACGCGGGTTCCAATCCCCTTCCGGGCATCCAAATTTGGGTTTTCCATGGTTTCCCCGAATCACTCCAGGAGAATGCTTCCTTCAAAAAGGCCATGGCCGAATTCCTTCCCGTTCCTTGTCCCCAGTCCCATCCCGCCTCTCCGCCTGTAATGACCTAAGCCGTCGATGAGGCAAAAAAAAAGAGATCTCGGGGAAACGTTATATAGTTAGTCACTTCACGGATTCAAACAATTATTACTTTGAATCGTACAGAAAAATTTAAATATCGGGTAGATCATTATCAATGGTTTAGAGCAGGGATGGCCAACCCGCGGCCCGCTGTAGGTTATCTTGCGGCCCGGGGAGCTGGATCATTATATACGTCAACTTTAACTTTCAACTGTGCTATCAAACACTACATCACTTAGTTAAGATGATTTGAGATCTCTATCATCACTCGCTTGATGTTGAGACAGTGGACAGTCCACTGTGCTGGTGTGCAACAGAACCTTATCACGGCTTATGGATACACAGTCTATTGTTCTTCAAGATAATTTATGTTCCAAGTCCCTAAATATGGGTCATGTTATCAGCGTGGTTATCAAAACGGTAGTTCAACGCCTTCTATCTTACAGAGTTCACTGTCAATTCCAAGAATTCCCCAAACATTTGGAATCAGAGTATAATGACCTTAAATTTCTTGCTGAAGTAAGATGGTTCATCCGTGCAGAAATTTTAAAATAGTGCTTCACTTGAATCAAGAAATACTATTTATCTTCATAAGCCAGCAAGTCAAAAAATATCCCACAGTCTGAAGACATGCAGCTGGTCTATGACTTAGCGTTTCTAGCAGACATAACTAACCACTTAAATAATCTGAACATTCGTCTGTAAGAGAAAGACCAATTGGTTAATAATGCGCCTCATCTTGTCGCATTTAAAATGAAACTTGGGCTATGGGAACAGCAGGTCAAAAATAAAATTTTCACTCACTTATCACACCGTCATTGTAAGCAGACGTGACACAGACGTCGGGGAATAAATGCGGTTCATTGAACCTTCAGTTTTAAAATCTATTTCAAGATTTCCAACACAACAACTTAAGCCGATTTTAAACCAATATTTGGTGTTCTTTTATCTGCATTTTCAACGCCATTCTCTGTAGAGGTAAACACATTGCAAGAAAGTTTGAAAATAAAAAATTGTGAAATGTGGTGTGACCCACAGATTAAGGGGAAATTCTACCAGGTTGGCTTCAAAAATAATACAAAAAAAATTGGACACGGATATGTATCCTGCATTCTACAAACATGGTTTGCGGTTGACTTAGCCATTTGGAAACACTTATGTGTATGGACAGCTTTTCAGTCGGATGAAGAATATTAAGCCCCAACATAAAAAACGAACCACTGATGCTTAATTAAAATAATTATACTTTATTAAATATCTATGTTTTATTTTTAGTGTTTTTTTCACTCATAAAAATATTTACGTATTTTTTCCAAGAAAGTAGTACGTGCGGCCCGCTGGAAAATACTTCTAAAATTTGTCCCGGCTGCCGAATATGTTGGCCACCACTGGTTTAGAGAGTTCGCACTGACACTGTGAGGTGATTGGTGGTGTCGCCAGAGACAGCCGTAGGTTGCGGAGTGAAGCGCTATTAATAGACTAATCACTTCCAAGAGCGACGGCAGTTTCACCGCGGAAGAAATAGTCTCGCTATAAGAGCGAACTGTACACAGGAAAGACCGCGCGGAACAATACGCAGTATATATACAGTACGTACTCTGTCAACAAATTATTCCAGCACAGCATAATGTTGCTGTATTGTTGTTCGCTAGATGTCTCGCGTGGTAATAACGTCAGAACTACTCCATTCCGGGATAGCACTTTAGGACATGCATAATATAATCTATATATATAAAGATGATTGTATGTATGTTTGTTTGTTCGTTTGCTCGTTCTTCATACAAATCCACAGTTTCCATCCGATGAAACTTTTCACACTTATCCGTTGAAACAAGGAGAAAAATACTGTCTACATTTGGTTGAAAAATTATCTGTATAAATAATACATGTTGTCTTATAATTTCGAAAAATTACTTAACAGCGGCTGTTTTTCCGTGTAGCGGTTATATAGCTCAGTGGTTAAAGCGCTTGCTTACTAATGTTTGGGTCGTGGTCTCCGGTTCAAATTTCCGTGGAGGCTAAGATTTTTAAAAATTGTTTTTGATCGTAAGAGTCATGCCTGGGCCGTCGGTTATTCGGATTGAATATTAATCTGTAGATATCACAAAGTTAGAGGTGCAATGCGAGGCAAATCGTAGGTAGTTTTGCAATGCTGTAGGTGTACACTTTTTTACGTTATATTGATCCCTCAGGGGTGATACGCAGTCAGTGTGTGTGTGATCTGCAGTAATAATACTATAAATGCGGAGGTTAGTCTCTGTCTTTTGTTACGTTTTGACAACTAAATGCCTATACCAATATTTACGGAATTTGACAAGAAAATCTGTAGGGAGGGCACAGGACATTTTTTTCGGTATGATTAACAGTTGTAATCACGAAATTTTGAGAACTTATCGAATGGTGACAGAGAGACGGATGTGTGTGTTAGTTTGTAATGTTACGCCGCTTGCTCAAGCTATGCTTCTCGCGCATTATGTTAGTGTATAATTTGTTAATAAATTTAGTTTAGAGAAAAAACGGATTATTTAGTATAGATGTCGATTTTATTTGTCCTTTAATTTGTGTCTGCTTAAATGTTTCTGGCACCAGTTTATTTTGCCTTCTTTTTTGACATGCCTTGCGGGCGTAAACTGGCCTAAGTTGTATCTCTAACAGAGCACGAGCAGCTAAAGTTATTAGAACCCAAGAATCGGATGCTCATGCTGAAGAAAAGACCAAGCTGAAATAAAGCTGTCCTTAGTTAACACCCCCCCCCCCCCCCCACAGATCGCCTCACATTCGTTTGTTTTTCTGTTTTTTAATATGTTGGAAATTGATTTTCTTCAAGAGACATCAATATTCACCACACCATGCAACGCTCTGCCATTGCGCCAACGTCCAGTGACGATAGTCACGTACCCATTTCAGTCGTAGTTGCCGATGTCGTGGTGTTAACATTGGCACATGCATGGGTCGTCGGCTGCGGAGGTTCACCATTGGGAGTGTTATCGCACTGCATTTCTCATGCTAGTTCTGCCACAGTTCGCCGCCTGTCCTGTTTTACCAGTCTGCCCTGCCTACGACATCCGACATCTGCAATGAGGGGTGGCGTCCAACCCCTCGACTTTTGGACGTGGTTTCGCCACTTGTCGAAGACTTTCACCACAGCATTCCTAGAACACCCGACAAGTCGTGCAGTTTCGAAATGCTCGTGCCGAGCCTCCGGGCCATCAGAATCTGCCCTCGGTCGAACGCAGATAGATCGCGCGCCTTCCCCATTCTAAACACGGATAGCACGCTCACTGATACTACATGCACCGTGCGTGTGTCTGACTAGCACTCATTCCTCGTCAGGTGACGCTGCTATCGCCTGGACGGGTTTATATCGATAGTTGGTAGGTGGTCATAATGTTCTGGTTGATCAGTGTATCTTTGATGCTTAATACATAACTATAGGTACGAAAGAAAATAGTATCGCAAATATCGTGAACTTAAAAAAAAAAAAAAAAAAAAAAAAAAAAGGCGCTTGTAAGTTTTGACTTCAGGGAATTATTTACTAGATTAAACTAGATTAAACTCTTAAATGGTCCAAAACAGATGGCAAGCTTCAATTATTCGCGACAGCTAATCGCCGTTATGATAAAGTCGATTAACAAATTAATCTTATGTCACTAATGATGCTTGGAACAATGTCGTTCTTTGCCAAAAGGAAAAATAAGACATGTGATTCTCTGTGACAATAACTCTGAACTAGAAACACTGATAAAACAAAGGCACCTCTGCATCGACTCGACATATATACTGAGATCACAAAAAGAACGCGAAGTTACAGCGGAAGTAATTAAAATCAAGAGAAAAATATCGGAAAAAATATCTCTTTGGATACAATGGCTGCCGCCTCTCTTAATAGCGGATAAAAACCGATTTATGTTAAAGATTCTGGCAGGCGTACAGAGCGTTTTAAGAAGAGCGAAACATATTTTTTGTATTGTATCTGGATGAAAAATGGAGTCAACATTTCAGGTAAGCAGTGTAAACAGACTAGTTGTACAGAGTCGAAAAGTTGGTTCAACCTGCGAGAGTGGCTACGACATAAGTGTTTTAGGAAATTCACTTCCTACATCCATCCGCAAGAATTAATTCTATCCGAAATATTAAACGCGTGACAAAAGACCGACATGCTTAAGAAAGATTATACAAAACCTATATACAATGTATTACATTTTTATTTGTTAGAGATGTGCGGCTTGTCCACGTCGGTGTCATTAGAGCCAGGAGATGATAGGGGACGAAGAACTGGAATACATTCAGCCGTGGCCATTTGCAGGAACCATCGCAGTAGTTGAGTACGGTGGTTCCAGAAAAATGAAAGTGGAATGGCAAGCCCAAGCGCTATTGGAGCCGAGACAAAAACATTGAGATCTCCACCCTATTAAACTTGCGTCTGCCAAAGTGGGCAGTAGAGCTTTTTTAAAAATAATATTAATAATTACCGCCCCCTTGAAGTTGCCACCCGGGGCAAGTGACCCGGGTTGCCTCTTCTATTGTCGCCTTTTTACATACGGCAATGATTAATTTCCCACCCTACACGAACGGTAATTTGCTACTGATAAACTCACGGAACAACTGTTAGAGCGACCATTTTGTAAATAGCACTCACCAAATTGAGAAATTGGTAAATGGGTACACTGGTAGTAACTATCTGTGCAATATAGTCAACATTACACATATTCCAACTTCTTGTGCGTCCTAAGGTGAGACACTAATGATAAATTCGCTGATTTTTTTTTCATTAATTTAAAACTTTACACCTCGTCCACGTCGAGGTCTTTCGAGGGGTCAGAAAGGAAAAGTAATTCGGCCATGACATTTTGAAGCAACCGTCCCGGCATTTTCAGGTGTGATTTAAGTGAACCATGGATATTTACAGAAACCTAAACCGCCTCCCCTTTATTTTTGTCAACGTTGTTCTTAGAAGCCCACAGTTTCATCCTATTTTAATAGTACTTAGCACACGTATACTTCAAAACAAGGCGGTCTGGTAGCTCAGCGGTTGAGACGCTTACTCCCCGAAGTTTCTCTCTCCAGTCTTGGGATCAAATCCCGTCGTGAGCAAGAAATTTTATGAGTTGTATTTGATTTTATGAGCTACGCCGCAGTGGCCCGGAATTGGAATATAGTGGACATTCGAATTAAAAAAAATGCTTTAGATAGCATTTTCTATGCTGATCAAAAATTGTTATGTTCAATTTTTGATAGAAATGAGTGCTTCACACTTAATATAAAAAAAAAAAATGTATGGGAGGAAATCTATTTTTTTTTTTTTTCACGGCCCTATATCAAAGTGTCAAAGTCAAACCCTATGCAATCATAAGTACCTATCCTACTTAATATTACAACATAAAAATTTCTTGCGTATCCTTGCCGCTTTGACTACAGGGCGCAAGTGAATTTCGTGGTTAAAAAAAATAGTGGACAGTCTTACAAAAGTCATAATACGGATCAAAAAAAAAATAAATTAACATAGTAATTTTTGATCAGCACAGCAAATACTACCTAAAGAAATTTTTTTGTATTGATATTATTCGAATGTTCGTTATATTTTATCCCCGAAATTCACTTGCGCCCTGTTGTCAAAGCGGCAAGGAAACGCAAGAAATTTTTATGTTGTAATATTAAGTAGGATAGGTACTTATGATTGCGTAAGGTTTAACTTTTACACTTTGATATAGGGCCGTGAAAAAAAAATAGATTTCCACCTATACACTTTTTTATTATATTAATTTTGAATTACTCATTTTTATCAAAAAATGAACATAACAATTCTTGATCAGCATAGCAAATGCTATCTAAAGCAATTTTGTTGGATTCGAATGTCCACTATATTCCAATTACGGACCACTGTGCGCCGGGGTGGTTCTGATTCCACGTTATACTGTAGGTTACTGAGGAAAGGAATTGTCCTTCCTGACTCACGCACAATAGCCTGTCACATCGCCTTCGGGGAAATTCTACCAACCTTCGGGTTGTGGACTAAGTTAGATTTTTGGTTTTTGAAATGAAAACTTCTTCAGGCGCGTTGTGCGATTTCTGGATGGGTAAAATCTTATGAGTGAGCGTCACCGAGATGCTAATGTTAACAGTATATCTGCAGCGGTCTGGTGGCTCAGTGGTTAAGGCGCATGACTGGGGATCGGAAGGTCCCCGGTTCGAATTCCCGTGTCGGCCGTGGTTTTCATAGACCCATTACGCGAGTTTCCCCTCTGGCACAGCAGGCGTTGTAATGTGAAGTGCTCCAGAATACTTCAGTTAAACTATAGGTCCCCTGTACCTGGTAGTACTACCGGGGTAGGTTAAGGCAGCTAAGACAGGGGCGGAATGCGCAGCCAATAGAAACCCTGTCACCAGGTCATTACGACCACACGGAATTATTATTATTTAGTATATCTGTAGGTCCCCTGTACCTGGTAGCACTACCGGGTTAGATTAAGGTGGCTAAGATAGGGGCGGAATGCGCAGCCAATAGAAACCCTGTCACCAAGTCATTACGACCACACGGAATTATTATTATTTAGTATATCTGTAGGTCCCCTGTACCTGGTAGTACTATTGGGGTAGGTTAAGGCAGCTAAGACAGGGGCGGAATGCGCAGCCAAAACAAACCCTCTCACCAGGTCATTACGACCACACGGAATTATTATCTGTAGCTGTAAAGTATGACGTGATGCGCGTATGATATTCAGAGTTTCCAGTTTTCACTTCTGTCCCCAATCATAGCCAACTGTTTTTTAATGAAAAACAGTCGGGTGTATTTAGTGTGGCAGACCTTATAAGTGATAATGCGCGGCGGAAGACATAACGCAGCGTCAAGCAACAAGCTGGTACTTATTGCACCGGCTTCCAGTGAGTGGTGGTCCTTACGCTCTTACTACCGTTTTTCTTTAGCTGTTGTCTGAAGTGTAGTGGCGGCACTGCGCAAAGTGTACAGCTTCCGCCTTTGAAAGAGCGTCTGGGGCGGCGGGAAACACAGCTCTCAATTAAGTCTCCTGCAGTCTGTCTGCTGCTTCTAACACCTCAAGCAGCGACTTCGGGCTGACCAAAGCCACGATAAACTAACACACAGTAACTACCACTGTAGCAGTTAACTAGCGACACATTTCAATTATCTTAGGTAAAATTTTGAGAGCAGTGTATCACGGCTCTCAGAGGAAGACCTTTAATGAAATGTTATTTCAAGAATTAGGTACATGGGGGTACGCAAAAAAAAAACCGGAATAGCATTTTTTTTGTTTTTTTTTTGCCAATTGCAAAATGATGATATAATAATATTGTTAGTCCTTCATTTATATGTATGCTTTATACAGGATTTTTTGTTCTTTGAACATACTTGAATAATAAATTAGAGGATTTTTTTGTTGGGATAGGCAAGGACCTTGTAACAACAGCCCTCAAACCTAAACTTTAAATGGAATTGTGTTTTATGAAGCATTTGTAGCAAGCTAGAGTGTGATTGAAAATGGTTTTGTATATTTGTCTTGTATTTTATTGTAGATCAGTATAAAAGGATTTTGTTTTGTGAAATGAAATTATGTAAATACCATTTAATATGTTTAAGGACAGAACTATGCAAGAGAATTGCTTAAATGTTTGTAATTGTAAGTATTAAGGAGAGCCACGATGTTTAAAGGATGATTTACTACAGTTTAAAATTATTTATGTGGATAATTTTGTGTTTAAGTATCTTTAATTTTTATTTCTAAGCATTTTGTAATGATTGTAAATGATAATGTATTAATCCTGATTGTTTTCAATACGTTTTTAATTGTTAATATTTGAGAAATATCTGTTGGAAGCCTTTGTAGTGTTCTAGAACTTTCAATGGAACTTATTTAAAGCGACCAGGAGAGTCTCAGAGACAGTTTTTATAGAGAGTATTTTGAAAATAGTTTACGTTGGTCAAGAAGTGTGTTGATCGAACGGTTTTGGTAGTATTGTCTTTGGAAGAAGTGTCTAATGTAATCGTTGGAGTGTTGTGCTTATATGTGAACTGTATGTTGAAGTTCGATGTCTTACTAGCAATAAAACAAGCTTTTTTTTATTATTTACTGCTTTACGTCTCTCAACAGCAAGGTCTTTAGAGACGGGAAAGGATGGGGGGCAAGGATGGGGGCAAGGAATGGGAAGGAATTCGCCCATGGCCTTTTTGAAGGAAGCATCCCGGCATTTGCCTGGAGTGATTTGGGAAACCATGGAAAACCCAAATCTGGATGCCCGGACGGGGATTCGATCCGCCGTCCTCCCGAATGCGAGGCCAGAACGCTAACCGTTACACCGCCACGCTCGGTAATAAAACAAGCTAAAATTTGAAACTGGATCGTTGAGTAGCTATTTCATATAATAATTAAACCACGAGCCATCCAACAACCTACATAAGGGATTGTATGTCTGTAATTTGTAAACCTTCTTCTAAAAAATCCTATCTTTCGGCCTTGTAGTTTCTGCACCTCAACATGAAGTGGTATATATCTTCCGTCTCTGGACAAGTCCCACACATGGGGGAGTCATTTAGCTTCATCATAAATTTTTTATCATTTAACAACACGTGTCTCATCATGCAGCTGATCTCCTTTCTGCTAAGGTCCACTCGATTCGTACCATGGTTTATCTCTGATTGTATTCGCTATTGCCCTATACCACCTGCCAACCTCCTGTTTATCCTCCCGCCACATTTTTCCCCATTCGACCCGAACGCAGGACCTTGCTGTTATATCCGCAGTCTCATTGCCCGCTGTACCAACGTGACTATGTATCCGTCCCCTATAAAAACGTATGTGGGACCAGCTCTGACGTCAACTCCGTCCCAGAGCCAGAATCCATGATATCAAGGACCAGTTACAACAGTTGTGGCCAGCTTGCCTCAGGAGAGGATACAACGGCTTTATGACACCCTCTACAACCGAATTAGTGCATGCATCCAGGACAGAGGCGGTGCAACGTCATACTGATAAGTGGGCTCATACTGCCAAGCTCTTTGTAAATTTGTCTCGATTTTCTAATTACTGAAACAACATTACATACTCTCTCAACCCGGAAGTTTCATTCCACTGAAGTCTAAGAGATGTCTCTAAGAGTTGTATACGCTATCCGCCTTGTATTCAGTCTTCGATGGCAAGATCGTAATTCACCAGTTGCGTACGGTCGCGTATTGATTGCAGGTAGAGTTGGGATGTACAACGACTCTAGTGTTGCGGGATAGTATCCGGCGCACATCGTAGGAACCAAATGCAAGAAAGAGTTCGAGAGGGTGGAAAGACGGGCAAATTTGTTTGCGGAAATTATGGTAGAACACAATCAGTAACTGATATTATGAAGGAAATGGGTTGGGAGATAGGACGGGGTGAAAAGAGTGCTGGGGATTTTATGAGACATTCTTTGCGGACGAGGTCTGTATGGATACCAGTAGAAGGATTGGAGTACTACGTAAAAGAGAAGAGGTGATCGTGACAGTAAAATCAGCTTTAAGGGGATAGGAATGTTTCTATTTCATCTAGTCAATTCACGTGCTGGAATAAATTTACCATAAACAGTAAAGGAAATTAAATTAAGCGGAATCTACAAGAATTGTCCTACCGATCTGAAATTTGGTACACACGTTTCTTAGGCGGTACTGTTTGAGGAAAATTGCAGGAGGGAGCTTCAAGGTATATAGAAATGAAGAAAAATTATTCGAAATATGGTTATATGCAGATGTTAGGACGCAAGTAATACTCGCTACTAACTGTTGAGGTTTATGCCAACGATTTCTGAGTCATCATTGTTTGCTTAGAAAATCAGCGTGATTTGGATGCTATTTTCGATTGGTGCCGTAAATGGCAGCTTACACTTAATTGCAAAAAGTGCAAGGCAATGCGGATAAGTAACAAGAAGAATCAGTTTGTTCATGAGTACAAAATAAACAATTCAGCTGTTGACACGGTTGATTCCGTGAAGTATCTGGGGGTAAGAGTACAAAGCAACATGAAATGGGACATGCACATAACTTCCGTCGTAGGCAAAGGCAAATTCTAAATTACGATTCATAGGTCGTATTTTGAGGAATTGTAATGCTCAAACAAAGGAGATAGCGTATAAAACACTAGTGCGTCCGCATCTGGATTACTGTTGTGGGGTTTGGGATCCGTATCGCAAGGTTCTGATTGACTCAGTGGAGAGGGTGCAGAGGAGAGCCGCTAGATTCGTGACTTGTTGTTACAGCCCTTATGAATGCGTCACAGAATTGATACATAGATTGGGCTCGGATAGTTTGGAAGACAGACGACGTAGCTTGCGTTCGAATTTATTGGAGAATATGCGAAAAAAATTAAATTTCGAGTGCAATGAAATAATTCTTCCGCCAACCTATTTACGTCGCAATGACCGGAGGGATAAGATTAGAGAAATAAGATGCCGTACTGATACTTATATGTATTCCTTCTTTCCTCGCAGTATTCGGGATTGGAATGGGCGGGTTTAGGATTGGTGCTTAGCACCCTCTGCCACCCACAATGTTTGTGATTTACAGAGTATGAATGTAGATGTAGATGTAGATAAAAACTGCTTTCCATATGCAAATTTCAGTTAATTAAAAAGTGGAAAGTCAGTAAAATTTACGATTTCTCTGCGTGTACCCGACATATTAGATTTCGTGTTGAGATATATTACACGGCTGCCAACCTTCCTCGATGAAACGTGGCTTCTACCGTACAGTGTATTTAAGATCGTTTAAATTTTTGCTACTAGTGTTTACGGTTGGGCTGAAAAGCAGCCTGGATCAATAATTAAGGCTAATAAGCATTTAGAATAAACATCAATAGATGGAAGCATGTATTCCTTGCGTAATAACATATACGCATCTAATCACATTTCGAGTGATTTTATTCCATTTCTATTTACTTGGTGGCTTTCTCTTTCACTTCTTGTCAAATAGAACCGCCTAAGGCACGTGTGTACGAAATTTCAGACTGATATGACATTTATTGAAGGTTCAAACTTAATGACGTGTTACTTAAAATACAATTCTCACAAATAGCTGTTTAGGGAAACCGAGCGTGGTGAGTGAGCGGTTAACGCTCTGGCCTCGCATTCGGGAGGACGTTGGTTCGAATCCCCGTCCCAGCATCCAGATTTGGATTTTTCCATGGTTTCCCCAAATCACTCCACGCGAATGCCTGCCTGCATGCTTCTTTCAGAAAGGCCATGGCCGAATTCGTTCCCGTTCCTTGTCCCCAGTTCATTCCCGGCTCGGAAGGGATTGTCCATAAACAACGTAGCTCGGTCTGGGGGGGGGGAGGGGTTAGCTGGAAAGCTACGTTGGGCTACGTGGGGGGGGGGGGGGTTCCGAGCCAGGCCACGTAACTTTTCTTTCATATTATTTGTCACAGTTTTAATGAGATACAGAACACACAGAAGCATGTCAATATTTATCTCCGTCATTTAATTTTCCCCGAATGTAATTTACGATAGTCTGACAGAGAGAAAACAGTAAATAATGTCTTCTGGAATCAATATGGAAAAAATCTACGTACTACATGGAGGGCGAGGGGGGTTCACTGGACGCCGAAATGGAGCGACGTGGTTTATGAACGCTCCCTGATGACCTCGTCGTCGACGAAGCGTAAAGCCATAAGTAAAATAAAGTGTTTTGGGAAATTCCCTTTCATGGTATAAACTCCATCGCTGTTAGTAAGAACAATAAATAAATTGATAAAGGAAATAATAGAATAAACACACGAATATAATGGTTGAAGGAAGAGTTGTAAGGAAAGACAGAGACAGCGCACTTATTAGTGAAAAGGGAGAGAAGGAAAGGCCGTTAAAACGCTGGATGGAGTGTTTTTCAGTAAGTTTGGAAAGTAAATAAAACAGAGGCAAACAAGAAACAGGCAATTTACAAAGAAGCAGAGAAGAAGAAAAAGGATTTTGTCACGTTGTATAGAGTAGGCTATGTCCCCCTCTTTCCCGTGTTCGCCTCACTGGGGTTTCTGCAAAGCCTTCAGCTTCCAGGTAAACCCAGTTCTCGGGAGTCGCTCGAGCTACTGATAGTGAAAGTGGCAGCGTTCACGTCTTACAAACCAAATTAACCTATAAACCTTATCATTAGGGATCGAATCTTTAGGACAAGTCATATTTTTTTCCTTGCCTTCTTTTTTAGCTCAAATGCTGAATGAAACACTGATTCAACGTTTCTGATTGTATTTTAATGTATTTTATATAGCATATAAATCCATATTCAGACCATTTTCCTAGTTTTGCTCATATTTCGATGATATTTATGGCCAAATTTTGAGGAAAAATAGAGTAGTTTTTTAATAGTACCGGGAATTCACTAGGTATAGAAGAGAAGAACTTAAGATTCACAAAACTGTACTGCTGCAATATAGGTGGGGGGAAAAAATCTTAAATTTCCCTGTGTTGAGAATTCACCAGACAAGAATTAAAGTTACACATTATTGTCACTCTCTAAACGTTAATGTTCCGCCCGCTTTTAATCTCGACAATGCAGCAGAAGCATGCCTGTGTCGATCAGCGTCAATCAATATCGCAATGACATATCCTCAGTCATCGTTAAATCTGCAGTGGCCCAGTGAATAGACCTACCGCCATGCCGAAAATAAAATTTTCGGAGAGTGCGAGGTTACGTAAGGGAATTTAGAGAGGGGTATTTTAGTTCAGACGAAAGAGTTCTACTCTGTAAATTATCTGAAATTAAAGTGACTTCAACAAAACGATTTAAAATTTAACTTCCCAATGGTGCAGGGAAGCAAATTATGCTGTCTACATGAAAGCGACACAACTAGATAAAGTAAATGATGTATAATTGAGCATGTTTTGATGTATAGTCATCATCTCTTTCAGTCCTTACTTCAGATACAAAAAATTATGATCGTCACCGCCTGGACTTCTGTATGGTCTTTGGCATCACTCTCTGATTCCACCCACATTTTAGATCTTCGATCAGTCCTCTATTGTTCTGTGTAGAGGTATTGCCAGGAGCCCCTCGCCTCTCAATCTTACCCCCTCCCTTATGGATCAAATTGAATGCTAGTTTAAGGTCATAGTGATTTCTTCCCTTCAATAAAGCCTGTTGAATAGTACCGAGCCTGTTGGATGACCGATAACGCTCTGGCCTCACATTCGGGAGGACGCGGATTCGAATCCCCGTCAGGCAATCCAGATGTAGGTTCCTATACTTTCCCCAAATAACTCCAGGCCAATGCCGGGATGCTTCATTCAAAAGGCGATGGTCGAATTCCTACCCGTTCCTTGTACCGAGTCCTTTCCTGCCTCTAATCATATGAACGTCGAATCGTCTTTGACTGAAATTCTTGTCTACCATTTACGCATAATAGCCAAAGGTAACTTCCGACTTTTGGTAGATTTTTGCGGAGTTATAAATGAAAGCTTACATTAGGAAGTGGGTATATGACGAATATTAATACTGGAGTCTGACAACCGAAATCACCGCAAAACTGCAGTGTGAAATTTTGTTCATATTTGTTATTGAGGTCGTTGAAGGCGGCAAAGGACTGGGGAGCAAGGAACGGGAAGGAATTCGCCTGGTTATTTCGGAAAAACACGGAAAATCGAAATTTTGTTTGCCGGACGGAGATTCGAACCCGCGGCCTCGCCAAGGCCAGGCGCCAACCCGCGAGGTCTGTTCACCAAAAAAGAAATAACAACTTAAAGAAAAACCTATCACACGCAGCCACTGACCTAATCAAAACCACTGCACGGGGTGCCACACATACAAATAAAAATTTCTTCTACCTACAATACTACCTCTGTACTATACTCCAACAGATAAATCATAACGAACGTTTCTTGAGTATCGGCAGAGTTTAATTCATGATCAATTACTAATTAGATATTTACTATTTGGTTATTGTTATCGATGTTACTCACTGGCGAATATTTCACTACTCACATATTTTTACATTACGCGAATTTACTAAATCAAATTCTTACATTGTTTTAAGTAAATTATTGAACACATACCTCGACAGTTAGTTCCATTCCCTGGCTTCTTTTACTGCAAATAAAACCTTTTACAAGCGCTTATTGTCACGTTCATCTCTTTCCTTCCACATATTAATAATAATTCTACCATCCACGCTTCATCATCAATGTATGCCTCATACACTCCCAGCCCTCTCTTCATCCTTCTCCTGTCTTCCATCATCTCCTTCATCAGATACTGGCTGATTCTACTGAAATTTCTGCATACTCCTTTGCACTTCCTCCAATTCACGTTTTTGCGTCGAAAGACAGTAACTATTCAACTACTCAGCAGATACGAACCTAGTAGTATGCAGGTAAAAATCTTCTGCTGAGCAGTCATAAAGTAGATTTTTTTGTATGCATTTTCAATGGTTTTTATTTATGAACTTTCAGGAACACTTAAAATACTTTTCGTATCGCAATATTTAAAAAAAAAATCACTAAATACCGAAAAACATTTCGCGCCAAGACGCATCGAAATCTAAAGTAAGACAATATAAAACTGGTGAACAAATTATGTACCATATTCTGCTGTGTTAAGAGATAGAAAATTGCGTTCATATACAGTATTACGTTGGGACGTTATGTGTCTGTATCTAATTCCAGATTTTGTGTGTATATTTTTGGATAAAACGTATATATTCTGTGAACAGTAGTTGGCCATGTTCCTGGATTTCATTATGATATGTACTGTTCCAAATACCAGAGACTATTTTTAGACAACAAAGCGAACAGATCTCATGTGATCTAATCTAATATAAATAATGTGTTTTCAGGCATACTGTCGCGGTTTTCAAGCGAGAACTCGTGTTTAGATGCATCAGCAATTGAGGTTTAGGTATAAAATGCTTCTTCTATAATTGTTTAGTTTTTCCGCTATTGTTTATTTTTGTTTTCTTCTGTTACACAAGTAGTTTTTTTATTTTTTCTGCAGCTATGTTTTCAGTATCTAATAGTCATCTTTCTTGTAATTAATTTATTTTTTATTTTTAATTGTTTTCTGTGTAATTTCCTGTTTTCACTGTAATTACTTGACCTTAAATAGTGATAATTACGTTTAGTTTTTACCAATCGTGTAATATTTCAATATAAAATGGTTTTTCGTTGGCATAATTAAAAAAATTAAAAAAATTATGTAATTTTCACCTGCAAATTTAAACGTGAGGTGGTGTTGCAGCCTTGAGATTTTAACATTAACTACACGCATAATTACGCTGGACTTTTTGCTAATTTTTAATTATTTAGGGTGGTAAAGGTAAGATCGACCGATTTCAGGAACCGCCAGTGCGTTCACCTGACGTAATGTGCGAGCCACCCTCGCGTCAAGATGGATTATATCGATTGCTGCGGGGCATCGAACTCGCCCTTTTAGGGTGGTTCGCGGGCAGAGACGATAGTGAGGTTGTCTTACCTTAGCGGTGATTAATCCATGTGAAGACGGGGCAGCCACTAACACAACCACTCCTAACAGCCCGCAGACTGCGCGCTAACTGCCGCGGCCGCCGCCAGATGGCAGCGCGGCGCCCCTGACAGCTGCCGATCAATGCAGCGGCGGCGCGCCTCGCCGGCAGCCGACAGAATGCGCTGCTAATCTGTTTGCAAAGTGAGCAGTCCAGAGTCGTAACGCAGTTAAAAGCGAGAGCATCTCACGAAACAGAACAGAGGTTTCAAACTCCTGAATCCATTCCAAAGGTGAACTGGTTGCGCTAGCGAGAATTTTCAAAGCCCTGCTTTTCTTGAGAAGGTGACATGGGAATGTACAAGGGAATTGGGATACAAAACCTTAGTTAGTCCATCGCTAGTGGTCTGATAGCTCAGTGGTTACGTTGCAAGGAAAGCCGGTTCGAGTCCCGAGGTAATGGGTGGTTTCAATCAAGTGTTGTATCTGCTCCGTGTGGTCCATACTGATAAGTAAACGATAATGACGATGATAGAAAACATATACACTTGAAGAAATATATTATGAAAATAATTGCATGGTGTAAAGACTGGCAGTTGGAGTTAATCGCTAAAAAGTGCCAAGTCATACGTATAAGTATAAAGGTGACGCCATTTAGCTCTGAATATACAATTAATGGTACTGTCGTTAGAACTGTAGATTCTGCTAAATACCTAGGGGTAACAATTCGTAATAATTTGTCGTGGAATGAACATATCGAGAAGGTAATTGGGAAAGCAAATCGTATGCTCCGATTTCTAGGTCGTAATTTAAAACAATGCACTCCTCAAGTTAAATCGATTGCATATAAGTCACTAGTGCGTCCTCACTTGGAATATTGTTGTTCCGTATGGGGTCCCCATCAAAAGGGGTTAATGGAGGCGTTAGAGAAGGTCCAGAGAAGGGCCGCCCGATTCGTGACAGGTATATATAGTTTGAGGGAAAGCGTAAGTGCCATGCTGATGGAGTTAGGTTGGGAAGACCTGGAACACCGAAGGCGTTGCTCTCGGCGGAAGCTAATTGAAAAATTCACGACTGACATATTTCAGAATGACAGCAAAGAAATATTGCTACCAGCAACATTCGTATCTCGGAATGACCGTGAAAATAAGATAAGAGAAATCAGGGCCCGAAACGATTCTTTTCTGTATTCATTTTTTCCGCGAGCGATTAGGGAATGGAATAGAAAGGTTTTATCGGGCGAGTAAACTTAAAATCCGACAGGAGTAGCTTTCGATAAAGCTCTCCGGCCATCCTGATCTGCGTTTTCCAAGGTTTTCCCAGATCATTCAACGCGAATTCTGGGATGGTTCCTCACAATAGCCCATGGGTGCCTCCTACCATATCCCGTATATTCCTTCCAAACTATTACCCTTTCGGATAGGTGCAATGCACCCTCTGCCACACACTTTTAACGAATCGCAGAGTAATAGTAATAGTAATAGTAATAGAAGAAATAAAAAACATGCTTGTAGCTCGCTGTATGACTTACATGGCCAGAAAAATGGTTAAGAAAAAAAAGGTGATTAGCTTTATGATGGGAGATCAAAAGGTCCCCGGTTCGAATCCCTGTCTCGTCGGGGATTTTAATAGACCCTTATCTAGACCTTCACCTTTGACACAGCTACCTGTGTAAGGTGGAGTACGGCAGAACGTTCCCGTTGTTTCGCTTCCACTTTAAACTGTAGGTCCCCGTACCCGGTAGGATTACGGTTAATGCGGTTAAGATAGGGGCGGAATGCGCAGCCAATTGACGAGAGCATGAACCTTTATTTACCTAAAGACCGTCGCTGTACTGGGAAACGGTGATAATAGTAACAGCCCATAAAGGACAGGTCTGTTAGTTTGACATCAGTAGTAGCTAAATGGTGGAGAGTTTTATTTGCAACTACATAAGAAATGTCTGTACGATAAAGAAACTGGTTTTCAAATCGACCACAGCGTTTTAAGAAGAGATTTTCATGTAAATATCAGTTGGTGGGGTGTGAGCAAAATATTTAGGATCAAATCGATAAGAGTGGGCAAGCTGTTAGCAAAGCGCTAGATCTTTTCAAGACATTTCAAAGAGTGAACCATAAAAATATATCAAATATGGTAAAAACCATTGGAATTGATGAAAAAGCTAATTACTGCGTAAAGAATACCTAAACGATAGAAAGCTAAAGGTTAGGATGAAAATGCAGTATCAAAACTGGTGTAAGTGAAGATGGGAGTGTCACAGGGTAGCGTATTTGGACCATTACTATTGATTATTCAGATTAATACTTTCCCGTCTGAATTTAGGTTGTTTGCAGATGACGTAATGGTATGTAACAGTATCAAAGGGGGAGAAGATTCTGAACACCTGGACAGGATATCCAGCTGGATGAAGATAAATGCAAAGAAGAGTCAGCTTATTACGTACACACTTTGACAATAAATTTGGCCGCCGCTGAAAAATTCTGTCACTCTTATTTTGCACAATCTGACATGTCATCCTAACAAACAGTAACGCAATACTGGCTTGCCAGTATTGCATTACTGTTTCCTGGGATGACATTAATGTCAGATTGTGCAAAATAAGAGTAACAGAATTTTTCAGCGGCGGCCAAATTTATTGTCAAAGTGTGTACATAGATAGAAAAAACTAAAAGTTGATTATGATTTCAGGGAGGGGAAGGAGTTGCTTGTTGAATTCCTGAAGTGTAAATATCTTGGCGTAACATGTTTATAATAATCTCAGCTAGGAAGAACAAAATGGGCAGATATTATGAAGAGTTTTCGAAATTCTTCATTTTCTGGATAGGGTGGTGAGAGGATGTACCACTGAAGAGAGAAACGTAGATAAAGAAAACTCAGCCAGACCTTTGCTTGGATATGGTAGTGTAGGACCTAGTTTTTGGGAATCGTATACAGGGTTGCAAAAAAGAGCAGCAAAATCTGTTTGTCTAGTTGACCGCAGGACGCAATCACTATCGTGTTTACGTGATAATGGCCACGTGCCGAGAATTAAACGAGATTCAAGGTGCAATTATACTTAATGCTCGGCGCATGGGACGAGAATGAAACATGTCACATTTCCTCCCTCGGACCATGGGTCCGAAACCCCATGAAAAATCAGTCCAATGGTTTTAGTGGGAATTGCTTTCAGCGAAACAGACGTACAAAAAAATTTAAAAAAAGGTTTTAGTAAAAATATCTTCAATGCAAAGATTATTTGCCGTGTAAAGTTTTATTATATTTATGCATAATTTGGTCGGACGTTTGTGTTTTAAATGGTCCGTCAGCAATTTTCCCTCCATTTATTTTATAAACTTCCTGAGCGCTAGATTTTTAAATTACGTGTCATCAACTCCTCTGACAGTATCGAACGAATTACATATAAACCAGACAAATAGATTAAATTAAATGAGGTTTAATTAAATCCGGTGTCAGAGGCTCTTTTTCGCTTGGCGTCACAGCATTTCAAATTAGACCTTTCAAGTGCCGTTTTCGCTTGTGCGCTTTGTGTATGTTGGATGAGGTCGTTGGATTTCTGTCAGCAAGCAGGCGCGTTGTATAGCTCTACATCTTTTCTTGCGCAACGTGAATTCATTGAACTTTAACACCAAATCATAAAAAAGAAGATTGTAATCGTTTAAATATTTCGAGTAGCTATCCCATAGTTGGATATGAGTCGAAACAAATTCCTTATCGGAGAGAAATTAAATTCATCGCTTAAAGACCGAGCGTGGTGGGTGAACGGTTAACGTTCTGGCCTCGCATTCGGGAGGACGCGGGTTCGAATCCCCGTCCGAGCATCCAGATTTGGGTTTTCCATGGTTCCCTCAAATCTTCCCAGAAGAATGCCGGCATGCTTCCTTTCAAAGGCGGTGGCCGAATTCCCTGCCGTTCCTTGTTCCCAGTCCCATCCTGCCTCTAATGACCTCGACGTCGACGAGGCGTAAAGCCATATAAAAAAAAATTCTTAAAGGAAATCTGTGTATGAAGTTTTAATTTACACCGCAGCCAGTGACTGAAAAGGGAGCGTCCATATACTACGAGTCTCCATTTTGCACTCCTTTGAGCCCCCCCCTCCCCCCTCGTATCCTGTCGTAGCTTTTGCCTCCCCCCCCCCTCCTCCTCCGTATGTGGCACGTAGCTTTTTCCCTACAAATTACAGAAGTCATTTTGTACTGTTTTCTCTTGACAGACTAGCCACTTCAATAGATTATCAGTTTAGGTAAAAAAAAAAAAAAAAAAAAAAAAAAAAAAAAAAAAAAAACCCTCTTTTTCAGCTACAGTAAGGGATCCTTTTCTTCTTGACATTTTACTAAAAACTTTATCCTTATCTCATTAGTCGTCATTCCTCATCTTCTTCTTCTATATCTATAAAACAGGATATAGTATTTCCAGAAAAACTAAAAAACTACTGTGCAGATTCCGATGGGGTTTTCACAGTCTTAAAGATTAGAATCTCAACTGAATTGTTTAATATGTCTTATGGTTCAACGTAATATAAAGCCGGAGCAGTAAGTGAAAATCTGAACGTATTTCGTGAAACACCAAAGATGAAATTCCAACTAGACGCACACGTCATACATCATAAAAAAAATATTAGCCATACTATCGCATGTAACGTTTTCTTAATTATTTTTTCCCCCTTGAACCCGATATATGGACGTATGGAATACGAAGAAGAAACTACGTAAAGCGGCAAATATGTAAATTAATCTTTATAATATAATGAAAAAAATTTTCCGATATCTCCTTTGCTTCTTGAAGCTACTATCTCAAGCAGGACAGCTGCATCTCTCCACCGAGCGTGGTGGATGAGTGATAACACTCTGGCCTCGCATTCGGAAGGACGCAGGTTCGAATACCCTTCGGGAATCCAGATTTAGGTTTCCCATGGCTTCCTCAAATCAAACCTGGTGGTGCGGGAATGGTTCCTTCAAAATGCCATGGACGAATTCCTTCCAGTTCATTGCCCCCCAGTCCCATACCGCATCTAATGACCTCGACAAGGCGTAAAGCCTTAAGTAAAAAAAAAAAAAAAAAAAAAAAAAATCGTCACTCTGACGTTTGTAAGTGAAGTTACATTCCCTGTTGCAACTAAGCAAAGCATATTTGATGGGTTTGAACATGAAAGTAAATTGTTTAAAACCTTTAGTGATGGCATTTGCAGTATTTTTATAATTTATTGTTGAACGATTCTGTCTTTACTACATTTCGTGAAAAAAATTCTTTGTTTCTATTGCTGCGCAAATCGATGTGGTTATTTTGACGATACTGATAGGATGGCTATAAATATTGTAGTAATAAATCAAGCCCCACCCCATCTCTTTCCTGCGACCCCGGTGGTTAGCCGTTTAAATACATATAAAAAATGGAGCGACTGACAAGGAATATGATTCACAGGTGCAGAAAACTTATGTCCGTTATGAACTTCAATATTTACTGTGTCGGCAAATCAACCTGGATCGTACGGGTAGTAATGTCGGGAACTCAGCTGGTTAAATAATAATATATAACATACTATATCCGCCCGGTAAAAATCTAAGAAGAGTTTTATTTTATTAATTTCATTTTGCTGGGAAAGTAATAATAGAAAATCGTCGGTAAAACATTTTCGGCAAGCCTCGTACGTTTACTGCACAGCGCCACTTCACAACACACTTTGAACTTTAAATAACTCTTCACTACAATTAAAATTGGACTGAAATTCTTTTGACAGAACAAAATTAGAACTATTTTATCAACGAGCTGTCTGGTTACACACGGACGGTCATAATAAAAACAGCTTTGTTTCAAACAATCAAAACAATACGAAGTGTCACTTCATTGGAAAATCTCGGGCGACATCTCTTAACAAATTTGAGTTTAAGTACGGCATTTTTTATATTTTTCGAATCGCAATGCACCGTCTTGTGTCGGTTACTTAAAAGGCGCCTGTTGCGTGCAACCCAACGTTATGACTTCAAGTCATACGTATGGGTGGTGCTGTCAGTATATAGGATATCTGAATTACATGTGGAGATAATTAAATGACGGAAATAAATATCCACATGCTGCTTTGTGTTCTGTAGCTTATTATAATTGTGACAAATAATATGAATGAAAAGCTACGTTGCTTAGCTCGGACTATCCCTCCTCCCCACCTTCCACGTACCCCCAACCCCTCCCCCCTAGCCCGAATCACGTAGTTTGTGGATGCTACCAAAGCTACATACAAACAACCGAAAGGATCCTAACTGCTACATCAGCCGCTCCTGGCAGTGTAGTGGCTAGCGCGCTGGCTTCGCATTCTAAGGGGCACCGGTTCGAGTCCGGCCTCGGGCATGTTCGTCTTGTGCTGTCCTCACTGAAGTGTCCACAATATCATGATGAAAGCCTGATACAACAGTTTGTGCAAAAAATAAATAAAAAAATGGAGCTGGCTAAATGGTCGGAAAGACCGAAAAAGAACTACTGCATCGAATTGGAACAGATGACCAGCTATGTCAGAAACATTTCAATTGGCCGCATATAAGGTCGGAAGGTTAGAAAGGACAAGAGCAGATACATGGTTCTGAGACTAAAAAACGCAACAAAAAAACAAAAGAGTTCAAAAGGAGTAGACGACTGTACCGCTTATGTAATGACGGTGGTGTCTCTCTTTACGCACGACAACTCTCTTCAAACCAAACAGACATTTTTCAAATTTTGCTGAACGAAACCTATGGATAATAAAATACATATCAAGTACGTAAATCACCCAGATCTGATCAGAGGCAGTACTGGATCTGGGGGGGGGGGGGGGAGGATTGGCAAACCTGGACAACTTGCTCCGGGCGGCAACTTCAGGGGGGCGCAAAATCTTGTTTCAACTGCGGCAACCAAGATTTCCACTACTTGGTCCCGGCGGGAACAATGGAATGGCGTCAATAGGGGCGGAAATCTCACAGTTTTTGCCCCGGCTCGGAAAATTCCTGAATCCGCCATTGAATAGAGGACCAAGACCTTTGATCACTTCCTAATACTGTTGCACACGATGACGTCACCGAATTCTTACGTAATGCGCCCGGCTTGTGTTGGCGGACTAGAAGCTGCAGTAAAGATATTTATTTATTTATTTTTAAACAGCATATAGTTAATATAGATAAACTACAATTCATACATCATATTAACAAAAGAGAAAAAAATAAACGAGGTGTCAATTTGATTGAATCCTTTACAAGAAAATGTTACTTTTTCGCTCCTGTTGCCATTTACCCAGCTTTTCTCTAAAACTTGCAACAGTTCAGGTCCTTTCTATTTCTTTTGATAATTTGTTATACATTATTAAAACTTTGTGCAACAATGTTTTTTTTAGCTTCACTGCTTCTGTTATAAGTCGAATGGAAATGATTTGCCTGCCTAGTCTTATCATATGTATTATTTCTATAAGGTGTTTTTATGTCACAAGCCTGTATCTTCCTTCATACTTAACCGAAATCATTGAATGAGGTGTCATTTTAAAGCTTATGGTCTCCACTTTTGTCACATCATATTTTAAGAAATGAAGTTTTCGGAATTCGACCCTTAAAGGGCAAAAATGTCAATATTTCTAAATGCTGATTTCTGTGTTACGAGTCATTTATCTCCCTGGATACCTATCTGAAATCATTTAATGAAGTATCATTTTAAAGATTAAGATCTCCGCTTTAGTGACGTCATATATTAAGACAGAAATTTTTCGGAATTCGACCCTTAAAGGGCACAAGTATCAATATTTTTGCAATGCGTTTTTGTGTCACGAGCGATTTATCTCCCTTAATATCAAACCGATATAGATAAATGAGGTATCATATTAAAGAATAAGGTCTCCACCGTGGTAACATTATATTTTAAGAAAGAAATTTTTCGTAATTCAACCCTTAAAGGGCCAAAATGTAAATTTTTTTAAAATGCGTTTTTTGTGTCTCGAGTCATTTATCTCCCTGGATTTCAAACCAAAATCGATAAATGAACTAGGATTATGAGGTGTAATGTCTCAGCTTTGTGGCATCATACTTTAAGAAAGAATGTTTTTGGAATTCAACCCTTTAAGGGAAAAAGTATAAATTTTTCTATAACGCATTTTTGTGTCACGAGCGATTTATCTCCCTTAATATCTAACTGATATGGATAAATGAGATATCATATTATAGACTAATGTCTCCGCCGTGGTAACATTATATTTTAAGAAAGGAATTTTTCATAATTCTACCCCTAAAGGGCAAAAATGTTAATATTTTTTAAATGCGTTTTTTGTGATTTGATCCATTTATCTCCCTGGATTTCTAAACAAAATCGATAAATGAAGTAGGAGTGTGAAGAGTAATGGCTCAGCTTTGGTGGCATCATATATTAACGAAGAATGTTTTTGGAATATAACCCTTAATGGGAAAAAGTATAAATGGTTCTACAACGCATTTTTGTGTCACGTGCCATTTATCTCCATTAATATCTAACCCAAATAGATAAATGTGGTATCATTCTAAAAATTAAGGTCTCCGCTGTGGTTACATCACATTTTAAGAAATGAATTTGTCTGAATTTAACTCTTAAATGGCATAAATATTAGTATTTCTAAAATGTGTTTATTGTGTCTCGAGTCATTTATCTCCCTTGGCAATTAAATAAAATTGATAAATGAGGTATCATTTAAAAGATTGAGGTCTTCATAATGTCTTCGGTTCCGTTACCACATTTTAAGAAAGAATTTTTTTAAAAAATTCTAACATTAGAGGGCAAAAGTATTAATATTTTTACAACGCATTTTTCTGTCACGAGCTATTTATTTCCCTTGATATCAAACCGAAATCAATAAATGAGGTATCGATTTAAATATTAAATTATCCGCTATGGTCACATCATATTTTAAGAACAAACTTTCTCCAAACTCAACCTTTAAAGCGCAAAAATATTATCATGTCTCAAATCTTTTACAAAAAAAAAATACGTTTATACTTATCATTATATTACAAGCATTCAACCTCACTATTCATCGCACTTTATTCGCGAAATTTTCGCACGGGTCGTCTAGTAATTCATTATTCTTTTATACTATTCTAGACACATATCACTGCTTCTGTTATAAGCCGAATGGAAATGATTTGCCTGCCTAGTCTTATAATTCATTATTCTTTTATACTATTCTAGACACATATCTTGATAACTATCCACTTTCCAACCTATAAACAAAAGTCAGTACATCTCTAATTATTTCCTTTTCAACATACAGATACCCCCAGTCCTCTAGCATTTTGCTGACTTTTTAGTTCGTCTTTTATTTAGAACAGCCCTCATTAAAATTATTTTGCAACTCACACCAAATTTGATAATGGTAGTCTATTAAAAGTATGGCGTCTCGGTGATATTCTTATTATACTGAAATTAATGTAAAATTTTAAGTTCGTATTTTAACCAGATCAGATCAGTTTATCATGAACTTTGAGCTTTAAAAGGGGACCAACTCTAGACCTACTTTTATATATAAAAAGGAAATGGAGGAATAGAATTTAAAGTTTTCGCTGCTACAATGAAAGAATTTTAACCACTCGTTTATAAGCTCAACCAACTGTATATTATTGTACCCCCTAAGTTCATTTATAGGACATTATAGCACACCTATATTTGTCTCTAGTATTATTACTATTACCCCGTGATTCACAAAAACTGGGTGGAAGAGGGTGCGTTGCACGTATCCCAATGTATACTCGTTTATACTTGGAAACGGGTATACGGGATATGGCAAGGGGCGCCCATGGGATATTTTGCGGAACCATCACGACATTCACCTTTAGCGATCTGGGAAAACCGTGGAAAATCCAGAACAGGATGGCCGAAGAGGTTTCTTGAGATCTTCTCCTCTCGGATTATAATTTTCTCACTTGATAAATTCATCCTATTCCGTTATCAAAAGTTATCGTGAAAAAAAATGAGTATATAAGACTATCCGTTGTGTCTCTATTTTCTTGATTATTCCTAGATAAGAATGTTGCTGGTAGTAAAATGTGTTTGCTGTCATCCTGAAACAGGTCTTTCATAACTTTCCAATTAGCTTCTGCCGAGAGCAACGCCTTCGATTTTCCAGATCTTCCCAACCTAACTCCTTCAACACCCTCCTCATGCTTTTCCTCCAGCTAAATATGCTGCCACAAAACGGGCGGCTCTTGTATCGACTTCCTGTAAAAGCCTCTATTAAACCCCTTTTGATGGAATAAACAAATTTTCATGATACATCACTGCATCTAATAGCACATACAGATAATTTTTTACTCCACCTTCATACATATTTTTTCCCCTGCTTCCGTTTGGGTCAGCCCCAGGGGCTACGAGACATGAGCCACTTGTCACGCAGGCTTCCAGTGTGAAATCATGAGGAGCGGGGAGAGGGGATGACATGTGCGGATTTCTGAGATCCGGAAAATTTAATGTTTGTGTTGCCATCTGTATGCGAAACATGTGCTCCGTGTGTGGTAAGTGTATTTTTGTTTGTGAAATCAATAATTTGTCAGGTGGAGATTTGGGACCATCCAACCAGTGTCCTATATCAACGTTTCTCAATATTTTTCAACCTGGGAAACAGTAAATTGTCAAAAATAATCCTGCGGACCACTAACATGTGCAATTTTTCTACCTATGTGTATCTTATATGTTTAAACGTGCAACTCATATATACAGGGAGTCCAGGATAATACTGCAAATAGGTCACAACATGTTTTACTATATGACAAGATTTTATTTCACCATTTTCGAGATATTGATTTTTTAATTTTTTTTAGTTTATTCCATGCCATTTCTACAAATTAATTTTAATTTTAATTAATTTTTTATTTACCCAAGGATGTTTGAGTCATCTAAACAATGTCCTCTTTTTTCTTAAAACGTTTAAAAACATTTACAATTTTTTTTTTTAAAATCCTTGTCATATTTTTTAATTGCACGTTTAAAATGCACATTGGTCTCTTTAGCAGATTGAACTACCATAAAACAATCATTTAAAAGAAGAATAAAATAATTATACCATTTCAGATTTTTTATAAAGTTTGAAGGAAAAAAGAACATTGTTTTAGATGACGCAAATATTTTTGAGTAAATTAAAAAAAAAAACAGGATTCTAAAAGTCTTAATTTGTAAAAATGGCTAGGAATAAAATGAACAAAGTTTAGAAAAAATATTTAAAAAATCAATATCTCGAAAACGGCGAGACTTTTACTAAAATAAAATTTTGTCATACAGTTACGAAATGATGTGGACACCCTGTATATATATTCGGAAACTACTCTAACGAATTGGAAAAAAATCCCCAATCATTTCTTGTGCTTGGTATCTTGTAGAAATCTGAGGCACCAGTAAAAAAATCTCTGAAAACGCGATATTACAAACAATAATAATAAAAAAATGTAACCGTGGGCCTAATATAACTGATTATTTAAAATAAAATGTTGAATTAATGTTATTTAACAGACTGAAGTTCTCTCAGGTAGGAAGGTGTGAAATGTACTGAATGTATAACAAATATGCAGCGGTGGTCTGGCAGCACAAATATGCTTAGCGGGGAAAAATTGGTTAAGGCGCTTGCTCTTAAAATTTCTAGCTCCGGTCCAGGTTCAAATTCCAGTAGCGCCAAGAATCTGCAAGAGTTGTGATTGATCATATGAGCTACAATACGACTTTCCGTGGGTCGGATTCCACGTTAAACTGTAGGTCCCAGAGGAAAGGAACTGGCCGTCCTACCTCTGACACAATGGCTTAGTATGCCTCCTTCGGGAGGAGCCAACCAACCTTCGGTTTGTGGACTGAGTTAGGATTTTTTAATATATACTGTCTGTCCAGTCTAATACTATTACATGAGAAACTCTTGTATATAATTACTCACAGCATTCTCTAAGGATTTTTATGAAATCTTGCATACTGAACAGACAGTGGCGTAGCTAGGTCAACAAGGGCCCCGGTGCAAAAAATTTATTTTGGGCCCTCAGGCCAGACGGGCGACCTTTTTTTTTTGCTTTGTATGCTGGTAGGGGCCCCCTGAACTGAGAATGGGGGCCCTTGAATTGTTCTTTATGGGCCCCTGAGCAGTGGTTGGGGCCCCCCTGAGCAGCGAGGGCCCTTAGTGAGGGTCTCCTGTGTTCTCAGGGGCCCCTTAGACGACGGTAGAGCCCTCTAAACTGCGCTTGAGGGCCCCTAGAGGTGCGCTTAGGGGCCTTTTGAGGTATGCTTGGGGGCCCCCTGAGCGTGAGGGCCCCGGTGCACTGCACCGCCTAGCCCCATAGTAGCTACGCCCCTGTGAACAGAATTCGTAAGATGCAGAGCAAAGATAGGTCATCCAGGTACTATTACTTCAAGCTGAAGAAATTACATAATTTTTATTATTCAGTCTACAAGAAATTCAACATACTTCATTTTTTAAATAATTTACTTGATGTGAAGTGTAATGGTTCAAAATTGTTTCAGAAAGTACTGTGGTAAAGCTAAAAAATGGTTTAATTGCAGATATCGCAAACACTCACTTCGAAGAATTTATTAGCTACAAACCTAGTTAAATACCATACATGCAGCTGAAAGTACATTTTTTAAAAGATATCACAACGGTTGTTTCTCTCTACAAGACACACACCGATTAACTAAAGTTGTGAAGTTAATTCCAAAATGATTCCAGGGTCTTTCAGTATGTATTCCTTCCAACCGTCCGTTTCCATTACCATCACCAAATTTCTTTTTATGAAATCCACCAAAAAATTTTTGAGTTTTTTACAGTCATACCTGTGAGCTTTCACAGCGAAGTTGATGACATTTTCAACAGTTGTGTCCTCGGCAATCGCTTTCTCACAATGCTTTTTCAGCCCAAGCAGCTGATATCTGTCAGCAACAGGCAGGACATTCCACGCCATGTCAGCAGACACATTACATTCACCGGTGTAGATGTACTGCAACATGTCTTGTATGATAACAGGGTCGACGTCTTTCATTTCGACACAGTTTTCTAAATTCTCCTTCATGTTACAGCTGAACATTGCACGAAACACGGGACTTCTGGCGGCCAGGACTGCTTTGTGAGCTGGGTACTTCTTACCATCACACACAAGTGTGACGTCACATAAATCCTGAGTTGTCAACATTTTTTGCATATCGTTACGAAGACTGCATTTTGGCGAGGCTATCTTTCCTGAAAACGAGTGTTTTGTTTCCGTCAAGATGCTCAGTTGACATTTTATCACAACTGGATTGACGTTAATGTCGCCCAGCCTTGGAGATTCGACGTCGACAGATCCCCACGATTTACCTCTCTGGAAAGTGAAGGGATGTTCAGCTTCGGACGCTGCCACCTCTTCACCCGAGCAAACGACTGACAGCCGGGGAATGGCGCGCACCTTCTGCTGCGCGGCTGATATCAGTTTGAGCTGGACGGTGTAAAGTGGTTCCGGACTGCCAAAAATGACTTGTTTGCTTAACACTATGCACCACTTGGTTTGGAACAGGTTAGATGACGTAAACGGGGGAGATTCTACTTCGGAGTCCATGTACGGCAGGGAAGATAGATTTAGCAGTGTCCAAACGTACTCCACCTTTTCTAATCCAAATTCTGTGCAAGAAGAGTGTCTTAAGATATTTCTGTCTTCTGTATCCATTGGTTTGCTCCTTCACAAAATTTCAAAATCTGAAACGGAAATAATGTCTGATGAGTTTCTCTCTGAAAACATAAATTCTGGTAACTAAAATACACTATTTGTCAAAAAGTAATTGGACACCTTTGGGCGTAAAACTATATAGTAACCCTTGAAAAATGGCACTTGGCATTATCATCCTTGAAGTAAGGTATATCCCATAAACCACGTAGCTCCATTTTGGCCTTCTGTGAATTCCCCCGACGTACGACGCATGTTTTTTAAGTAAGTACCGTTTTGAAATTAAAAAAAGACGTGCAATTATATCTCAATAATTTTATTTTTACATGAAAGCCTGTACCTTACTCTACTTTTCTACATAATTCCCTTCAATATTGAGGCACTTGTCATAACGTAGTACCAGTTTTTGAAAACCCTCCTCATAAAAGTCTGCCGCCTGACTTGCTAACCACTGCATCACAACTGTTTTGACTTCGTTATCGTCTTCAAGACGCTGACCGCCCAGGTGTTTCTTCAAGTGCAGGAACAGATGGTAGTCACTGGGCGCCAGATCAGGGCTGTACGGAGGATGATCTAGAGTTTCCCATCGAAAAGATGTGATGAGATCTTTGGTCTGATTAGCAACATGTGGACGGCATTGTCATGCAGCAAAACGATGCCCTTGCTCAACTTGCCACGTCTTTTGTTCTGGATTGAACGGCGCAGATTGTTCAATGTTTCACAATAAGCTGCTGCATTGATTGTCTCATTACGAGGCAGAAATTCCACAAGCAATACTCCTTTTCTGTCCCAAAAAACTGTGCACATGATTTTCCGGGCAGAAATCGTTTGCTTGAACTTCAGTTTTTTTGGTGAATCTGAATGCCGCCATTCCATGGACTGTTGCTTTGATTCAGGTGTGACGTAGGCCACCCATGTCTCATCGCCCGTAACAATTTGGCTTAAGAAATCATCACCATCGTTGTGGTACCGCTCAAGGAAAGTCAATGTACTGCCTAAATGTTTGGTTTTGTGCACATCCATTAACATTTTCGGTACCCAACGTGAGCACAATTTTCGGTAATTCAAGTGCTCGGTCACAATGCCATACAAAACACTACGAGGAAAGTCATCACACAAGGAGAAAATCGTAAAGCGTCTGTTTTCTCTCACCTTATTGTCCACTTTCTGCACTAAACTTTCATTAACGACCGAAGGACGCCCACTGCGTTGTTCATCATGCACATTTGTGCGGCCATCTTTAAATGCTCTCACCCACTTTCTCACCATTCCATCACTCATAATATTTTGTCCGTAAACCGCACAGATCTCACGATGAATATCGATCTGTTTTAGGCCTTTAGCACAAAGAAATCTTATAACAGCCCGTACTTCACAGTCGGCGGGACTCACACGATTATCGGAGGCATCTTAAACACTCAGTGAACAACGTAAACAAGGAAGAATTAGACTGTAATGGCGTCAGTGCGTAGGCAAGAGATGCAGGTACCCAGTGCGCATGCGCGGAACACCGACCGTAGCGCTGCAGCCACGGTGTGACAAAACGGTACTTACTTAAAAAATACGCCTCGTAGCATGTAGCTTTTTTCCCTATTGATTCCAGAAAACATTATGTACTGTTTTCTCTCGTCAGACTATCGTAAATTACATACGGAGATAATTAAATGACGGAAATAAATATCCACATGCTGTTGTGTGTTCTGTACCTCATTTTTAACTGTGACAAATAATATGAATGGAAAGCTACGTGGCCTGGTTCTGAATTCCCCCCCCCCTCTCCCACGTAGCCCAGCGCAGCTTTCCAGTCTACCTTCCCCCCCCTTTTTGACCGAGCCACATAGTTTGTGGACGCTACCCAACAGGCGTCCATTCCATAAAAACGCCACAATGTTGGGAGCATTTCACTATCCAGAATGGTACAATAGGCCCCGAGAAACACGAGTGGCTCTATGCCGAATGCCGTGAAATAGCCCCACACCATCATTCAGCCACCACCGAATTTTATAGTTGGTACTATAAACTCCGACAGTAGCCGTTCTCCGGATCGACACCTCACCCATACACGTCCATCGGACCGGAATAATGAAAACCTCGACTCATTACTGCACAGTGTTCAGTTTCAAAGATCCAAACACCATCTGAATCATCAAGATTAGCTGCTTGCGGTGATGTGGGGCTTGTGTCAATCTACTCTCCCGAAATATTCAACTCAATGGGTCGCTCAGTTCACATCGAGCCGCCGTCGAGTGCGGTCGCTCGAGCTTCCTCAACCGAGCGGAGTGAGACAACCGGACGTAGTGTATTCGGACTGTTCCACTTTTCGGTTCTCAGTGTGATAGTGTTTACCAACGTTTCAGTTAATCATCGGTTACAAAGTAGTGTTTAATTTACAAGAAGCGAAGTTATAACAACGACAACTAACACCATAGTGTTCCAGAGACGCAGTCTCGGAACACTATGGCAGACAATACTGGATCGATTCCATCGACCAGTCTGACAGTGGGAGTGGCCCTACGCACTTATTACCAGATGGAAAACACACCCTCTGAAGCAGCCGTCGACATCGAAGACCACCAGATCACTCCTACCCTCCAGGACATGGAAGACAACCCCGGTATCCACCAGACGCAGACTACCCAAGAACCACCGTATGCTGAACGACCGGCGCAGATGACAGTGGAAGAGTTGCAGTACGATCAGCAGGGAGTCCCGACAGATCAACAACAGCACCGGCAGACTCAAAAAACCAAACCGCTTCTCACGCGCAAGATCACGTTCACCACAGAAGATACAACATACGTCACCAGTGAGTAAACGCGCCAAGCAAAAAGACCAGCTGTTGCTTAACCTAGAACCCATTGCAAGAGTCCCGCTACCCAGTAAATTAATAGATCCGTTAGTCAGTGAAAGTGTATCTAACAATGCAACTAACGTGCCTCCTATACCAGTTCCACTGCCTCATCTGGGCCCACCAAATAATTATGAAAAAACCCGGCTACCCCATAAACCAGAATAGTCAAGATAACAGATATACACCCACGGACAATGGTCCTTACTATGTAATGGTGGAAAGTAGCAATAACAACATTGGCAGGCTGCACCCTATGTCAGTAGGAATAATGCTTTTCCTACATAATAACCACATAAGATCGGAAATAATTAATATTACTACCGCAGGGCGGAATAGAATTAGAATAGAAACTAAGACCGGTACCGCTGCAAATTCCTTGGTAGAACTGAGATCACTAAAAGACAATAACCTAGAGGCCTACATACCATACTATATGACCAGGAAACAGGGAGTGATTAGGAACATCGACACCTCGCTATCTGCGGATGAAATAATAAATGAAACAATCTCCCCCTTTCCAGTGCTACGAGTTAGAAGATTTACTAAAAAAGTTGTAACAGACAACGGAGTTCAACACCGCCCCCTACCAGTTTGCGTCTTAACCTTTCAATCCCAAGTATTGCCACAGTTCATATACTTATATGGCATGAGATGTGCTGTACAACCCTACGTATCACCAGTAATACAATGTTATCAATGTCTTAGGTACAACCACACCCAAGCCCAGTGTAGAAGCCAACCTCGCTGTAGCAGATGTGCTGGTTCTCACAAACTCAAAGATTGCACTTCCGAAAACCAACCAAGTTGCATATACTGCCAAGGAAACCACCTGTCTACCGATCGCTCCTGCCCAGAATTCAAACAGCGCTCAGAAAGAAAACAAAATTTGGTAGTCAATAACCCCCAACAATGGCACCCCCTTACAAACCAACGCACTTACGCCAATGTAACGGCAGCAGGCCCACAGCTAATACAAACGGGTCAACAACTTCCGGAGGAAAACTCAGTTCCTATCGCAGCCAAACAATCAACACCGCTAAACCCACCATATATCCCAGCAGTAACACAAGAAGGTAGCAGCCCGCAAGTGCGAGAACCCGGAAGCCAGCATCGGTCGCGCCACACAACTCCACATAGTCATGTACAAGGAAACCCGAATAACACCGGAGTTGGCCAGCCGCCTATGCCCACAAACGTTACAAAAACAAGGCCAGTGGGCAGTGGTACCATAATCCCTCAGAATCTGTTCTGGAAAAGCAACGGCCCAACACAACCCATAACGTTCAATCCATATCAACCACTACCACACAGGATGCCGGGAAATCTTGAGCCGAATCACCAGTTAGCGCAGCAACAGATAATAACGGCGGAAATACCACTAGTAGAAAAATTGATGGCGTTAGTAATAACCATAATTGAGCAGACAAGATACAACAGTACAATTGATCCATCACATATAAGAAACCTACTAGAGGCGATCATCACAACGACCACATAATGGACCCAGATAACAAACAAAATTTGCACTCGTCCTCCACTCACGACCCGCAACTAAAAATACTCCAGTGGAACGGCAGATCAGTATATTCAAACAGAGAAAGTTTGAGCGCAGAACTACAAAACAGGAAAATAGATATAGCCTTACTATCGGAAACATGGTTCCACCCTCACAAAGAAATTAGATTCAAAAATTACCATGTATATAGAAATGACCGAACAGATGGAAAAGGAGGGGTTGCTATCTTAATTGACCAACACATTTCGCATGAGCCTCAACAATTAAACAACAATAATCTTCCCTTCCAAGCAGTATCAATACGAATTCGACTCAAAGAATTTTCATTCTCTGCGGTATCGATATACTGCGCCCCTCGAAAAAAGATCGAACAGGCGGATTGGACAAACCTATTCAAACAAATACAACCACCATATTTAATAGCAGGTGATTTCAACGCGCACAGCCGGAGCTGGGGATGCCACCATGATGACACATACGGTACAGCAGTAATAGACATGGCAGAAGACGAGAACCTCGTAATTATGAACGACGGAACCCCCACGCTGATTCGCAGAGTAGGCGGCAAACCATCCGCCGTTGACCTCACACTCTGTTCGCCAAGCATTGCAACCATCGCCACATGGCAGGTATTAAACGACACTTTGGGATCGGACCATTTTCCAATTCAACTCACAATCGGATGCCCACCAGACTATGAAAACAGAAAGCATCCAACAAGATGCTGGAACATAAAAAAAGCTAACTGGACAACATACAAGCGATGTTTGGAAGAGGAAATCTACAAAATCCCAGCAAAAGTAACGGGGATAGAAGCATATAAGCAATTAGTGGCAGCAATAACAGTAGCAGCAAACAAATCAATACCTCCAAGAAAACAACGAAGTCATTCAGGCAAGACCACGACAGTTTGGTGGAACTCAGAATGCTCAAGAGCAATAGCAAAAAGACGTCTAGCTTTACATAAATACCGGAGAGAACCAACACTAACGAATTACATAGAATATCAAAAAATTAGTGCATGGACCAAACGTGCGTTAAAGAAACAAAAACGACAAAGTTGGATCGAGTACTGCGAAACATTGAGTAAAGACACAAGCACGAGCTCAATATGGGAGAGAATAAGATGCTTGAGAGATAGGAAACATAGACCAACAAATAATTCAGTAGACAGCTCGTGTATAGAAGAAATTTCCAAAAGAATAGCTCCAGATAGTACCTCCAATCCAGAATCCCGATACGCACCAAATCCTGCCGAACACTCTGAGCACCAGCTCTGCGCACCGTTTGCAGTCAAAGAACTCCTCCAATGCTTAAAACAGTCCTCCGACACGGCCCCGGGAATAGACGGAATACACTACGCGATGTTATTCAACATGCCCACAATAGCACTACAATTCCTCACAAAATGCTTCAACGACATCTGGATGAACCTCCCGATTCCTCAGGAATGGAGAACACAGATTATCCTACCAATTCTGAAACCCCATAAAGATCCAAAACACCCAGGATCATATAGGCCAATCTCACTAATGTCATGCGTATCAAAGACGCTGGAACGCCTAAACAAAAATAGGCTAGAATGGTGGTTGGAAAGAAACAAGCTCCTTCCAGCTACTCAATTCGGCTTTAGGAAAGGAAAGAGCACCATGGATAACTTGTCAATTCTAAATACAGATATCAATATCACATACATACAGAAGCAGTACCTCGGCGCAGTGTTCTTGGATATTTCAGCAGCATATGACAATGTGGTAATACCCGTTCTGATGCAGAAACTCAGTAAGCTGGGAATCCCCCAAAAGCTCTTAGCAGGAATATACTCCCTAATATCAGAAAGAGTGATATATATAGCGACCAAAGAAAAATTGATAGGTCCTCGCTTGGTGTTTAAAGGACTCCCGCAGGGAGCAATACTAAGTCCTCTGTTGTACTTAATATACACCCACGACCTGGGGAAACTCTTTTCCCCCAAAGTAACTACCCTCCAATTCGCAGACGACATAGTAATATATATAAAGGGTTCAACTATGGAAGTGGTACTTCTCATGTTGAAAGAAGCATTGGAGGCATTCAGTACATGGTTATTCAACAATGGGATGGAAATCGCAGCTGATAAGTCAACAGTAGTAATATTCTCCAAACGAAAAATCATCATCAATGACAACGTGTCGCTAGGACCATACAGCTTCCCAGTGAAAAAACAATGCAAATTTCTAGGAATGATACTCGATAATCGTCTTACCTGGAGAGAACACATACAAGAAGTGATAGCCAAATCTGAGAAAAGACTCAACATCTTAAGGGCAGTAGCGGGAACATGGTGGGGATCCCATCCTAAAACCCTCCTACTCTTATACAGAGCATTAATCAGATCGCTAGTAGACTATGGCTGCATCTTTTACGTCAACGGCAGGAAAGACGCACTACGGAAGTTGGACAGATTGCAATACCGCTGCCTCAGAACATGTGTAGGAGCCATGAGGTCTACACCCACGAACGCACTACTAGTGGAATCCGGGGACACGCCTCTACATATAAGAAGAAGTCAGCTATCCGAAAAGTTCCTAGTAGACAAACTAAACCTCAAAACGCATCCACTGAGGGAACGGATGGAAACATTAAAACAAGCTGTAGAACAATTTACAAATCAAGATCCAGCGACCCAACACGACATACCATTACTGGAAGCGTACAACTATTGGGAAGAGATCAGTGACAAAATAGAGAAATTCGAAATACATCCTATTTACCAAGCACCATTCCACCTACGAACAATCGACACCCAAATCCATCTCCTAGAAAAATCTGAGAACACGGATGAAAACCTCAACAGGAAACTAAGCACCTTAGCCTTGAATGCAACACACATCTACACAGACGGCGCCAAGGTCAGACCAGAAAGCAGAGTAGGATGCGCAATATACTGCCCACAATCACAGTATCAGGCACTATACTCGTTACCAGAGCAAACGTCAATTTTTCTTGCAGAAGCAAAAGCGATATTAGAGGCATTGAAATATAGCGGCAACCGTGACCAAACCGAAGTAATAATCATCACCGATTCCCTGAGTGTAATCAAAAGCATTGAAAAGCCCAGTTGGAACACAAGGATGGCAAGCATAATAGCAGACATCCTTCACGAAATATATGCTAACAACATAAAGGGCATCACCACAAGGTTCTTGTGGGTTCCATCCCACAAGGGAATAAAATTTAATGAATACGTCGACAAGATGGCAAAGGAAGCTATAGTAGCGGGACAAGAAGAAGACTTAAAACTTCACTCCTCAGAATTCTACCAAACGATCAAACAGCGAGCAAAAGAACTATGGCAAACAGAATGGAGTAGCTCTTTACAACTAAAAGGTACACACTACGGCCGCATACAACCAGATATCCCCGTCAAGCCTTGGTATTACAAATGGAATGTCAACAGGCGGTACATCACAAGTATCATTAGAAGTCGCTTCCACCATGGTAATTTCCCCAGCCACTTAAATCGAATACATCTCAGAGAAACTTCACAATGCGACTGTTCAGATACAGCAGTAGGCGATTTAAACCACATTCTATTTTCCTGCCAGAAATATAGAACACAACAAGACAAAATGCTGAAAGGATTAAAAACCCTCGGTGTTCCTCTACCAACGAATGTGATTATCTTGCTAGCCACCAACGACAAAAATATTTATAAGACATTAATGACATATTATAAGGAGGGAGACATATTCATCTGAATTCTCCCCATCTAACTCTTAAAACTGCATCATTTATACGCTCAAAAACTACCTCTTTATTGTGTGCTATAGATGCAGACTCATTGTAAATATATAACGACTAAAATTAACTGGTAGATAATTTAGATAAGACATAACTTATCGACAAAAACACTCAATTTTAGAAAATGATACATCTAGAAGATGGAAACACCTAGCTTAGATCTACTTATACATACCATAAAAGTGTAACCTTTATACCAATTAAAATTTTCTTGTTAAATGTGTCCTATTTACATGTGAGATCACAAGTATACAATGTCAAATTATAATGTTTGAGTGTGAGCAACCCATAAGCTGAATTGTCATAAATGATGTAATATAGACTTAATAGTCTAGTAAATAATGAAAAACCCATGTAAAAAACAAGTTGTATAACTAAATGAAAATATTATGTACACATTAATGTAAAGTTTACAAAGGCTGGCTGTATGGCCGACAAGCCAATAAATAAAAAAAAAAAAAAAAAAAAAAATGGGTCGCTGTATACAATGTTTCAATGAGACCGGTACTCTATTTCTGTATGAAGCTACAGTCGCATGGTAGTCATAGGTTGTGCCCTATTTTTGACAATTTCGCTTTCCAGGGGCCGGGCCTGCGAAGTTTTTTTGTAGCCAGCTCAATGTAATTATTAAAGCTTTCAGTGTATAATTCGTAATCCAGTATGTATATTGTATTTTTCCAATGTATGGACGCCACAGGACGGACAGGACATTCACACAGACACACAACACTTAAACGTCCATGCCCGCGGCCGGATTCGAACCGGAGACCTTCGGCACGCCCCTACGCTACCGATGCCGGCTCCTGCGATGTCTGTTGGTAAGAATTTGAGGTCTCTTAGAACGTGCAGCATTGCCACAATTCCACTACGCGTGACGAATACAACCGCTGATTTGGGCCTGTTAACATTTACTGCTATAGCACGGCTAGACAGCCCACAATCACGCCATTATAGAAGTCCGATAGCTCTGTACCTCGCGACCTCTCCTTGCCATCTGGTTGTTCACCGGCCTGCAGCGTATCACGGCCATACAAATTAAATGACTTACTGAATTACCTATGTCCACAGGTGCCCAATTGCTTTTTGGTGGATAGAGTAAAATATTAAAACTCACTAGAAATCTGAAGAAGTTGAATAATACTTGCACATTGCGACACATTTTAAAATTATTGTGTAAAAGTTTGTTCCTTTTTATAACAGACCATGTGTATCCTTATATAGAATTGAAGAAGTAAAGTATAATTAAAATTCAGTGACATTTTTAACTGTCTTAGTATCATCCATAAAATACTTCATACTTAACAATCCAAAAATAGTGACATTGAAAATGCTGTTAGGAAGTACAGGGAAAACAACCTGAAGGTACAAGGGCTAGGAAGACACAAAAACGTGAGCACTAGAATATATTGGTAAAAATCTTAGTCGTGTAAGAAGTGAGACGTATGGAAAGAGGAAAGATGTGTACATATCCAGATTTACGACGTATGAGGTTTTTACCGAAATATTATAAAGTGTGTTTGTGTTTGTCCTAGCCTCTCTTCCTTCACCTGTAGTACTGTGATGAATTAATTTCACTAAACTTCCTTGTATTAATCTGAGTACAGCAACAGACATTAGGTCCCAAATTATTTTCGTTATATACCATGGAAGTGCAGGAAGCAGGTAACTCCACAATTTTTACCTTAGCAGAATAGAAGATGAAAATTACCATACAATAATTAATATGATACAATATCTCTCAGTAAATACGAAATATTCGAGACATGGAGTTTCGGGTGGCGGATAATAATTGTGAAACAAAAAGATGTAACTTGAAAATAAAATTAGATATCACTCATATGTAGATATATGTCAGAAAACAACTATTATAGCAAAAAAAAAAAAAAAAAAACAGTTTACAGCATATTTATAACTAGTAAGCAACCCCTCGAGTCACTTCAAATCACTCAAATTATTCACCATCATTTTTATTTAATTTAATTACAATTAATTCAGTGTAATTTCCCTAATCAACTATTTTTCCATTCCATCGATTTTTACCTTAAATTCTTTTAGTATTACAAGTAAATTGTTCACCATTTCCCTTCTAACTTATTCCAGTGCCTAAACCATTGGGTACAAAAGAAAATTCTGGACTGTTGTAACGGTGCCGTGTATGTCATAACCCGAATAGCAATCACATTGGAGGTACCTGTGAGGATCCTAAGTGGTTTTCAAGACAACATAAGTTTAGCCAAGAATATTCATGCGAATCTCAGTTAGTGGACTATACATATATTTCGGATGAAATGGAAATGGGAGGCCAAATTGGTAGCACTAGATCTTTCAAAGCCTTTTGATATCGCGAACCAAAAAATGGTGCTAAATAAGATAAAAACAATAGGAACAGATGAAAAGTGATTTACTGGGTGGAAGAATTCTTAAAAGGTAGATTCTCGCCTCGCATTCGGGAGGACGGCGGTTCGATCCCCGTCCGGGCATCCAGATTTGGGTTTTCCATGGTTTCCCAAATCACTCCAGGCAAATGCCGGGATGCTTCCTTCAAAAGGCCATGGCCGAATTCCTTCCCATTCCTTGGCCCCATCCTTGCCCCACATCCTTTCCCGTCTCTAAAGACCTCGCTGTTGAGAGACGTAAATATAATAAAATAAATAAAAAAAAACTTAAAAGGTAGAAAGCAAAAAGTTAGGCTAGGAAATGCAGTATCAAAGGAAGTGGAAGTGAAAATGGGAGACAGGGTATCGTAGTGGGACCATTACTATTCGTCATTCTATCCGTTGATATATTACAATCAAAAGTTAGGTTTTTGACATAATGGTACACAGCAGGATCAAACCTGTAGAATCCTGCTAACAGGATATCTTGCAGGGAAGGTCAACATGGGATGAACATAAATGCAAAGAAGAGTTAGTTTATTAGGTACACAGATAAAAAAAACTAAAGATTTATTGTTGTTATAAGGTGGGATATGAGTTTCTTGTTGAGGAATTAAAATGTAATTACCTTGGCATAACTTAGAAGAAGAACCTTTGGAGTCGAAACGTTTCGGACACTGGCACCGCTTCCATTGTTAGGCCTCGGGGCGTTGGTGAGACCATTGCTTGAATATGGTGGAGTAGAATGTGACCCACAGTTTGCGTATCATATACAGGAGCTGGTGGGAGTGCAAAGAAGGGCTGCTAGATTTGTCTCCAGAAATTACTCCAGCACACAATCGGTAACTGATATCATAAAGGAGCTGAAATAGGATTCATTGGAAGATAGCGGAGGATGAAGAGAATTGTGGGACTGTACAAGGCGTATATTGATGATGAGGCGTGGAAAGAATTAGTAGTAGTGCATGGAAGAGAAAGGATGACCATGACCACAAGCAGGCATTCGATTTCAGGCACAAGGGTGTGGGAAGATTTTCTTTCGTAGGTAATGGAGCCGGGGATTAGAATAAATTACCAAGAGAAATGATGAATAATTTACCAAAAACGCTAAAAGTTGAAATTAAAGTAAGTGGGAAAAGGAAAGGGGATATAGTGGGTGTGTAGGGAAATTGCCATCGGAACAAGCTCTCCAACGTAAGTAAATTAAATTAAATACACTAGAAGATGCGCTAAGTCAGAATGATATGCACATAAATTATATCCCAGATAGTGGCAATTATTTTGAAAATATCTCTTTGAAAGAAATTCGGGTCAAGTTTACATCGTGATATAGTGAATGTATTATTGCGCTTGTTTTAGTCCAATCGCAGTTCTTAATGAAAGTGTATAGCGAAATTAATCGTGATAATTTACGTTAAACGAACTATGTATCCTGATCTAGAAAATGTTGCTATGCAGATAAGTAGTTCGTGATGCTTTTAATGTGTTATGGTGTGTCTGTATCATTTGATTTGTAGCGGCAATATTAGCGGAGATAGTGGTTAGGTTGAAATGCTTCCTGGACCAGAATGTCCTTGTTACAGAATAGGGCGGGAGGAATTTAGCTATTAGTAATTAATAAACTGCTTTTATAAGTGTCATGTTAGTGACTATGTGTATCGCGATGTAAATTACTACCACAACTTCTAAAGGGTGCAAGGAGTGGGGTTACTACGATAACCGTGACGCGGCAATTTGATGATGGATTATTATGTAACTCGAAAGAGAAATTGAAAGTAAAGAAAAAAAAATGTTTTGATATCTCGCTTAGTTCTCGACATATTGTATATCAAAATTGCGGTTAGGTTGAAAGGTAGCTTCGACCACAAGAAAAATTTCGCCATAGCCAAATTTGATGATGAATTCGTACGTAAATCTACAAGACAAATAGATTTTTTTTTTTATTTTTTTTTTTTTGATATCACTTAGTTCTCTAGAAATTGCATCTCAAATGTGAGGAGGTTAAGGTGAAATCTGGCCTGGACCAGAAAAAAAATCACCAAAACCACTATATTTACAAGGTGGAAATACACTACACGTGTTTTACTTTCTTCCTAGTGGTTGGTGTAGTTAGGCTTAAATACGGCCTGGACCAGAAGAAACGTCACCAAAAGCACAAGTAACTATACATATAAATGATTTTTAACATGCTACATCTCGAAAACAAAGCGAGATATTCAAAATTTTATTCTTTATTTTCGTTTTGTTTCGTCGAGTTCTACAAGAATTCATCATCAAATTTGGTGCCATTATAATGATAGAGCTGCCCAAGCAGTTGTCAGTTAAGATTCTTTTATTTTTTCCTGAATTTAATCTCACCTCTTGCTAAAAATTTAAAATGTGTTATTATTGGTAGCTTACTGGAAGTATGTGTGTACTTAAAAATATATGATTCAAATGAGGGTAAATACATAAGTCATTTTGTTCAAACTCACCACGTAAGAAATTTATCGCCTCTAAATCCCCAACACATTAGGGAAATTTACCCGCAAAAGACTGCATACAGACAAAATTTGGTAGCAAAGATAGTAACTCCGCCATAGATGCAATAACACTAATTGCAAGATCGCAGATAAAAAAATAAAACAAAGATTTATCTCCATATCGTTTCTGCGATATGTGATGTGACGACAGAATTAACTTTTTCTTTTATCAAGCACAAAATATCTAAACTAATGCTTTATTTTCTTGGATCACGAAATTACTTTAAGAAATCCAATCACTAAATTTCCTGAGTTGTGGAGAAATTTTAATTTTTGTCAAAATTCTTTTCTCTTTTCATTTCCAACTGTAAAAATGTGTTCCAAAAAGTGTTACATCATTTTTTAAGAAAAAACTAAATAACAAGAACAGCTACTCTTAGTGAAATATAATGGGTGGCATATTCAGTTGTTAGCTATATTCATGTTTCTTTTTAAACCGAAACGAAAACATAGTTAGGGGAATTTTGATTGCCTGAGATTAAAATATCACGTTTGTACAAGGTGGATAAAATTACTAGAAGTTACTGGAATTGTTAGGAAAGGAAACTCAATTGAAAGCAATGGGAGTGCATTAAGTAAATTAAATTAAATTACAAATAGTCATTAGGCATGAATATTTATTCTGAGATCACAAACTATTTTTTTGAACCCATTGAGATTATTTTTAATATGCAATTTATTTGAGTCACTGTATCACCTCCAGTCTGTGATTGAGTTTTCATAGCATTTTGTACTTTTGTTAATTACAAGATTTACATAAAATATAGTCATCTTAGGTTTCATTCACTTTCTGGTGTTGTAAAAACTGACAGCATTGCTAAGAAGTACACATCACAACAAAATACAGGACAAAACGTCGATTAACACATGATATTTTATTTTGTTTTTCTTTTCATTTTAAGGTGCATTTCTCTGACTTTATTTTTTGAGACAGTATTTGATGTAAACATAATATCTTGGAACACTAGCACCAGTTATCATAATAATGAGAAGGAGAATACTTTTAGTTAATATAAATATTGAAGGATAGGGAAATTCACTTATGAGAGATTAAGCCTAAAGTGCAGCGACAAACAAATCCTCTTAATATATATTGAAATGAACCTTACTTAAATGAAAAGAGACTTCTGATGAACATACACAGTATCTCACAAGATGTGTGCTTTAACCACCTGTCTCATTTGTTTGGATCAATAAGGTTTACACAAAAATATTTTAAAATGGCTTTATCTTTTTTTGTGCTATTTTCTGACCTCCTGTCTTAATCTCTCATAAGTCATAACTTTACTTCTTCTATCCTTCCTTGCTTTAATATATTAGTAGTGAGTTTTATAAAAATCGTCCAAAATGATTTCTGAATGAGTACTCTGATACACACGAAATTTTATTTTTAACAATTCTAGTGAATTTAAAACATTAAGATTTTTTTTTGCAATTTTTCATATTAGCAGTTTTCTATTACAATAATTATTATGTATTTCTTTTAATTGTTAACTTTATAGTTTATAAGTATTTTATCACCTACAGTATTAGTTTTTTGGCAGTAGGACAGTTACTGTGATCTACTCAATAATTAGTCACCAGAAAGCAACACTGAAGTTGCTTTGTACCCTTATTAGTCATGGCCTTATCAGTCAGTTCGAAACAATAGTTAATTACTACTTTCCAATTAAGAGGTAGTAGATCAGCATTTTTTCTCAACCAGCTATCTTGGCTTTAGGTTTTAAGTTATAGATTCATTTTAAATAGTTAATTTTTAACAATCAAATATAAGCTACATAAATTACACAAAAGTTAACGAAAAGGGTACAAGTGCCAAATCAGCAATAAAGCATTATCATTCATTTAACAGTGCTACAAGTAGTTATAATGCCTAAAGCAAGTTAAAGCAAAGATAACGAATAGCATCACTCCAAGATATAATCTCAGATTGTTTCATCAATATTTCCAGAAACTTTACATTTTATAAATATAATCATAAACAGTCTTTACTATGATCTTATACTTTTTTGTCAGGCTGTGATGGCTGTTTCCTCTTGAAATGTTGAATATTGAAAGGTTAAACTACCTTAAACATCAATTAATCTAGGATAGGGGAAAATAACCCGAAACTTACCACAGATAAAGGCAGGAGAGCAAGATAAAAAAAAAAAAAAAAAAAAAAAAAAAACTCCCACACAAACAAATACACTTCACAGTATTTCGGTTTGCAACCTTCATCATGTCCGAGGTGAGACATATGGCAGGGGAAAGATATGTACACATCGAAACCTATCATTACGTTAATCTTGCCTTCATCTGAAGTAAGTGAGGGGTTATTTTTTCCTATCCTCTCTTATTAAAAGTCGCAAGCTGGCTGTCACCACGTCTACGCCAGCTTGCGACAGCTAGAAAAGATCTGATACCTGATGAAGGCAGCAGAACTAGCTGTCGAAACGTTGTATTTATACAACACCATCCGACTCGACACCAGATAGGATCACATTGCTTGATGGTAGTTTCACTGTCACTTTCATCCATTTAAACATCAAATAAAGTACCAAAATAAAAATAAAAAATTGATTGTAAGACAAAAGTGTATTCTAAAATAGTTGAAGATGATTTAATTATTCACTGTAAGAGAAAAATCTAATTATTAACGGAAGGAAGAGTGTAAAAGTCTTTTTGTGTGTAACATCAGAGTGTTCGGTTTTGAACCCTGGATCTGGGTGGAGGGATGCTCCAGTATCGCTGGTGTTTGCCGTACACTGACGCATCATGCAGGGTCTCTGGCAGCTTCTCATGCATTGACTCTGGCAGGAAGGACAGTAGCACCACTCCCAGGCTGGTCGCTATGCCCAGGATACCGTAAACATACCTCGGGTCCGACGTCTGGCCCTGCAGTGCACAAAAAGCTCACTCAAAACAATGCCACGCATTCAGGAAAAATGTTCGTAATCTTCATTCACTCATCCGGTCTTCTACTATAAATGAATTCATGTTCTGACAAAATGTTTCAAGATATATTTGCTTCCGTCTGCCTTGGCATTAAGCATTAATGTTATAGCTGGAAGAAAACCCAGAAACTAGCTAACTAACAAAAAACTACGTCTAGTATATAGATGACCAATTGTAAACAGTAAGTTTTTGAGAAGAACAAATCAGATCTCTGTGGTTTTGGTATAAATTCTTTCTAATCAGAAGCAAATGTATGAAACAAAATACCAGTACATACATAGACAACAACTTCTCGTTTGTTTGTTTTTTTTTAAAAAAAAAAACTATTGTTTTGTCTCATAATTGTGTTGATATTTTACTTAATAATATATCAAATAGATCCTGAGTATATAAAATAAATCTAAAAAATGTTAGTGGTTGATGGTATAACATTACTACAGATCTACAAATATACAATATTGTGCCATACCTTCAAATATTTTTTTGGATTGAGTGTGAGGTTTTACATCAGTGGTAGATAAGTTTTTTTTTTTTTTTTTTTTTTTTTTTTTTTTTTTTTTTTTTTTTTTTTTTTTTTTTTGAAATGGCATTCGGCCATGTTAGCCATTCAGCCATCTCAATGTGTTTTTTCGTTTTACAATGTGTAGATTTCATGCAAGTGTGATTGTTTTCTCTCTTTTGTAAGGACGACACAAGACGAACACAACACTTAGTTAAAACCACTCATGCCCTCGGCCGGACTCGAACCGGCGACCCCTGCAACGCGAAGCAAGCTCGCTACCCCTACGCTGCCGGGTTCGGCGGTAGATAAGTTGATTGAGATATTTAGTTTAATTCGAATGGAGTGCATTCTTTGGCGACTATTTTTCTACACATCTATTTACCAGCTCTTGTTATTATTATTTCTCCAACAATCTGTTTTTGTCTCTTACAAATTTTCTTTTTAAATTGCACCAGTGTTTTTAGTAAATCAACACTTTTTCCTTCTCCTTGAAGGCCTTGGATGTGTCCGGGAATAGCCGATTATCATAGAGGTTATTTACTCCACGATGGAAAGATGAACTTCGGTGGTCAGAGATATAAGATGCTCTACCGATGCTTCACAAGTGTTTTGAATGCGCTGTACGGAGATCAATTGTTCGTACAATCCACTATTTGCCATCCACACTTTTCTACGGAATTCATCGTGAGAAGCAGAAAAGTTATTTCAAATTGATTAGTAACTGATTTGGGGGATCTGACAATACGTATTACGAGAAATCTGGACTTGTTTGTGAAAGTGGTCGGAGAATTACATTGTGGTATATAGTAGGGATGGGCAAACGAAAAAAATACGCCGATAAATATGGTAGCAATATGTACAAATAGAATCGATATATATCGATAAAATGTCGCTATATCAATACTTTTACCTAAAGCCAGTAATTATATAAAAATATTCCTAAAATATATCAAAATATTTAAGAAAATTAAAGAGACGCGCAAAAATAACGTAACGGAAAATTTTATTAATTTATCTATTTTTACAATCTATCAAACTAGTATTCGTCTTATGTAGACTTCAAAAGAATGTGTTTTATTTGTTCTCCGGTCAGTCTAGTTCAGTTGTTCGGTGCCGCCAATTTAACTCGCAGAAGCCTCCATTTCCGACGACATACAATAGCATAATAGCATATCAGGTACTTCGTCAACGTATAACTGCCATTCATCAATGAAAAAACCAGCTGAAAAGAGAAGCTGTTAATTTACGTTAACCCTCAACGTCGCAAAATGGATTCATAATCTATATTGTTCAATTATAAATTAACCTAACCGTTAACATTCAAATATGTTGACAAAAAAAATTACGTTAACGTAAACCTGTTAAAATTTAACAGCATTTTTTAACTGTTAACAGTTAATGAACAGCAGTTACTGATGACGAATTCACTTTTTTAAGACGCTATCAGAAGATCGGGCATGTACTTATATATATACAATATCTATGTAACGTATTAAATTGGATAATTAATTGCGTTCGTACAAAAAACAACGAATTGATACTTAAAATTGAGCTTTCAAATAAAATATCGATTTTTGATTTATCCAGAATAAAAATATCGACTATAAATATAATTTTTTCAATGAAAACATATGTCTGTTTCGATACATCGATATATTTTTCCTAAACCTACTATATAGCACAAGAAGAAGACAAGCAACTGGGTATCCGATATTTGTGGATGTGGAATTGACCGATGTATGAGGTTCTGCTGAAACCTGTTGTATGAGGCATACGAGGCAAATATCTGCACACTCTAACTCACCAAGTATACGACGTAAGGTGAGGCGGCCAGGACTACTCCGCAACAGCCGTTTTCTATGGCTTCAGCACTCTGCCGGATACAGGTGGGATGGATCTCGAGGCTCTGTAGGAAGCACAGAGACAAGGAGACCGCAGACATCATCTTCAGCAGGACCACACCGCACACTTCCACCAGAGTCGGGCAGTCTCCTGGTTTGGAAAAAATAAAATAAAAAAATTTGAGGAACTTTCTACTGTTTACTTTCCCTGCTACCCATGTTCACATCTTAACATGTTTTCCACTTGTTCTAAAAATGACAAACACCTGTTGGGGTCCTAATAAAAATTCAATTTTTTATCTTTTATTTGATCTTGATTTGTATTTTTTCAACTCTGTCATACACAGTAGGGTTGTGACGGAGGCCATCTTTGTGGATGCGGATGTTCAGTGCTTGACATCCGCTGATGCGAATGTTTTGTGGAAGCGGATGTGGAAAAATAAATTTATAATTATTTAGATTTTAATATTTTATCAAAAATGAATTATAAATCAAAATAAGTATATATTTTATGCCAAATTCTATATTTTTTCATAAGTAATGTTTATTTGCATACAATACTGCCATATTGATTTATTTTGCCTTATCTTTCAACAACAACAAAATAAAAAAAATAAATAAATAAATAAAATAATAAAAAAAAACATAGAATGATTTCACAAGTGAATTAAATTATTTACATTACTACGCACGCGTCTAAAAATCGATATTTGTCATATGAACTTTGCAGAGTTCAGAGTTCGAGTAATTCATGCGTCAAGCACAAGGTCATGCCATTGGACGTCTCCGTTCTCGACCCTCATTTTTATTTTCATTTTTGATTTTATTTTTGATTTTTTAATTTTTTTTTTTTTTTGCTTATATCCCTCGTCGACGTCGAGATAATTAGAAGCCTTTTAAAGGAAGCTTTCGCCTGGAGTAATTTGGGGAAACTATCGGAAATCCAAATCTGGATGCCCGTACGAGGACTGGAACCCACGTCCTCCCGAATGCGAGGCCGGAGCGTTACCACTTACCCACCACACTTGTTTCCGTGTTCACCACCCGCCTTTCCACGGCTCTAGTAGCACATTCACAGTACAACTTGTAGGACCTACGGTGATCCGATTTTCGATACAGAACTATTGATGGGCCGTGAAAGGGGTTACAGGACTACACGTAGGACTTGTTGGATGTTGTTGGACTCCCAGACAACCAACACGGGTCCTTGCTGTCCAACAAGCAATAAATACTGGAGGAAGCTATTGGATGAAACATCCTACGTGTGTGCGATAAATGTGTCGCGAGAAAGTATGAATGGAAAGGATTGCTTGAAACATTTTGTTGCTCCCCTTCTATTAGCGTGAAAAAGTAAGGGAATCCTTCGGTAATTCCACACGGATGTCCTACAAGTTGGACCGTGAACAGGTCGCTTTACTTTACATGCAAGTTCAAACTTGTAAATTCCTCGCTTAGGTAACAACACGGTTCAGTTCATTGTTACTTTTATTGCAAGAGCGTCAGAAAAAAAAGAAAAAAAAACTAGCTAAGCGACAAGGGGCAGAACCTCGCATAAAGAGAAAAGAATAATATACAGGGTGTCCAGAAAAGGACTCCCTGATTTCAAAATTAAATATCTCGAAAACAAAGATCGATAGAGGAATGCAGTAAACGGTATGTTTATTGTGACAGCTGTAAGAAGTGTATACAGCAGTGTGAAATAATAGTTACAAAAGCTGCTAACAGATGGCGCTGTACGCTGTACAGCTCATATCAGCATACATAAGTGAAATAATCGTATGAAAACAATCTTTGCAAACAATCACATCACAATGTTTTCAAAATGTTCACCATTGGCACTACAGAATGGTGGAACTGATCGCCCTGAGCTTCGGATCACTATTTAGGCATTACGTATGGCGATTACAGCGCCATCTGTTAGCAGCTTTTGTAACTATTATTTCACACTTCACACTTCTTACAGCTCTCACAATAAACGTACCGTTTACTGCATTCCTCTATCGATCTTTGTTTTCGAGATATTTAATTTTGAAATCAGGGAGTCCTTTTGTGGACACGCTGTATATTGTACTGTAAACAAAACATCCGATATATATCCGCATTAAAATTGCGGATGCGTAAGCGGATGTAGGATTTCACGCGAAAGTTCCGCACTTGCGGATGTTGATATCCGTTACATCCCTAGCACACAATTTTAATAAAAATATTTACGAAAAGGACAGCTATTGAAGTGCGTCTACGCACTTATAATAATTATTTTATTAAAAATCTGTACAGTAAAAACAATTATTTGAATTTTGTGTTGGAATATTATCAAATGATTATAAGACCGCATTTAGGCACAGACTATCTAGGCTGCAGTCTATGAGCCCGTACCACAAAAACAAAATGTACTTGTTTCTTATAGTCCTTTTTGTATCTTTTCTTTTTCTCTTATGTTCATTTATTTTTAAAATTGAAATATTGATTTATGAGAAATTACAACAGTAGCATTCTTTTTCTTCTGTAATTGTTCAGAGCGATGTTAGTAAATTGTATTGAATACCTTAATTATTTTCAGTTGTTTTCATTTTAATTTCAACAATTCTATGTTATTATATATATGATATAGTAAAATATTCAACAATTTAATAATACATATTAAATTTTTGTTTATAAAATTTCTATAAAATGCGCGATTGAATTTCAAAATATTTTCGGGGGTTGGCGCGCATCACATGTTCAGCCGCAGGTTCTACGCATCTTAAATACGGCCCTGAACCTTTGTAATATTTCTAGAGGGCAAGATAACGTCTATTTTTACAAAATATAGGTCACTATACAATTAATAAAAAGTGTATAGTTACCTACATTTTTACAAAATGTAGGTCAGTATACATTTAGTAAAATCGCCACGTTCGCTTGTATTGGTGTTGAAGCGACAATGACGGATCGGCAGTGTGTGTCGGACGTTATTCGGCTGCAGTGGAGGAGGTTAATCAGTCGACCTGGTCGGCCGCCAAATCGGACGAGTGCGGTTCGGACGAAATTCTGTTTCAGTTGACGCCCGGCTGAAGGTAGCTCGACACTGCGGTTCAGACCAGAACGTGAAAGGAAACAAGTATCAATAAAAATAAAATCGATTTTTTTTTTAAAAAAAAATACGAAAAACAGATTTTTTCGCTAGAAACTCTACATGCACTTTCTTGCTATAGCCCAATCAGTTAACAGAGGCGTCTCAAGGTCACTCTGCTGTATCTGAATGGGAACATTGCGACTCGCCTTCCTGGACACAGTGGTACAGTGAGGAGCAGGCCCAGGGTAAACACCAAACTGATACTTTGAGCAGTATGTGGCGCGACGTATAACGGACGTGTGTGTTAACTACTATTACTATTACTCCGCCCTTTTCGCGCGCTTTCCGGAAACCGACCGGGCCAGCGCAATGCCGCGCGCCGGCTACATAGCCACGCGCTACGAGAGAAGCTCCTAGTGTGATCTCCCCCGCACACAGGGTACGAGTTCCCACACACTCGTCCAAGCCTCGCAGAGCTCCGTCGTAGTGCACGAGCCCACTACAGAGCCCTGAAGGTCCCCACAGCGTACTCAAGGTGCAGCGAACCCATGCACTACCGGTTCCCACCTAGAAAGAAGACCTACTATGGCAGCAATTGCATGTTGGCAAGGCTACCATCACCACCTGATGAGCACGGTTGATGCCTCTACTCCACCTTCTTTGCTGAAGCGTGCATCCGTTACCCGGTTCTAGACGGGATTGGGTAGCAAACCTCTGCAGCTTCACGGGTAAAAGTTGTGGAGTCCCGACACGCCAGGTCATGCCCAACGGCCTTTCCTTCACACTCCTTCCAGCCTTTTACCCGTTCAGGGGGGCCCCAAGCCCTTCCTCATGTTGAGAAGGTTCCCCTTCTCCCCTTGAATGAGTCATGGTCGAGGAGGCTTTCGCGTGACCACTCAGGACTGTTACGGGTACGGTCGCAAGTAAATACAATAGGAGGCACAGCTGTCTTACCCGAGAGCACGCCGACGAGCCCGAAGCTGAGGGCCGCCATGGCCGCGGCTGCGAGGCAGTTGGCGGCGCGGCGGCCGATGCGGTTGGCGAGCCAGTGGCCCAGCAGGTACCCGGGCAGCAGCACCAGGTTCGCCACACACAGCAGGGCGTACGGGTTCGTCCGCACGTTGCCGATGTTCAGGTCGATCACTGCGTATATCATCAGGCACACTCCCCTGTTAACATCCAGTGGCATCTCTGCGTAAATAAATCTGAAGCATATATCAAACAAATTATAACAGATTGACTTGTAAATTCAATATGGAATGATAAAAAGGAACAGGAAGGAGCGGATAGAAAATGTCAACATGCTGGATGAGGATGGAAACGAAATAAACAACTCAGAAAAACTAAAAAGGATGTGGAAGGAGTATTTTGAAGCCTTACTGAACCCAGATTGGTCACAGGATGCTACAGTTGTTCAGGAGAAGAAGGAAAATAACAGCCGTGTAGGAGAGAAAGACAAGCATTTAACTTGCGAAGAAGTGGAAACAGCTCTGGGTAAGATGTAGGGTGGAAAGGCACCAGGCATCGATGAAGTGAGCGTAGAAATGATAAGGGCAGCGGGAGTAGTAGGAAAGCAGTGGCAATACCGTGTGATGAGAAAGGTATGACATCAGGGCACAACTCCTCAAGACTGTAAAAAAGGAATAATTATACCTATATTCAAAAAAGGGATCAAGAAGGAGTTTAAAAACAATAGAGGTATTACACTGATGTGCCGTTGTACCAAAGTGTATGAGATCATTGAAAAAAGGATACTTGACAGGGTGGAAAAAGGGCTAAGGAAAGAGCAGTATGACTTCAGATCAGGGAGAATGACGGTAGATCTGATATTTGTTATGAGACAGCTGCAGGAAAAACATTATGAGTATTGAAAGGATCTACTGTTGGTATTTCTCGATATTGAGAAAGCATATGATTGTGTACACAGGAGTAAGGTATGGAAGGCCTTGGGGAAGAGAGGAGTTCCCAAAGAAACCAATCAGGACAGTGACAGAATTGTACCAAGGAAGTATGAGCTATGGAGAAATAGGGGAAGGAAGATCAGATTGGCTGGAACAAAGGATTGGACTAAAACAAGGCAGTGCCTTATCACCACTACTCTTTATTGTAATCATGGATGAAATAATGCAGAAGGTGGCAGCGAGGATGGGAGAGGAAAACATGAAGGTGATGGCTTTTGCGGATGATCTGGTGAGGTGATGAAGTGGAACTGCAGCGGCAGTTGGATGTATGGACAGACAGTATGGAGGAATATGGACTGAAATTTAATGTAAAGAAATGTGATTACATGGTAACAACCAGAAAGAAAAATAGGTTAACTCAGGGAATTGTGATGGCAGGAGAACAACTAAAGAAGGTAAACAGGTTCAAGTACTTGGGGAGTTTATTAAAGGAATGTGGAGGAAATGATGGCGAGTAAAATGAAGTTTTTAAGAAGTAGAATGGGAGTTACTAAAATTGACAGAATAAGGAATGAAGTGATTAGACGCACCATACAGGAAAGAGTAGAGAGGACCAGACTCAGATGGTATAGACATGTAAAGAGAATGGAGGTTCAGAGAATCCCAAGAAAAATCCACGATATTAAGATGCATGGTAAACGACCCAGAGGAAGACCAAGAGATGGATGGCTGAAAGGAGTGGAGGAGTGTGTACGGAAGAGAGGAGAGGACTGGAACAAAGTGGTGACAGAGAAATCTTTCGACTGGTTTGATGCAATCCTCCATCCCTTCCAATCCTATGCTATCCTCTTCATTTCTACATACCCCTTACAGCCCACATCCTCAATTATCTGCTTCATATATTCTAATCTCTGTCTTCCTCTACAGTTCTTACCTTCGACTGTTCCCTCCACTAACAAATTAACCAATCCCGCATGTCACAAAATATGACCTACCAGCCTGTCTCTTCTTTCTGTAAGCTTCTTCCACAAACTTCTTTTCTCACCCATCATTTCCAAAACTTGTTTATTTCTTACTTTGTCAGTCCACTTAATTTTGAGCATTCTTCTGTAGCACCACATTTCAAGTGCTTCAATTTTTTTTCTTTCCGGTATTCCTAAAGTCCATGTTTCGCTACCGTAAAGTGCTGTGCTCCACACATAGCGTTTTAAAAAATTCTTTATAATTCCTAGATCAATATTTGAAACTAGAAGATTTCTCTTTTTCATAAAGGCTCTTTTTGCTAGTCCTATTCTCCTTTTAACATAATTCCTGCTTCGGCGATCGGTTGTAATTTTGCTTCCCAAGTAACAGAATTCACTTACTTCTCGTTATGGAATGATATAGTTGTTGAAATAACTTGCAGAGTTGGTAGATGTGTCATTTTGTAGCAAACAACCTCAAGTTTGATGCGCGAAGTGCGTCAGTACACCATTCCGCCACCACGAGCGCTAGCGTGGCGCACAGTTAAAATGGCTGCTTTCACTGGTATTGTGTATCTGGATATGCTTGAAAACTTTTCAATTCCACAGATCTATGAAGATGACCGAGATGGGATGGTTTACTACCAGCAAGACGGCGCATATCTCATTTCCTCGCGGAAGTTCGAGGTTTCCTCGATAATCCTTCCCAGGTCGGTGGATTGGCCAATCACATGGCCACCTCGCTCCCCAGACTTGACACCACTGGATTTCTTTCTCTGGGATTTCATTAAACGTTGTGTGTATATTCTCCCCTACCAACAATTTTGCCGACCTTAAAAATCGAATCTACGTTGAGGTTATAAGTTACGCCAGATTTGCTGCAACGAGTTTGGGAAGAAATTTATTACCGGTGGGATGTTTACCGCATATGAAATGGTAATCACATAGAACCAAAATGACACTTGACACTTTTATGTGAAACTTGAGTTTGTTGCTACAAAATGATGCCCATTCTACAGGTTATCTGAATAAATTTATATATCATTCCACAGTTGTAAAATCCTTTTTGTCTCACCCTGTAATGATGTTGGACTGTGTGTCATCCACTTTTATAATATCTTCGAATTAGTAGCAGTTAAAAGAGTGTTAAAAACTTGCGCATTCAACGTAATTTCAGAAGAAAGGGACAATGCAAGAAAGTGGAAAAACCAGGCCTCCTCTGCACTTTTTCCCTGTAAGGAGGCAATGTAGTATAATTATTTAAATTTTTCATTTTTGTAAAAATTAAATGGAATGGTAGATTTAAACATAAAGCACAAGGACAGGAAACGCTGTCTCCACAATTCGAATTTGACTCTAGCAGTACTAAAAAAAAAAAAAAAAAGTATAGATGCAGAATTTGTATTTCACATGCACCTGGAGACTGCTTTGCCTAAGAAACGCAAGTTCATGGTTTTAATTGGTCGCAGCCAGCACAGTACGGAAAGTTCCGTGCTAGGCCTATATACAGGGTGTTTAAAAAATGACCGGTATATTTGAAAAAACAATAAAAACTAAACGGGCAGCGATAGAAATACAGCGTTTGTTGCAATATGCTTGGGTCAACAGTAAATTTTCAGGCAGTCACACATTCGAAATTAGTTACAATTTTCAACAACAGATGGCGCTGCAGTCTGGAAAAATCTAAAGTACGATTATTCTAAGGAATAAACCATTTTTTCAAAGCAAACTTGTAATCTGTAAACAGCACACGCTTTCAGCAGAAAGACGACTTACAGAATGGGGAACTGCGTTTACTTCTATATCTTTCAAATCGCCTGCAGCGCCATCTGTTGTTGATAATTGTAACTAATTTCGAAAGTTTGTCTGCCTGAAAATTTACAGTTGTCCCAAGCATATTGCAACAAACGGTGTATTTCCATCGCTGCCCGTTTAGTTTTTATTGATTTTTCAAATATACCGGTCATTTTTGAAACAGCCGGAATGTTCCCACAAGGAGGTCGGTTTTATGCTCACACCAGTGACATACAAGATGCATAACAATGTTACAAATTTGATCAACTGCAGTTGGCTACCCTGTAATGGGGGAATCTGCAACATTCAGTGTTCGTCGCTCCTGTGTCGATAAAAGAGTATACTGCCATACTGTCTTCATTTATTCTTCACTCTTCAAAGCTTCATTACTTCAGTCGCAGAACACGAAGAAATTAATATTTAATTAAAATTGCAATGGAGCGTACGCTCCGGTGGCAATTTCTCTTGCCATTTACAAGGCCAAACTTCAGTCATAATCTTATAACAATATAATTCATTGTAACAAGAATGACGGGAAATATAGTGCAGTTTCATGTGGACAGTGAAAGAATAGTTTCATTTTAACAGTTTGCAGGACAGTAGTTGTGACAACATTTGTGAAGACATGTAGTAAATACAGTTTTTGTGTTTCTTCAGGCGCAGGTAAGAAATTATGATTTACTTGCTACATTGCTCTTATTGTTATTCTGTTACCTCATTCATTCAATCTGTGCACTGATTTAATATGTTACAAGTTAGATAATTCACGATGTGTTAAGAATGGGAGTAAGCTTGCCTCATGTTAGAAGCATTGTCTGCAAGCACTAAGGAATGGAATCAGTGTCAAATTAAAGTGATTAATCTAAATTTATGTCACCTCAACTACGGCGTTATTCACTCAACCCAGCGTAAAGCAAATTGTAGTGAGACTGCTTGTAGGTTTTTTGAACGAATTTAGGTTTGTCGCGCTTTCAGAGTGGTAGGAAAGGTTACAAAAAATCCTTGATTTTCTGCAGAGGGTGATGAGAGGATGCAGCAGAGAAGTTAGGGAGTTGGGTTGACATAACTTTGGTCAGACCACTGGTTGAGTATGGTGTTGTAGTTCGGGACCTACATTTTGGTTATCAAATACAGGAGTTGAAGGTGTGCAAAGAAGAGCAGCTAGATTATCGCAGGACCCAGTCAGTAACTGATATGATAAGGGAGCTGGATTGGGATTCATTGGAGGAAAGGAGGAGGGTGAAGAGAGTGCTGGGAATGTACAGGGCATATGTTGGTGTTGGAGCTTGGAGGAATATTGTTCAAAATAATTATGAATGGTGCATGGAAGGGGAAAGGCAACCATGATCACAATCTTGCATGCATAAGGGAGTGGGAAAATTTTAAGGGTGTCAGCGATTGGAATAAATTACCAAGTGTAGTGATGAATAATTTTCCAAAAACGCTTAATTAATTTAGAATTAAAATTTGTAAATCATAATAGTAAATGGGGGTAGAATTTAACATTCCAATTATAATTTTTTTTTTTAAAAAAAACATGTATATCAAAAAGGGGTAAATGGATAACCGGGGAATCAAAATAACGGCATTACACTACAGGTTAAGAATCCACGTTAGCCTTTCTTAGTGTCGTCTATTTCAGGACAGAAGCTTCGCTGTTGTGATTCAGCTCACATCCTGTTTCAGAACATTATTTAAATCATAGTTATAGATATTTCTATGAAAAACAAAATTACTCTGGTGTCAGTACAACAATTTACCATCTGTCAGCATCCGCACCGTGAATATTATGACTCCTTGAGGGGAAACTGGTTTAATGTTAAGACCAATGATTCCGTCCATATGAAAGCGAGTTAGTTAATATATTATGATAATTGGTTTCCATCAATGTAAGGGCTACGTTAAGCAGACGTTTATCGACTTCTGTACTTTGTCACCGAGAGTGGTGGTGTAACGGTTAGCGTTCTGGCCTCACATTCGGGAGGACGGTGGTTCGAATCCCCGTCCGGGCATCCAGATTTGGGTTTTCCATGGTTTCCCAAATCACTCCAGGCAAATGCTTCCTTCAAAAGGCCATGGCCGAATTCCTTCCCATTCCTTGCCCCCCATCCTTTCCCGTCTCTAAAGACCTCGCTGTTGAGAGACGTAAAGCAATTTAAAAAAAAAGTTAGTTTTGTATTGTCAGCTATCACGCAAAAAGCCATTACAGTTCTTTAGAGCCAACATTGTTTTGATAGTTTATCAGTGACAAAACTCAAATTCGTCGTGCAGCTAGCTATAAATAAATAACTTTTTTTAAAAAAAACTGCATCTATATAAATGAAAATGCAAATATTCGTTTGTTACTAATCGCAAACAGTGTTGCCACCTTATGAAAAATAAAGTCCCTAGACCTGGCCTAAAAACTCACTAGATTATGGGATATTTAGAACTAAAATATTCACTAGAAATCGCTAAATAAAATAAAGGAAAATGTTAAAGTAAGTAATATTTTTTTTTTTTTGCTGTAGTCAGTCTTTAGACTGGTTTGATGCAATCCTCCATCCCTTCCTATCCTGTGCTAACCTCTTCATTTCTACATACCCCTTACAATCCACGTCCTCAATTATCTGCTTCATATATTCTAATCTCTGTCTACCTCTACAGTTCTTACCTTCAACTGTTCCCTCCACTAACAAATTAACCAATCCAGCATGTCTCAAAATATGACCTACCAGCCTGTCTCTTCTTCCTGTAAGCTTCTTCCATAAACTTCTTTTCTCACCCATCATGTCTAAAACTCGTTCATTTCTTACTTTGTCTGTCCACCTAATTTTCAGCATTCTTCTGTAGCACCACATTTCAAATGCTTCAAGTTTCTTTCTTTCCGGTATTCCTAAAGTCCATGTTTCGCTACCGTAAAGTGCTGTGCTCCACACATAGAGTTTTAAGAAGTTCTTTCTAATTCCTAGATCAATATTTGAAACTAAAAGGTTTCTCTTTTTCATGAAGGCTCTTTTTGCTAGTGCTATTCTGCTTTTAACATCATTCCTGCTTCGGCCATCGGTTGTAATTTTGCTTCCCAAGTAACAGAACTCACTCACTTCTCCTATTGCATCAGATCCTATTTTTATATTTAATCTGCTAGTATTGGTGTCATTTCTGCTACATTTCATCACTTTTGTTTTACTTTGATTTATATTCAGTCCAAAATCTTCCTTCAGTATTTTGTTCATGCCATTCAATAACTTCTCAATATCCTCAGCCCTCTCTGCTAATAAGACAATGTCGTCAGCAAATCGTAGCATACTGATTTTTTCTCCCTGAAAACTTATGCCACATGGAATTTTTTCTTTGACTTTCTTCATTGCTTCTTCTACATACAAGTTGAATATTAACGGGGATAGACTACAACCTTGTCTCACACCCTTATTAACTGATGCATGTCTCTCGTGATTCTCTACCTTTATCACAGCCACTTGATTCTTATATAGCTTATAGAGGATTCTTCTATCTCGATACTTTAGACCTGACTTCTTTAAAATTTTGAACATCTTGTCCCACCTAACATTATCAAAAGCTTTTTCAAAATCAACAAATGCCATAAAAGTCTATGTCTGCTCCTGGGTACGCTTTACAGTCTAGAACTTGATTCCTGAATCTCTGTTTGACCTTGATATAATCTAGCTGATATCTGCCTAAGTAATATAAAAATATTTTAATAATTAATAATTTCATTAAATTCAACTTAATACTGTATTAAAAATCAACATCAAATTCTTCAGTCGGTATTTATTCTTCATCATCTTGGTTCCATTAGAGTTACATATCTTGCAGATGTGGAAGGGTGAGATGAATCGTCAGTCTTAGTTTTAAAAGAATGTTTAGCATATTTACCAATTGCAGGAATCACATCAGCCGGAGGCTAGTAAATGTAGCGGTTTTTTTCACAATTTTTAACTGATTCTTTATAAAAAGAATGCTGTTAAGAGTTTTTACAGCCATCCTATTTCTCATTTTGTTTTTAACAATGTTCATTGTACTAAAAATCCTCTCTACTGCGGCATTCGAGTGAGGAAGTGATAAAGCGGATATGGGTAAATCAGATAACTCAAAAAAAAGTATTTATTGGGCATAATATTCAGCCCAAAATTATAGAGTTATAGAGGCAGCCCAAAATTCAATGACATTGTTTCTAGCGTTCCATTGAACATAATTAATACCATGTCACTGCTGTAGGGGCTTGTCAATTTTTTCGTCATCAAATCTGAATTCTGAGGCAAGATTTACTGTTTTGTTATCTTTGCCCTGGCGAAGAGCATTTTCCACGCTCAAAATACACATTTTCTCCCAAATAATGTAGTTGAAAGGAAGCGAGTATATTTTTGAAACTACCAGATTGAATGTCACTAAAAATCACCAAATAATTTTTTTAGTGATAATACATTTAAGAATATCGCTGTCGAACTTCAAAACTCACTAAATCTAGCGACAAAATCGCTAAGGTGGCAACATTGATCGCAAATCTCCGAAAATCCTTCACCGATTGACTTGAAATTTTGACACAACATTATATTCGAATTCAAGCGTGTTTCTGTACACCTACAAAAGTCAATTATTTGGTTAGTATTTTTATTTTTCATTATTTCGTTTGTTTGATTGTGTTTCAGTGATTTGATATGATCTTTTTCTTAATTTCATTTAATTAGTATTCTTTTTTGTTTTGTTTTGTGTGTTTGTGTTTTTGTGTTTTTTGTTTGTCTGTGTTTTGTGTTTTTCGTGTTTTTTTATTATTATTATTTGTTTAAAATTGTGAATCCGTTTAACCATACAGAGCCACAGCAACGCGTGGCCTGGTACAGCTAGTTCATGATCGTCTATACTCTATTAACTATAAGTACGACGACTTTGAGAGGACACGTACTTGGCGTACACGAGCAGCACAGTGTTCTTGAAGAGGTTCCTGTTGGTGACGAGACTGGTGACTCCCAGGTTGAGGCTCCTCCTCTGAGAGAGTTTGTTTATCTTGGCCGGGACGTCCCTCGGCATCTCGACTCCGTTCGTCTCGGCGATCTTCCGCACGACTGAGACGGCTGCTTCTGTGCGGCCCCTGCTGATCAGCCAGCGGGGAGACTCGGGGAAGATCCTGCACGACAAACACACACACACAAGTAGGCTCGACGATTCAACTGAATATCTGAAATTTGTTACAACCGTCAAATTATTCAGTTTTCAGAAACCACCTGTTTCCTGATAGTATAAATTTCTTCTATAGAGAAACTAGTAAGAATTTCCATCTATTCGTTGATTGTTGGATTTTTTTTATTTTTTTTTTTTGTCATTTAAAAATTGTTATCAGTTTTCCGAACAGCCGGAATTCGATTATTTTGCAAAGTCTGAGATTTTAAACTGGTGAACTTACTTCGTGTTTTTATACGCACAAATTACGTATACCTGCAGGAACTAACACTTTTGAAGGTACTTTACTTGTGTTTTACCTGAAGCACAGCAGAGGAAGGAGGCAAGGGACCGAGAGAGCAAGAGTGAAGTGGACGTAGTTCTTGATGGGCCACGCGAGCAAAGCGCCGACGGCGAAGAACCCGAAGTAGCAGCTCAGCCAGTAGAATGTCACGGTGGAGCGGTACGCTACATCCGTCAGCTCCAACGCTGCAAAGCAACGACCAAACAAAAACACTTATGGCTTTACGCCTTGTCGACGTCGAGGTCATTAGAGGCGGGATGTGACTGGGGACAAGGAACGGGAACGACTTCGGCCATGGCCTTTTGAAGGAAGCACCCCGGCATTCGCCTGAAGTTATTTGGGGAAACAACGGAAACCCACATCTGGATGCCCGGACGGGGATTCGAACCGGCGCGCGTCTTGCCGGATGCGAGGCCAGAGCGTTAAGGCCCATTCACACTAGCGGTCAGCTCAGCTCAGCTCAGCTCAGTTCAAAAATCGCTATACCCGTAATCCAATGGGAGCATTCACAGTACGCGGTCCGCTCAGGTCAGGGCAAGGCAGATCAAACCGAAGATCAACAACGGTCAAGACCTGAGCTGAGCTGAGCTGACCGCTAGTGTGAACGAGCAACGGTCAGGTCAGGTCAAATCAAATGGGCGGCGAAAGTCTGGAAACTATGCTCGTAAGCAATAAAAAAAGTAATAAATAGTAAATAAATATTTTAACAGTATGATATTTCTGTTTATTATAATGTCAGCAAACTTTAATATAAATTCAAATATTATTACACATTTTAATACTGCAAGGTACAGATCCTGTTACCAAATTTAAAAAATATTGTGAATTTATTTTTTGAATCAAATGCTTCTGTACTAGCGTTAGCACTAAGAGTATTTGTAAAATAGGGTTTGTCTCACTCATCCTGAAATTATTTTGTCCTTCCGTAAATAAAAAATTCATGTTGCTAAAATTATGTTATCAATTGATCCTGGAGCAGAATTAATTTTTCTAAAAAAATCGAAATGTTTGTTCCCTAAAACATCAAAAGCATTTCTCACAACTCGTCTCACACGGGATAGCTTGATCTGTTTGTGTTTGAAACTCTGGATGCACCCAGAACCATCCTCTTTATGATCTTGACATACTTTTAGGCTCTTGATCCAAAATCATAGCGATTTAATTGATGTTGGGGTAGAAAACGGCTTTGTTCACTATGAGCAACTGAAATGAAATGGTCTCGTCTACGACTTGATCTGGCCTGACCTGAGCTGAGCTGACCGCTAGTGTGAATGGGCCTTTAACCGATCGCCCACCACCCTCGATACAAAGGAAACAGCTGATATGATTCTTTTATCAAGATATCAGAAAATCATGGTCTTCATCATTGAAACTTTTTTATCTTTACAAATAATAAAATAGTAGGAACACATATATAGTGCGTTGACTTGCCCTTAAGTAGCGTTCAGATCTTTATGACCTAAAAAATAGAGAAACATGCATTCAAATCTCACCTTAGAAATGGGTAAATAAGACCTAAAAATAACAAAATATGACCCAACATTTAAATTTACTATAGATTAAAACATGCTCAATTAAAATTATTTATTTTATCTAGTAGTGTCGCTTTCATGTAATTTGCTTCCCTGCACTCACTGCACCGTTGGGAATTTAAATTTTTTCCGAAATTATTTTCATAATCCAGTAGAAGAATAGAGTACTAGATTTTTACTTTTTAAAATGGGAATTTATTACAAATTTGTTGTTGATTAGTGTATAAATCATTGGTTATTCTTGTCAGATGTCAGCATTGTATTAGGCCTGTATCACCAAATGCATCTTCAAGTTCTCGAAAAAGAATTTTCTCCTATTGTCACTTAAAACTTTGTTTTACTGTGAGAAGATTCGTTCGACATCGCAAGATGTCTCGAGAGCTTACTTAAACAGAGTCAGATCACTGCATTTTAATTGTGGTCGTCTTCAGTCAAAACAGACTGTTTTATATCCAGTATTCCTACTCCGCATTTTATCAGGTTTGTTCTTTAGCTTACTAGCAACACTGCCCTCTACTTGACCTATCTCGGTTAACGATTTCCACACTCTTAACCCCTGCTGCATTTTTCCAGATTAAAAGGCGAGCGGAACAATTACGTTTAGAGAATGACAATAATGTATAATTTAATTCTCGATTGGTGAATTTTGACCAATTCAGTGACAATTGGTTTTATTTTTTCCTCCAATGTATGAGAAGAGCACATTTCTCTGAATAATTATCTTAA
>CM061918.1:122148361-122238361 GCA_031002005.1 Vandiemenella viatica
AATGGGATTCATTGCAAGACAGGAGGAGGATGATGAGGGTCATGGGAGTGTACAGGGCATATACTGGCGATGAGGCATGGAAAGATATTGCAATAGGTATGAAACGTAGTGCATGGAAGGGAAAAGATGACCATGACCACAAGCTGGCACTCGATTTCAGGCACAAGGGTGTGGGAAGATTCTCTTTTTTAGGTAAGGGTGTCAGGGATTGGAATGAGTTTACCGAAAAATTTGAAAGAATTTAAAGATAAAATTTGTAGAGCGCAAATGTAGGTGATTGCGGATAGGGGGAAGATGGGTGTGTAGGGAAATTGCCACCGGAGCCTGTGCTCCATTGCAATTTAATTTAATTAAAACGCTTATCATGGTTTACGCGACAAGATATATAGAAAGAGTAATTAACCAGTTACCCATCAAGAGGCTTCACGTTGGTTGATGTCGTGGTCTATAGAGCCGAGAGAAGATTTGGAACAAGGAACAGAAAAGAATTATGCCATGGTCTGTTGAAGGAACTATCCCAGTATTGTTGCTTATTGCGCTTCAGAAAACTATAAATCCTGAAAGATATGAACACGTTTTTAAACCATTGTCTACTGTGTACATGGAAAGAACCAGTTCGGAGATGATGATTGTTTGTGTCACCATGACAATGCCAATGGTTTTTGGGTCATAACATTAATGAAATGGATTGGCCTGCCTGAACACAATGGAACACTTTTGGCATAACTTAGAACGTCGACTTCGCACCAGAACCCTAGCATCTAACATCATAATGTGAGCCATTAAATGGTGGTAAATAACATAAAACTACTGGAATTGATAAAAAAAAGGGTGAGTTTCTGGGTGGAAGAATTCCTAAAAAAATTGAAAGCAAAACGTTAGGGTAGGAAAAGTAATATCAAAAGAAGTAGGAGTGAACATGGGTGCCGCACAGGGTAGTGTATTGGGACCATCAGTATTCTTTATTCTAATGAATGATTTGGTTAATTGTTTACTATCAGAAGTAAGATTGTTTACAGATGACAGTATCTTTATATATATAAAAATCTCGCGTCACGATGTTTGTCCGAGATGAACTCCGAAACTACTTAACTGATTTTGATGAAATTTGGCTTAACGTGTGTAATTTGGTCCAATTTAAAAGATAGGATAGTTTTTAGTTTTAGTTATTGACCTTAATATTTATTACTGCGAATTAAATGTTCGTTCAATGTTTGTCATAGGGCAATGGTTTGTAATTATTTGGAAGTGCCGTAAGTTTGAGCGTTCTGGTGGCTCAGTGATTTAGGCGTCTGACTCGAGATCCAAAGGTCCCTAGTGTTATATAAAAGGATCAAAACATTAGAAGACTGTAGACAATTCCAGGCCGATCTAGATAGGATAACTAGCTGGGTGAGTCAACATGGGATGAAGATAAATACAAAGAAGAGCCAGCTTATTAGGTACACAGATAAAAAGCTAAAGGTTGATTACAGTTATAAAGCGGAGAATGAGCTACTCATTGAAGACCCGAAATGTAAATACCTCGGCATAACATTTGATAGCAGACTTAACTGGGCAGGACACATTGGACAGATAGTAGGGGAAGGGTTCAAAATCCTTCATCTGTTGGAAAGAGTGACGAGGGGATGCACTAGAGAAGTAAGCTGAATTGGGGTACAAAACATTGGTCAGACCACTGCTGGAATATGGTGGTGTAGTATGGGAACCACATTTTGGGTATCAAATACAGGAGTTGGATGGGATGCAGAGAATGGATGTCAGATTTGTCCTTGGAAATTACCGAAACCAGGAAGACGGATGTGTTGGCAGAGGATGCACTCCATCACAATTTTATCGATTATTATTACTATCACTGTCTTCTTTGGTTTCAGTTCTTGAGGAAGAATTTGCTACATTCCTCCAAAGACATTCAGGCGCCTCACATAACCAGTAAAATACAATAGTATCGCTGTGACAGTGGACAGGCTCAGCTTTGGCTGCTGGCCGTTTAGAATGCCTAATCGACACGAGCGTCAACGCGTAATTTGGTGACACACTCGGAAAATGAAATCATAAAACCTTGAAAAATTACTACGAAATCAGTATCTGGTTATAGTTAAACATTCACGCAAAAAAAACCTTGTCGGATGTTGAAAGAATCTAAAATAATGTACACGCTATGGGCACAGGAGCCAAATAGAGTATGGCTCAGTTTGATGTGATGTGGAAACGCTTCGAAATCATATAAAATTGCTAGGAAAATTGTATCAATTTTTTGTTATAATTGATTCCCCCAAAAAATTGTAGGAAGAATTTTGGTTTCCTTTTGAGCGGTATAGAAGCAGAATAAGTCATGTTTTGTACAAGGTGTCATCGGAAAGCTAATAAATTAAAATAAAAGTTTCCATAAATTAGTATAAATTTAAAGATGCTTGTTGGGCGCAATGTTTGATAGAAGGAGCAGGCTCGTGTTTAAGAGAGAGGTGCATACCTTAGGAGACCACGTGAATAAAGCGGGCTAGCAATGTCTGCACACCTCGACGCAGTGATCGTACATACGACTATGCTGAAGAATTTTATGCGCTATTCCGCCTTGTAAACCAGTTCCAGTTCCGCGACTCATCACTGAGCATAATGCGGCGCCATTCAATGTGTTAAGTCATTATGCACTACCGCGGATGACCATCGTCGGCGAGTTTGGTGGTGAGCTGGGGAGAGGTCAGATTCCTCCAATGTTTTGGAGAGGCACAGCGGTGTTACTCCTGGCGTCATGGTGTGGGGAGCCATCGGGTGTGACTTCAGTGACAGCTGATAGTGATTGAGGTAACTCTGACGTCACAACGGTACGTCACGGACATCCTGCGTCCCCATGTGTTACCTTTCACGCGACAGTATCAACAGGACAATGCTTGTCCACACACAGCACGTGTCTCTATGAACTGTCTGCGTGATGTTGAGGTACTCACTCCCATGGCCAGCAAGATCACCAGATCTGTCCCCGATAGAACATGTGTGGGACCAGCTCTGACGTCAACTCCGTCCCAGTGCCAGTATCCAGGATATCAAGGATATCAAGGACCAGTTACAACAGTTGTGGCCAGCTTGCCTCAGGAGAGGATACAACGGCTTTATGACAGCCTTCACAACCGAATCAGTGCATGCATCCAGGACAAGTCGGGTCCTACTATCAAGCTCTTTGTAAATTTGACTCGATTTTCTAATTACTGACATAACATCACATACCCTATCAACCCGTGAAGTTTCATTCCACTGAAGTTTAAGAAATGTCTCTAAACGTTGTATACGCTATCCGCCTTGTATTCTAGTTCCAGTCTTTGATGGCAAGGCCGTAATTCACCAGTTGCGTACGGTCGCGTATTGATTGCAGGTAGAGTTGGGTTGTACGACGGCTCTAGTGTTGCGGGATAGTATCCGGCGCACTTCGTAGGAACCAAATGCAAGAGTTCGAGAGGGTGCAAAGGAGGGCAAATTTGTTTGCGGGAATTATGGTGGAACACAATCAGTAACTGATATTATGAAGGAAATGGGTTGGGAGATGGGACGGGGTGAAGAGAGTGCTGGGATTTTATAAGACATTCTTTGCGGACGAGGTCTGTATGGATACCAGTAGAAGGATTGGAGTACTACGTGAAAGGGAAGAGGTGATCATGACAGTAAAATCAGCTTTAAAGGGATAGGAATGTTTTTATTTCATCTAGTCGATTCACGGGCTGGAATAAATTTACCTTAAACAGTAAAGGAAATTAAATTAAGCGGCATCTACAAGAATTGTCCTACCGATCTGAAATTTGGTACACACGTTTCTTAGGCGGTATTGTTTGAGGAAAATTGTAGTAGGGAGCTTCCAAGTATATAGAAATGAAGAAAAATTATTCGAAATATGGTTATATGCAGATGTTATGACGCAAGTAATACTCGCTACTAACTGTTGAGGTTTATGCAAACGATTTCTGAGTCATCATTGTTTGCTTAGAAATTCAGCGTGATTTGGATGCTATTTTCGATTGGTGCCGTAAATGGCAGCTTACACTTAATTGCAAAAAGTGCAAGGCAATGCGGATAAGTAACAAGAAGAATCAGTTTGTTCACGAGTACAAAATAAACAATTCACCTGTTGACACGGTTGATTCCGTGAAGTATCTGGGGGTAATAGTACAAAGCAACATGAAATGGGACATGCACATAACATCCGTCGTAGGCAAATTCTAAATTACGATTCATAGGTCGTATTTTGAGGAATTGTAATGCTCAAACAAAGGAGATAGCGTATAAAACACTAGTGCGTCCGCATCTGGATTACTGTTGTGGGGTTTGGGATCCGTATCGCAAGGTTCTGATTGACTCAGTGGAGAGGGTGCAGAGGAGAGCCGCTCGATTCGTGACTGGTTGCTACAGCCCTTATGAATGCGTCACAGAATTGATACATAGATTGGGCTGGGATAGTTTGGAAGACAGACGACGTAGCTTGCGTTCGAATTTATTGGAGAATATGCGAAAAAATTTAAATTTCGAGTGCAATGAAATACTTCTTCCGCCAACCTATTTAGGTCGCAATGACCGGAGGGATAAGATTAGAGAAATAAGATGCCGAACTGATACTTATATGTATTCCTTCTTTCCTCGCACTATTCGGGATTGGAATGGGCGGGTTTAGGATTGGTGGTTAGCACCCTCTGCCACCCACAATGTTTGTGACTTGCAGAGTATGAATGTAGATGTAGATGTAGATAAAAACTGCTTTCCATATGCAAATTTCAGGTAATTAAAAAGTGGAAAGTCAGTAAAATTTACGATTTCTCTGCGTGTACCCGACATATTAGATTTCGTGTTGAGATATATTACATGGCTGCCAACCTTCCTCGATGAAACGTGGCTTCTACCGTACAGTGTATTTAAGATCGTTTAAATTTTTGCTACTAGTGGTTACGGTTGGGCTGAAAAGCAGCCTGGATCAATAATTAAGGCTTATAAGCATTTAGAATAAACATCAATAGATGGAAGCATGTATTCCTTGCGTAATAACATATACGCATCTAATCACATTTCGAGTGATTTTATTTCATTTCTTGGTGGCTTTCGCTTTCACTTCTTGTCAAATAGAACCGCCTAAGGCACGTGTGTACGAAATTTCAGACTGATATGACATTTATTGAAGGTTCAAACTTAATGACGTGTTACTTAAAATACAATTCTCACAAATAGCTGTTTAGGGAAACCGAGCGTGGTGGGTGAGTGGTTAACGTTCTGGCCTCGCATTCGGAAAGACGCGGGTTCGAATCCCCGTCCGGGCATCCAGATTTGGATTTGTCCATGGTTTTCCCAAATCACTCCACGCGAATGCCTGCATGCTTCCTTCAGAAAGGCCATGGCCGAATTCCTTCCCGTTCCTTGTCCCCAGTTCATTCCCGGCTCGGAAGGGATTGTCCATAAACAACGTAGCTCGGTCGGGGGGGGGGGAGGGGTTAGCTGGAAAGCTACGTTGGGCTACGTGGGGGGAAGGGGGGGGGTTCCGAGCCAGGCCACGTAACTTTTCTTTCATATTATTTGTCACAGTTAAAATGAGATACAGAACACACAGAAGCATGTCAATATTTATCTCCGTCATTTAATTTTCCCCGAATGTAATTTACGATAGTCTGACAGAGAGAAAACAGTAAATAATGTCTTCTGGAATCAATATGGAAAAAATCTACGTACTACATGGGGCGAGGGGGGGGGGGTTCACTGGACGCCGAAATGGAGCGACGTGGTTTATGAACGCTCCCTGATGACCTCGTCGTCGACGAAGCGTAAAGCCATAAGTAAAATAAAGTGTTTTGGGAAATTCCCTTTCATGGTATAAACTCCATCGCTGTTAGTAAGAACAATAAATAAATTGATAAAGGAAATAATAGAATAAACACACGAATATAATGGGTGAAGGAAGAGTTGTAAGGAAAGACAGAGACAGCGCACTTATTAGTGAAAAGGGAGAGAAGGAAAGGCCGTTAAAACGCTGGATGGAGTGTTTTTCAGTAAGTTTGGAAAGTAAATAAAACAGAGGCAAACAAGAAACAGGCAATTTACAAAGAAGCAGAGGAGAAGAAAAAGGATTTTGTCACGTTGTATAGAGTAGGCTATGTCCCCCCCTTTCCTGTGTTCGCCTCACTGGGGTTTCTGCAAAGCCTTCAGCTTCCAGGTAAACCCAGTTCTCGGGAGTCGCTCGAGCTACTGATAGTGAAAGTGGCAGCGTTCACGTCTTACAAACCAAATTATCCTATAAACCTTATCATTACTGTTCGGATCTTTTGGACAAGTCATATTTTTTTTTACCTGCCTTCTTGCTGAATGAAACACTGATTCAACGTTTCTGATTGTATTTTATATAGCATATAAATCCATATTCAGACCATTTTCCTAGTTTTGCTCATATTTCGATGATATTTATGGCCAAATTTTGAGGAAAAATAGAGTAGTTTTTTAATAGTACCGGGAATTCACTAGGTATAGAAGAGAAGAACTTAAGATTCACAAAACTGTACTGCTGCTATATAGGTGGGGGGAAAAAATCTTAATTTTCCCTGTGTTCAGAATTCACCAGACAAGAATTAAAGTTACACATTATTGTCACTCTCTAAACGTTAATGTTCCGCCCGCCTTTTAATCTCGACAATGCAGCAGAAGCATTCCTGTGTCGAGCCGCGTCAATCAATATCGCAATGACATATCCTCAGTCATCGTTAAATCTGCAGTGGCCCAGTGAATAGACCTACCGCCATGCCGAAAATAAAATTTTCGGAGAGTGCGAGGTTACGTAAGGGAATTTAGAGAGGGGTATTTTAGTTCAGATGAAAGAGTTCTATTCTATAAATTATCTGAAATTAAAGTGACTTCAACAAAACGATTTAAAATTTAATTTCCCAATGGTGCAGGGAAGCAAATTATGCTGTCTACGTCAAAGCGACACAACTAGATAAAGTAAATGATGTATAATTGAGCATGTTTTGATGTATAGTCATAATCTCTTTCAGTCCTTACTTCAGTTACAACAAATTATGATCGTCACCGCCTGGACTTCTGTATGGTCTTTGGCATCACTCTCTGATTCCACCCACATTTTAGATCTTCGATCAGTCATCTTCTATTGTTCTTTCTAGAGGTATTGCCAGGAGCCCCTCGCCTCTCAATCTTACCCCCTCCCTTATGGATCAAATTGAATGCTAGTTTAAGGTCATAGTGATCTCTTCCCTTCAATAAAGCCTGTTGAATAGTACCGAGCCCGGTGGATGACCGATAACGCTCTGGCCTCACATTAGGGAGGACGCGGATTCGAATCCCCGTCAGGCAATCCAGATGTAGGTTCCTATACTTTCCCCAAATAACTCCAGGCCAATGCCGGGATGCTTCATTCAAAAGGCGATGGTCGAATTCCTACCCGTTCCTTGTACCGAGTCCTTTCCTGCCTCTAATCATATGAACGTCGAATCGTCTTTGACTGAAATTCTTGTCTACCATTTACGCATAATAGCCAAAGGTAACTTCCGACTTTGGAGATTTTTGCGGAGTTATAAATGAAAGCTTACATTAGGAAGTGGGTATGTGACGAATATTAATACTGGAAACAGACAACCAAAATCACCGCAAAACTGCAGTGTGAAATTTTGTTTATATTTGTTATTTATTATGACTTTTGCACCTTCTAAACATTGAGGTCGTTGAAGGCGGCAAATGACTGGGGAGCAAGGAACGGGAAGGAATTCGCCTGGTTATTTCGGAAAAACAGGGAAAATCGAAATTTTGTTTGCCGGATGGGGATTCGAACCCGCGGCCTCGCCAAGGCCAGGCGCAAACCGCGAGGTCTGTTCACCAATAAACAAATAACAACTTAAAGAAAAACCTATCACACGCAGCCAATGATCTAATCAAAACCTCTGCACGGGGTACCACACATACAAATAAAAATTTCTTCTACCTACAATACTACCTCTGTACTATACTCCAACAGATAAATCATAACGAACGTTTCTTGAGTATCAGCAGAGTTTAATTCATGAACAATTACTAATTAGATGTTTACTATTTGGTTATTGTTATCGATGTTACTCACTGGCGAATATTTCACTACTCACATATTTTTACATTACGCGAATTTACTAAATCAAATTCTTACATTGTTTTAAGTAAATTATTGAACACATACCTCGACAGTTAGTTCCATTCCCTGGCTTCTTTTACTGCAAATAAAACCTTTTACAAGCGCTTATTGTCACGTTCATCTCTCTCCTTCTATATAGTAATTCTACCATCCACGCCTCATCATCAATGTATGCCTCATACACTCCCAGGCCTCTCTTCACCCTTCTCCTGTCTTCCATCTCCTTCATCTCCTCCATCAGATATTGGCTGATTCTACTGCAATTTCTGCATACTCCTTTGCACTTCCTCCAACCCACGCTTTTGCGTCGAAAGGCAGTAACTATTCATCTAATCAGGAGATATGAACCTAGTAATATGCAGCTAAAATCTTCTGCTGAGTTGTCATAAAGTATATTTTTTTGTATGCATTTTCAATGGTTTTTATTTATGAATTTTCAGGAAAACTTAAAATACTTTTCGTATTACAATATTTTATAAAATCACTAAATACCGGAAAACATTTCGCGCCAAGACGAATCCAAATCTAAAATAAGACAATACAAAACTGGTGAACAAATTATGTACCATATTCTGCTGTGTTAAAAGATAGAAAATTGCGTTAATATACAGTAACATTGGGACGTTATGTGTTTGTATCTAATTCCTGATTTTGTGTGTATATTTTTGGATAAAACGTATCTATTCTGTGATCAGTAGTTGGTCATGTTCCTGGATTTCATTATGATATGTACTGTTCCAAATACCAGAGACTATTTTGATCTCTTGTGATCTAATATAATATAAATAATGTGTTTTCAGGGATACTGTCGCGGTTTTCAAGCGAGAACTCTTATACAGATGCATCAGCAATGAGGTTTAGGCATAAAATGCTTCTTCTATAATTGTTTAGTTTTTCCGCTATTGTTTATTTTTGATTTCTTCTGTTACACAAGTAGTTTTTTTATTTTTTCTGCAGCTATGTTTTCAGTATCTAATAGTTATCTTTCATGTAATTAATTTCTTTTTTATTCTTTTCTGCATAATTTGCTGTTTTCACTGTAATTACTTGACCTTAAATAGTGATAATTACGTTTAGTCTTTACCAATCGTGTAATATTTCAATATAAAATGGTTTTTCGTTGGCATAATTAAAATTTTTTAAAAAATTCTGTAATTTTCACCTGCAAATTTAAACGTGAGGTGGTGTTGCAGCCTTGAGATTTTAACATTAACTACACGCATAATTACGCTGGACTTTTTGCCAATTTTTAATTATTTAGGGTGGTAAAGGTAAGATCGACCGATTTCAGGAACCGCCAGTGCGTTCACCTGACGGAATGTGCGAGCCACCTTCGCGTCGAGATGGATTATATCGATTGCTGCGGGGCATCGAACTCGCCCTTTTAGGGTGATTCGCGGGCAGAGGCGAAAGTGAGGCTGACTTACCTTAGCGGTGATTAATCCATGTGAAGACGGGCCAGCCACTAACACAACCACTCCTAACAGCCCGCAGACTGCGCGCTAACTGCCGCGGCCGCCGCCAGATGGCAGCGCGGCGCCCCTGACAGCTGCCGATCAATGCAGCGGCGGCGCGCCTCGCCGGCAGCCGACAGAATGCGCTGCTAATCTGTTTGCAAAGTGAGCAGTCCAGAGTCGTAACGCAGTTAAAAGCGAGAGCATCTCACAAAACAGAGCAGAGGTTTCAAACTCCTGAATCCAGTCCAGAGGCGAACTGGTTGCGCTAGCGAGAATTTTCAAAGCCCTGCTTTTCTTGAGAAGGTGACATGGGAATGTACAAGGGAATTGGGATACAAAACCTTAGTTAGACCATCGCTAGTGGTCTGATAGCTCAGTGGTTACGTTGCAAGGAAAGCCGGTTCAAGTCCGGAGGAAATGGGTGGTTTCGATCAAGTGTTGTATCTGCTCCGTGTGGTCCACACTGAGAAGTAAACGATAATGACGATGATATAAAACATATACACTTGAAGAAATATATTATTAAAATAATTGCGTGGTGTAAAGACTGGCAATTGGAGTTAAACGCTAAAAAGTGCCAAGTCATGCGTATAAGTAAAAAGGTGACACCATTTAGCTCTGAGTATACAATTAATGGTACTGTCGTTAGAACTGTGGATTCCGCTAAATACCTAGGGGTAACAATTCGCAATAATTTGTCGTGGAATGAACATATCGAGAATTTAATTGGGAAAGCAAATCGTATCCTCCGATTTCTAGGTCGTAATTTAAAACAATGCACTCCTGAAGTTAAATCGATTGCATATAAGTCACTAGTGCGTCCTCACTTGGAATATTGTTGTTCCGTATGGGGTCCCCATCAAAAAGGGTTAATGAAGGCATTAGAGAGGGTCCAGAGAAGGGTCGCCCGATTCGTGACAGGTATATATAGTTGGAGGGAAAGCGTAAGTGCGATGTTGAAGGAGTTAGGTTGGGAAGACCTGGAGCACCGAAGGCGTTGCTCTCGATGGAAGCTAATTGAAAAATTCACAGCAGACGTATTTCAGAATGACAGCAAAGAAATATTGCTACCAGCAACATTCGTATCTCGGAATGACCGTGAAAATAAGATAAGAGAAATCAGGGCCCGAAACGATTCTTTTCTGTATTCATTTTTTTCGCGAGCGATTAGGGAATGGAATAGAAAGGATTTATCGGGCGAGTAAACTTAAAATCCGACAGGAGTAGCTTTCGATAAAACTCTCCGGCTATCCTGATCTGGGTTTTCCATGGTTTCCCCAGATCATTCCACGCGAATGCTTGGATGGTTCCTCACAATAGCCCATGGGTGCCTCCTACCATATCCCGTATATCCCTTCCAAACTATTACCCTTTCGGATAGGTGCAATGCACCCTCTGCCACACACTTTTAGTGAATCGCAGAGTAATAGTAATAGAAGAAATAAAAAACATGCTTGTAGCTCGCTGTATGACTTACATGGCCAGAAAAATGGTTAAGAAAAAAAAGGTGATTAGCTTTATGATGGGAGATCAATAGGTCCCCGGTTCGAATCCCTGTCTCATCGGGGATTTTAATAGACTCTTATCTCGACCTTCACCTTTGACACAGCTACCTGTGTAAGGTGGAGTACGGCAGAACGTTCCCGTTGTTTCGTTTCTACGTTAAACTGTAGGTCCCCGTACCCGGTAGGATTACGGTTAATGCGGTTAAGATAGGGGCGGAATGCGTAGCCAATTGACGAGAGCATGAACCTTTCTTTACCTTTAGACCAGGGATGGCGAACCTTTATTGATATACGTGCCATTTTTTCTAAAGAAATGTTGAATGAAGCCATGACGTGCCATCAAACAATCATGACGTAGTGATTAATGGGAAAAGAAATAAAACTAAATACTATCACCTTAAAACCTTATATTTGCAACAAGAAATATTCTTTTTTATATACTAAGCATTAATATCAACAGTTTTGTTTTTATTTAAGTAGATGAAAATATTGCGACTTCTATTGTTCCCAATTAGATGCAAATAATTTATATTAGGTTCATCCTGTATTACTTTTAGCAGAATACAAGCTGTAGTGGAATCATCCGACAAACAGACCTTAATGTTATTCATTTCTGAAAATAATGACTCACAAGCATAGGTAGATGAAATATTCTTAAGACAGCAAAATCCAGCTACTTAAATGTGTCTGGAATTGAATTCCAGGTTTCCATAATTATGGTATTGACATTTTTTACTCATATTGCTTGATAGTCTCACTTATTCGTTTAATTCCAACTCCTTCCTCATTTCAATTAATTTTTGAGTCTCCGTTGAACTATACTGGAACTTAGACAGATTCATTTCCATTTCTTCAATTTCAACCAATCAAATTTAGACAAGCTCAGTTTATCAGGTGAAATCACTACAGGATACATAATAAACTTTAGTTTTTCCGATAATTCCTTAAACTGATAAAATTTAATTGGAAATTCTTCTATTGACGAAATAATTTCTAAAGATAACTCTTTAGTGAGTTTTAATTGGTCTAGTTTTTCGTGTTCATCCAGATCTCCATTTTTTTTATATTATTATTTTTAAATACTTGTAATTATTGGAAATAATATGTTCACATAAAACTTGCAGTTTGGTCTTACAAGCACGAATGACATCTAATATAACGGTAATGTTTGCAAAGAGATTTGTGATTTGTTTCATAGTGCCGTTTAACAGATAGTGTTCTACATACGGTGATGGAATCATTACGAATAGATACTGCAGGTATCGTTAAGCAATTAGAGCTCCTGAAGTGGGGGAAAGCACCGGGCCCGGATGGAATTCCAGTAAGAGTATTTTCAGAGTATGCGGCAGAAATCGGGCCATTTCTGTCCGATATATTCAGTAAATCATTAGAAGAGCGAAAAACACCTTCAGACTGGAAAATCGCGCAAGTAACTCCGATTTTCAAAAAAGGTGATCGAAGTGATCCTGGGAACTATCGTCCCATATCTATAACATCTGTTTGTAGTAGAGTTATGGAGCATATTATATGCTCGAACATTATGAATTTTCTAGATGATAATAATTTGCTAACAACAAATCAACATGGATTTCGGAAGAAAAGATCATGTGAAACACAGCTGGCCCTATTTACACACGACGTAATGAAAGTTATCGATACAGGTTCACAAGTAGATGCAATTTTTTTAGATTTCCAGAAAGCCTTTGACTCTGTGCCACACAACCGCCTTTTAGCGAAGCTTCGAGCGTACGGTATATCGGATCAGCTTTGTGAATGGATAAAGGATATTCTAACTGATCGGTCGCAGTATGTTGTCGTTGAAGGAGAAAGTTCTTCTAATCTAGATGTTACATCGGGTTTACCTCAAGGAAGTGTAATAGGACCACTTCTTTTCTTAATTTTTATAAACGATCTCGGAGACAAAGTGAAAAGCCTTTTTAGATTGTGAAGTGAACTACACTTAACGGTTCCTTGAAGTTTAATACTCGGTACACAATACAACAGGTAAACCATAAACAAATGTGGGTATAGTTATCAGAAGACCGTCGAGAATTTGAGCCTGGTCCTGATCCGGGGTAGAGTGACGGCTTCTACTTCTCGCGAACTTCCGGTGGTCTTCTGTAGTTGACGCTGGTTCAGCGGTCAGGCTGGAACTGGCGGTGGAGCGGCCGGCTACGCTTATATAGGCGGCCTGGCGCAGGAATTCCGTTGTGTGGTAGTACGGCGACCTCTGTAAGAAATAGTCCCACTTAGCTTCTAGATGATTCTATTTGTTTTCCTGGTTTGTTTTGATGCCTCTGCGCCTGTTTGGTGTCGTATATGTATCCCGGCGTGCAGGCGCGTTGTGTGTGAGGTCTGCCTGTCAGGGGCCTTTACTGGCAGACTGAACAGATTGTTTGCTGATGATGCGGTTATTTATAGGGAAGTAAGAACTTTGGCCGATTGCTTAGAAATTCAGCGCGATCTGGATGTTATTTTGGCTTGGTGCGCTGAGTGGCAACTTACTCTAAACTGTAAAAAGTGCAAGACAATGAGCATAACTAACAAAAAGAATCCGATTGTTCAGAAATACTAGTTAAACAATACAGTTATTGATATGGTCGATTCTATGAAATATTTGGGAGTAACAGTACAAAGGAACATGAAATGGGACATACACATTAATTCTTTAGTAGGTAGAGCAAATTCTAGGCTGCGATTCATAGGTAGAATCTTGAAAAATTGTAATGAACAAACAAAGGAGATAGCGTACAAATCTCTTGTGCGTCCACATTTGGATTATTGTTGTGCCATTTGGGACCCGTTTCGTAAGGGATTGATCGAAAGTATAGAGAAAGTACAGAGAAGAGCCGCTCGATTCGTGACCGCTTGCTACAGTCCTTATGAAAGCGTCACAGAACTGATTAGTAGATTAGGTTGGGAGTCTCTGGTAGATAGACGACACACGTTTCGTTTAAACTTATTGGAAAACATGCGTACTCCAACTTTCACTCATGAGTGTAGTGAAATACTTCTTCCACCAACCTATTTGAGTCGGAAGGACAGGAAAGATAAAATTAGAGAAATAAGGTGCCGGACTGATTCTTATACGAATTCTTTTTTCCCCCGTACCATTAGGGATTGGAATGCACAGCAAAGAGATTAGCTTTGGTGCTGAGCACCCTCTGCCACCCACAATTTTGTGAATTGCAGAGTATATATGTAGATGTAGATGTAGATACTACTGCTCCAGAACATAAAACACACACCGCTTTATCACCTTTCATAATCATGCCATATTTCTCAGTCCACCAAGGTTTAAATTCTCTATTACTCTTATCTTGCACTTTTTGTTGTTGTTGTTGGGTTTTTTTTTTTTTTTTTTTTTGTTAGATTTTTTTTGATAAACTAGCCATGTTGAATAGTTGTAAATATAAGTCAAACTTAAACAAGCAGCTGTGTTATGAAATTTGTTTAAAACCCGCAAGAACTATGCGTAACTTGTGAAAGCAGTTAACATCGTCAACTAAAACAGACACCTTAATAAGTTAGCTCACCGTCCCTCCCGCCGCCGCGCCGCCTGCGTTTGTTCAATCAGTCCGGTCGGTCAGAAAATTTGTTCAAAATCCACCTCTTTTGCGCAATCTGCAGTCGTTCCGGCACAGTTAGTCTCTTTCACAATTAACATTCTTACTATGTTCTCAAATTATATAGAAAATAAAATATATTACTTATATTGATTAATTACCTACTTAATTAACGCCGTGCCCAAATTATTTTGCCACGTGCCATCATCGGCACGCGTGCCATTGGTTCGCCATCCCTGCTTTAGATCGTCGCTGTACAGGGAAACGGTGATAATAGTAACAGCCCATAAAGGACAGGTCTGTTAGTTTGACATCAGTAGTAGCTAAATGGTGGAGAGTTTTATATGCAACCACGTAAGAAATGTCTGTGTGATAAAGAAACCGGTTTTCAAATCGACCACAGGGTTTTAATGTAAATATCAGTTGGTGGGGTGTAAGCAAAATGTTTCGGATGAAATGGACAAGAGTAGGCAAGGTGTTAGCAAAGCGCTTGATCTTTTCAAGATATTTCACAGAGTGAGCCATAAAATTATATCAAATATGGTAAAAACCATTGGAATGGGTGAAAAAGTTAATTACTGGGTAAATAATACCAAAATGATAGAAAGCTAATGGGTAAACAATACCTAAATGATAGAAAGCTAAGTGTTAGGAAGGAAATGTAGTATCAAAACTGGTGTAAGTGAAGATGGGGGTGCCACAAGGTAGCGTATTTGGACCATTGCTATTGATTATTCAGATTAATTATTTTGCTAAAGGTTTACAGTCTGAATTTAGGTTGTTTGCAGATGACGTAATGGTATGTAACAGTATCAAAGGGGGAGAAGATTCTGAACACCTGGACAGGATATCCAGCTGGATGAAGATAAATGCAAAGAAGAGTCAGCTTATTACGTACACACTTTGACAATAAATTTGGCAGCCGCTGAAAAATTCTATCACTCTTATTTTGCACAATCTGACATCAATGTCATCCTAACAAACAGTAACGCAATACTGGCTTGCTAGTATTGCGTTACTGTTCCCTGGGATGACATTGATGTCAGATTGTGCAAAATAAGAGTGATAGAATTTTTCAGCGGCGGTCAAATTTATTGTCAAAGTTTGTACATAGGTAGAAAAAACTAAAAGTTGACTATGATTTCAGGGAGGGGAAGGAGTTGCTTGTTGAATTCCTGAAGTGTAAATATCTTGGCGTAACATTTTTATAACAATCTCAGCTGGGAAGAACAAATTGCGCGGATATTATGAAGAGTTTTCGAAATTCTTCATTTTCTGGATAGGGTGGTGAGAGGATGTACCAGAGAAGAGAGAAACGTAGATAAAGAAAACTCAGCCAGACCTTTGCTTGGATATGGTAGTGTAAGACCTAGTTTTTGGGCATCGTATACAGGGGTGCAAACAAGGACAGCAAAATCTGTTTGTGGAATTCACCGCAGGACGCAATCAGTATCGTGTTTACTTAACGTGATAATGGCCACGTGCCGAGAATTAAACGAGACTCAACGCGCAATTATACTTAATGCTCGGCGCATGGGACGAGAATAAAACATGCCACATTTCCTCCCTCGGACCATGGGTTCTACATGGACAGAAACCCCGTGAAAAATCCGCCCAATAGTTTTAGTGGTAATCGCTTTCAGCGAAACAGACGTACACAAAAATTTTAAAAAAGATTTTGGTAAAAATATCGTCAATGCAAAGATTATTTCAAGAATAAAGTTTTATTGTATTTATGCATAATTTGATGGGACGTTTGTGTTTTAAACTGTCAGTCAGCAATTTTCCCTCCATTTATTTTATAAACTTTCTGAGCGCTAGATTTTTAAATTACATGTCATCAACTCCTCTGACAGTATTGAACAGATTACATATAAACCGCACAAATAGATTAAATTAAATGAGGTTTAATTAAATTCGGTGTCAGACGCTCTTTTTCGCTTGGCGTCGCAGAGAGAACTGTAATGGCACAGCATTTCAAATCAGACCTTTCAAGTGCCGTTTTCGCTTGTGCGCTTTGTGTATGTTGGGTGAGGTCGTTGGATTTCTGTCAGCAAGCCGGCGCGTTATATAGCTCCACATCTTTTCTTGCGCGACGTGATTTCGTTCGTGTTTGAACTTTAAGACCAAATCATAAAAAAGAAGACTGTAATCGTTTAAATATTTCGAGTAGCTATCCGACAGTTGGAGATGAGTCGAAACAAATTCTTTATGGGAGAGAAATTAAATTCATTGCTTAAAGACCGAGGTTGGTGGGTGAGTGTTTAACGCTCTGGCCTCGCATTCGGGAGGACGCCGGTTCGAATCCCCGTCCGGGCATCCAGATTTGGATTTACCATGGTTCCCCCAAATCTCCCCAGGCGAATTCCGGTATGCTTCCTTCAAAAGGCCATGGCCGAATCCCTTCCCGTTCCTTGTCCCCAGTCCCATCCCGCCTCTAATGACCTCGACGTCGACGAGGCGTAAGGCCATATAAAAAAAAATTACTTAAAGTAAGTTTGTGTATGAAACCGAGCGTGGTGGGTAAACGGTTAGCGTTCTGGCCTCGCATTCGGAAGAACGCGGGTTCGAATCCCCGTCCGGGCATTCAGATTTGGTTTTTCCATGGTTTCCCCAAATCACTCCAGGCGAATCCCGGGATGCTTCCTTTAAAAAAAAAAAAAAAAAAAAAAAAAAAAAAAAAAAGCCATGGCCGAATTCCTTCCAGTTCCTTGTCCCCAGACCCATCCCGCCTCTAATGACCTTAGCCGTCGACGAGGTGTAAAGCCATAAGTAAAAAAAAAATGTGAATGAAGTTTTCATTTACCCTGCAGTCAGTGCAGTGGCGGCTCTAGACGTAGTGACACTGTGACGTGTCACCACCTCTAATCAAGAATAAATAGATTAAAAAATAAATGCAGTGAAAGAAATTTTTTTATTATAAATGCGGCATTCTCTCCTCTATGATAACTTACGACAGCTAGTGTAAGTATTGAACTCCATCTGTTGGCCACATCAGTGAACTCTTTCATTGTCGTGGAGACAAATCTTAGTTGGCACAGATCGCGCATGCGCTCTAGCGTTTTCGTGTAAATATTCAAGGTCGGGGGTCCGCTTTGTTAATGGGGAATGGAGACAACTTCGTTCTGTCACACGCTGCAGCTCAATAAAGTTAGTAATACTGCCGGCAGAGTGCAGCAGCTGCCATTTTTGTAGCATTCAACTAAATACCCACTGGAACAGTGCTTCTCAACCTGTGGTTCGCTGATTGCTGGTGGTCCGCGAACATAGTTCAGCAGTTCCACAGGCAGAATATCATAAACTTTGATACCATATCCGTACTGTATAAGGCTGTATACCCAACTTTTTTAAAAGCCTTGAATATTGAAATGACCGGGCAAAAATGTGGCATTTCCAGGATAGAACAGTACTGTTTCTACAACAGTCTATTCATTTCCATATGGCATCTAGAGATGAAGTAAATGACGGTTTACTAAGGGTTTTAAGTGGGTATGAGGAACCGCGGTAGGTGATAAGATTGGTAACGCGAGTGGTGAAGGAAATAAAAATAAAAGGCGTACGGTCTAGCGTCTTTTATTTTGGTTTATGCATGTAGGCCGGTGGTATAGTGTAGCGTCCAGCCTGTAGTAACATTATTATTTATCTGGTTAGTAACATTATTGTTTGTCTGGTTTGGTCTGATTAACATGTAATTAGCTTTTAATAGTTCACATCCAGTTTTATATCTGCGTTTCTATAGGATTCAAAACGTGGTTTTAGAATTATTATGTTATAATGGTACATGTCCGAGATTTTAATAATTATGGAACATAAAATTAGGCCAAGGGTGGAAGACATTAAAGACAGTGGAAAAATTGGGGAGGTAACTGGCGACGGAGGAAGAAAACTCAGAAGAGGAAACTGAAGTTGCGTAATCGTCGTTCATAGTCGGCTGAAACGAAAGAAAAAAAAATTAGGCCTGTGTGAGTTAGAGGCCCACATAATTATTTTTGAAAATTTACTGGTCCTCGGTTTGAAAAAGGTTTGGATTCACTGCCATAGAAGCTTTGTCAACGCGAGCAAGCAATATTGTTTTTGTCTTAGATTCTCTGATGGCGAATTACATAAATTAATGAATTCACGTAGCAAGAAACGATTCTGAAGCGAAATGTGTTGCACTGTCTGTCGTCGTGGTCATCGAAGACAGTGCCGGATAAGAAAGTATGGGGCCCTAGGCACTCTCAAAAATTTTGATTCCCTCTGTTTTTAAAAATAATTATCTGTATTTTGTAAGTACAAAGAAAAGGTTTTGTAGTTGACTAATAGAATTTGTCATATTTATTTATTCAGTTAACAAACGAATTTTACGATATATCATATTTTGAAAATTACTTTTATTTATCGTACACTGCAATGAAACAAAAAAATTAATTTCCATGCTTTTCATAATACTTTGATTGTTTTATTCTGGGTGACTTTATTTTTTATTATTTTTATTTAGTGAAAAAAGTGAACTTTCAGAGGCCTTCAAAAATCAGGGGCTCCAGGCTACTGCCTAGTCCTGTCTTTTGGGTAATCCAGCACTGCTTGTAGATCCAACTTGTCGGTTTTAGGCTAATCACTAAATGTTTACTGTTTGGTCAATTTAAAAAAAATTTCATTGATTAATTTCAAAATCATTTCTTTAATCCGGCAGTAACTGCAGGTAATGAGACTTTCACAAGTTACAAATCTTTATATTGCGAGATTCTTACTCTGAGCTGTTTTTCCAGGCACCTTTCACTTCAATGATGGTCAGTAAACCGTCGAAACATTCAGTCATTCTGTGGCAAGGCACGAAGGTCACCCCCGCATGGATTTTGGGAACCTTTTTTTTCTCTCTCTCTACTGTTCTTATAAGGGCGGCAATCTGGAATAATGAGATTTCTGTCGGTGAACCCCTCCTCGTCCAAGTCAAGCTCCAAGCCCCACAAAACCAAAATCCTGGATCCGCCACTGGAAACATTTTATTGTTGTCACTACCTGAGAAAATCAATTCGGCCGCCACTGAGTCAGTGACTAAAATATATATATATACTAGCCATACTATCGCATGTAACGTTTTCTTTCATAATTTTTTTTTTTTTTTTTTTTTTGTCTTTAAACCCTATAGATGGCCGTATGGAATGCGAAGAGGAAACTACGTAAAGTGAAAAATATGTAAATTAATCTTTATAATATAATGAAAAAAACTTTCGATATCATCTTCGCTTCTTGAAGCTACTATCTCAGGCAGGACAGCTACATCTCTCCACCGAGCATAGTGGGTGAGCGATAACTCTCTGGCCTCGCATTCGGAAGGACGCAGGTTCGAATACCCTTCGGGCATCCAGATTTAGGTTTTCCATGACTTCCCCAAATCAAACCGGGTGGTGCGGGAATGGTTCCTTCAAAATGCCATGGACAAATTCCTTCCAGTTCCTTGTCCCCAGTCCCATACCGCCTCTAATGATCTCGACAAGGCGTAACACCTTAAGTAAAAAAAAAAAAATCGTCACTCTGACGTTTGTAAGTGAAGTTACATTCCCTGTTGCAACTAAGCAAAGCATATATGACCTCGACGTCGACGAGGCGTAAAGCCATATAAAAAAAATTACTTAAAGTAAGTCTGTGTATGAAACCGAGCGTGGTGGGGAAACGGTTAACGTTCTGGCCTCGCATTCGGGAGGACGCGGGTTCGAATCCCCGTCCTGGCATTCAGATTTGGGTCATACATGAAAGTAAATTGTTTAAAACCTTTAGTGATGGCATTTGCAGTATTTTTATAATTTATTGTTGAACGATTCCGTCTTTACCACATTTCCTGAGAAAAAAATCTTTGTTTCTATTGCTGCGCGAATCGATGAGGTTATTTTGATGAAACTTGATGTTACTGATAGGATGGCTATAAATATTGTAGTAATAAATCAAGCCCCGCCCCATCTCTTTTCTGCTATCCCGGGGGTTAGCCGTTTAAATACGTATAAAAAATGGAGCGACTGACAAGGAATATGATTCACAGGTGCAGAAAACTTACGTCCGTTACGAACTTCAATATTTACTGTGTCGGCAAATCAACCTACTGTAGATCATACGGGTAGTAATGTCGGGAACTCAGCTGGTTAAATAATAATATATAACATACTATATCCGCCCCGTAAAAATCTAAGAAGAGTTTTATTTTTTTAATTTCAATTTGCTGGGAAGGTAATAATAAAAAATCGTTGGTAAAACATTTTCGGCAAGCATTGTAAGTTTACTGTAAAGTGGGGCTTCACACCACACTTTGAACATGAAGTAGCACTTCACTGTAATTAAAATTGGACTGAAATTCTTTTGACAGAACAAAATTAGAATTATATTATCAACGAGCTGTGTAGTTACACGCGGGCGATCGTAATCAAAACAGCTTTGTTTCAAACCAGCAAAACAATACGAAGTGTCACTTCATTGGAATATCTCGGGCGACATCTCTTAACAAATTTGAGTTTAGGTAAGGCATTTTTTTAAAATATTTTTCGAATCTTAATACACCGTCTTGTGTCGGTTACTTAAAATGCGCCTGTTGCGTGCAACCCAACGTTATGACTTCAAGTCATACGCATGGGTGGTACTGTCAGTATATAGGATATCTGAATAACATGTGGAGATAATTAAATGACGGAAATAAATATCCTCATGCTGCTTTGTGTTCTGTAGCTTATTATAATTGTAACAAATAATATGAATGAAGAGCTACGAGCTCGGACCGCCCTCCCCCTCTCTCCTCCCCCCACCTTCCACGTACCCTAGCGTTGCTGTCTATCCAACTCCTCCCCTCCCACCGAGCGTGGTGGTGTAACGATTAGCGTTCTCGCCTCGCATTCGGGAGGACGGCGGTTCGAATCCCCGTCCGGGCATCCAGATTTGGGTTTTCCATGGTTTCCCAAATCACTCCAGGCAAATGCCGCATGCTTCCTTCAAAAGGCCATGGCCGAATTCTTTGTACCCCATCCTTGCCCCCCATCCTTTCCCGTCTCTAAAGACCTCGATGTTAAAAAGAGACGTAAAGCAGTTACAAAAAAAAAAAAAAAAAAAAAAAAAATCCTCCCCTCCCCCGTAGCCCGAATCACGTAGTTTATGGAAGCTCCCAAAGCTACAAGGAAACAACTGAAAGGATCCTAACTGCTGCATCAGCCGCTCCTGGCAATGAAGGGGCCAGCACGCTGGCCTCGCATTGCAAGGGTCGCCGGTTCGAGTCCGGCTTCGGGTATGGGTGGTTTTAATTAATTGTTGTGTTCGTCTTGTGCTGTCCTCACTGTAGTGTCCACAATACCATGATTAAAGCCTGATACAGCAGTTGGTTCAAAAACAAATTGGAGCTGGCTAAATAGTCGCAAAGACCGACTACTGCATCGAAATGGAACAAACGACCAGCTGCGACAGGAACATTTCAATTGATCACATATAATGTCGGAAGGTTAGAAAGATGAAGAGTAGATACATGGTTCTGAGACTAAAAAAAAAAAGTGTTCAAAAGGGGGAGTGGACTGTACCTCTTATATAATGACGGTGGTGTCTCTCTTTACGCACGACAACTCTCTTCAAACCAAACAGACATTTTTCAAATTTTGCTGAACGAAACCTATGGACAATAAAATACATATCAAATACGTAAATCACCCAGATCTGATCACAGGCAGTACTGGATGTGGGAGGGGGGGGGGGGGGGGGAGGATTGGACAAACCGGGACACTTGCCCCGGGCGGCAACTTCAGGGGGGCGCAAAATCTTGTTTCAACTGTTGCAAACAAGATTTCCACTACTTGGTCCCAGCGGAGACAATGGAATGGCGACAATAGGGACGGAAATCTCACAGTTTTTGCCCCGGCTCGGAAAATTCCTGTATCCGCCACTGAATAGAGCCTCAAGATCTTTGATCACTTCCTAATACTATTGCACACGATGACGTCACCGAATGCTAACGTAATGCACCCGGCCTGCGTTGGCGGACTAGCAGCACTAGAGATATTGATTTTCAAATAGCCTATAGATAATATAGATACATTACAATTCATCCATCACATTAACAAAAGAGACAAAAACGAGCTGTCAATTTCATTAAATCCTTTACGAGAAAATGTTACTTTTTTACTCCTGTAGCCATTTACCTAGCTTTTCTCTGAAACTTGCAACAGTTCTGGACCTTTTTATTTCTTCTGATAATTTGTTATACATTATTAAAACTTTGTGTAACACTGTTTTTTTAGCTTTACTGCTTCTATTATAAGTCGAATGGAAATGATTTGCCTGCCTAGTCTTATAATTCATTATTCTTTTATACTGCTCTAGACACATATCTTGGTAACTATCCACTTTCCAACCAACAGACAAAAGTCAGTACATCTCCAATTATTTCCTTTTCAACATACAGATATCCTAAGTCCTTTAGAATTTTGCTGACATTTTTAGTTGGTATTTTATTTAGAACAGCCATCATTAAAATTATTTTGCAACTCACACCACATTTGATAATGGTTATTGGAAGTTAGGAGCGTCGGCGATGTTCTTATTATGTGAAATAAGAAATTGAGGAATAGAAATTAAAGTTTTCGCTGCTATAATGAAAGAATTTTAACCACGCGTTTATAAGCTCAACCAATTGTACATTACTGTGCGCACTAAGTTGATTTATAGGACATATTTGTCTCTAGTATTATTACTATTACTCCGTGATTCACTAAAACTGGGTGACGGAGGGTGCGTTGCACGTATCCCAATACGTAATCGTTTATACATGGAAAGGGGAACACGGGATATGGCAAGAGGCGACCATGGGATATTTTGCGGAACCATCACGATATTCGCCTTGAGCGATCGGGGGAAATAATGGAAAATCCAGATCAGGATGGCCGGAGAGGTTTCTTGAGAACTCCTCCTCTCGCATTATAATTTTCTCACTCGATAAATCCTTCCTATTCCGTTCTCAAAAACTATCTTGGAAAAAAATGAGTATATAAGACTATCCGATGTGTCTCTATTTTCTTGATTATTCCTATATAAGAATGTTGCAGGTATTAAAATGTGTTTGCTGTCATTCTGAAACAGGTCTGTCATAACTTTCCAATTAGCTTCTGCCAAGAGCAACGCCTTCGATATTCCAGATCTTCCCAACCCAATTCCTTCAACATCCTCCTCATGCTTTTCCTCCAGCTAAATATCCTGCCACAAAACGGGCGGCTCTTGTATTGTCTTCCTGTAAAAGCCTCTATTAAACCCCTTTTGATGGAGTAAACAAATTTTTTTTTTTTACTGCTTTACGTCTCTTTTTAACATCGAGGTCTTTAGAGGCGGGAAAGGATGGGGACAAGGATGGGGGCAAGGATGGGGGCATGAATGGGAAGGAATTCGGCCATGGCCTTTCGAAGGAAGCATCCCGGCATTTGCCTGGAGTGATTTGGGGAAACCATGGAAAACCCAAATCTGGATGCCTGGACGGGGATTTGAACCGCCGTCCTCCCGAATGCGAGGCGAGAACGATAACCGTTACACCGCCCCGCTCGGTCAAATTTTCATGATCCATCACCGCAATGTATAGCACATGCAGATAATTTTTGACTCCACCTTCATATATATTTTTTCCCCTACTTCCGTTTGGGTCAGCCCCAGGTGCTACGAGACATCAGCCACCTGTCACGCAGGCTTCCAGTGTGAAATCATGAGGAGCGGGGAGAGGGGATGACATGTGCGGATTTATGAGATCCGGAAAATTTAATGTTTGTGTTGCCATCTGTATGCGAAACATGTGCTCCGTGTGTGGTAAGTGTATTTTTGTTTGTGAAATCAATAATTTGTGAGGTGGAGATTTGGGATCGTTCAACCAGTGTCCTATGTCAACGTTTCACAATATTTTTCAACGTGGGAACCAGTAAATTGTCAAAAATAATCCTGCGGACCACTAACATGTGCAATTTTTTCTACCTATGTGTATCTTATATGTTTAAACGTGCAACTCATATATACAGGGAGTCCAGGATAATACTGCAAATAGGTCACAACATGTTTTACTGTATGACAAGATTTTATTTCAGTAAAGGTCTCACCACTTTCTAGATATTTATTTTTTTCGAAACATGAGACTTTTTTTCAGTTTATTCCATGCCATTTCTACAAATTAATTTTAATTTTAATTAATTTTTTAATTTACTCAAGGATGTTTGAGTCAACTAAAACAATGTTCTCTTTTTTCTTAAAACGATTTAAAAAATTTAAAAAATCTTTTTTTAAATCCTTGTCATATTTTTTTATTGCACGTTTAAAATGCACATTGATCTCTTTAGCAGATTGAACTACCATAAAACAATCATTTAAAAGAATAATAAAATAATTATACCATTTAAGATTTTTTATAAAGTTTGAAGAAAAAAAGAACATTGTTTTAAATAACTCAAATATTTTTGAGTAAATTAAAAAAAACAGGATTCAAAGAGTCTTAATTTGTAAAAATGGCTTGGACTAAAATGAACAATGTTTAGAAAAAATATTTAAAAAATCAATATCTCGAAAACGGCGAGACTTTTACTAAAATAAAATTTCGTCATACACTTACGAAATGATGTGGACACCCGGTATATATATTCGGAAAAAACTCTAACGATTTGGGGAAAAAAATCCCCAGGCATTTCTTGTGCGTGGTATCTTGTAGAAATCTGAGGCACCAGTAAAAAAATCTCTGAAAACGCGATATTACAAACAATAATAATAAAAAAAAATGTAACCGTAATATAACTGATTATTTAAAATAAAATGTTGAATTAATGTATATTCATGAATTTTATTGCGTAGGAAGGTATGAAATATATTGAATGTATAACGAATATGGAGCGGTATGGCAGCTCAAATATGATTAGCGGGGAAAAATTGGTTAAGGCGCTTGATCTAAAAATTTCTGAATCCGGTGCGGGGCTCAAATTCCGGTAGCGCCAAGAATCTGCAAGAGTTGTGTTTGATCATATGAGCTACAATACGACTTTCCGTGGTTCAGATTCCACGTTAAACTGTAGGTCCCAGAGGAAAGGAACTGGCCGTTCTACCTCCGACACAATGGCTTAGTATGCCTCCTTCAGGAGGATCCAACCAACCTTCGGGTTGTGGACTAAATTAGGCTTTTTTAATATATACTGTCTATCCAGTGTAATACTATTACATGAGCAACTCTTGCATATAGGCAAACTTAATTACTCACAGCATTCTCTAAGGATTTTTATGAAATCTTGCATTCTAAACAGAATTCGTAAGATGCAGAGCGAAGATGGGTCATCCAGGTACTCCTACTATTACTTTAAGCTGAAGAAATGACATAATTTTTATTATTTCAGTCTACGAGAAATTCAACATACTTCATTTTTTAAATAATTTACTTGATGTGAAGTATAATGGTTCAAATTTATTTCAGAAAGTACTGTGGTAAAGCTAAAAAATGGTTTAATTGCAGATATCGCAAACACTCACTTCGAAGAATTTATTAGCTACAAACCTAGTTAAATACCATACATGCAGCTGAAAAGACATTTTTTAAAAGACACCACAACGGTTGTTTCTCTCTACAAGACACACACCGATTAACTAAAGTTGTGAAGTTAATTCCAAAATGATTCCAGGGTCTTTCAGTATGTATTCCTTCCAGCCGTCCGTTTCCATTACCATCACCAAATTTCTTTTTATGAAATCCACCAAAAAATTTTTGAGTTTTTTACAGTCATACCTGTGAGCTTTCACAGCGAAGTTGATGACATTTTCAACAGTTGTGTCCTCGGCAATCGCTTTCTCACAATGCTTTTTCAGCCCAAGCAGCTGATATCTGTCAGCAACAGGCAGGACATTCCACGCCATGTCAGCAGACACATTACATTCACCGGTGTAGATGTACTGCAACATGTCTTGTATGATAACGGGGTCGACGTCTTTCATTTCGACACAGTTTTCTAAGTTCTCCTTCATGTTACAGCTGAACATTGCACGAAACACGGGACTTCTGGCGGCCAGGACTGCTTTGTGAGCTGGGTACTTCTTACCATCGCACACAAGTGTGACGTCACATAAATCCTGAGTTGTCAACATTTTTTGCATATCGTTGCGAAGACTGCATTTTGGCGAGGCTATCTTACCCGAAAACGAGTGTTTTGTTTCCGTCAAGATGCTCAGTTGACATTTTATCACAACTGGATTGACGTTAATGTCCCCCAGCCTTGGAGATTCGACGTCGACAGATCCCCACGATTTACCTCTCTGGAAAGTGAAGGGATGTTCAGCTTCGGACGCTGCCACCTCTTCACCCGAGCAAACAACTGACAGCCGGGGAATGGCGCGCACCTTCTGTTGACCGGCAGATATCAGTTTGAGCTGGACGGTATAAACTGGTTCCGGATTGCCAAAAATAACTTGTTTGCTTAACACTATGCACCACTTGGTTTGGAACAGGTTAGATGACGTAAACGGGGGAGATTCTACTTCTGAGTCCATGTACGGCAGGGAAGATAGATTTAGAAGTGTCCAAACGTACTCCACCTTTTCTAATCCAAATTCTGTGCAAGAAGAGTGTCTTAAGATATTTCTGTCTTCTGTATCCATTGGTTTGCTCCTTCACAAATTTCAAAATCTGAAACGGAAATAATGTCTGATGAGTTCCTTTCTTAAAGCAAAAATTCTGGTAACTAAAATACACTATTTATCAAAAAGTAATTGGACACCTGTCGCCGTACCACTATATAGTAACCCTTGAAACATGGCACTTGGCATTATCATCCTTGAAGTAAGGGATCATCCATAAACCACGTAGCTCCATTTTGGCCTTTTGTGAATCCCCCCCATGTTGCATGTAGCTTTTTTCCCTATTGATTCCAGAAGACATTTTGTACTGTTTTCTCTTATCAGACTATCGTAAATTACATACGGAGATAATTAAGTGACGGAAATAAATATTCACATGCTGTTGTGTGTTCTGTTCCTCATTTTAACTGTGACAAATAATATGAATGGAAAGCTACGTGGCCTGGTTCGGAATTCCCCCCCACCCCTCCCCCACGTACCCCAGCGCAGCTTTCCAGCCAACCTCACCCCCCCCCCCCTAGACCAAGCCACATAGTTTGTAGACGCTCCCCAACAGGCGTTCATTCAATAAAAACGCCACAATCTTGGCAGCATTTCACTATCCAGAATGTTACAATAGGCCTGACAAACACCAGCGGCTCTATGCCGAATGCCGTGAAATAGCCCCACACCGTCATTCGGCCACCACAGAATTTTCTAGTTTTTTTTTTTTTTTTAACTGCTTTACGTCTCTCAACAGCGAGGTCATTAGAGACGGGAAAGGATGGGGGGCAAGGAATGGGAAGGAATTCGGTCATGGCCCTTTTGAAGGAAGCATCCCGGCATTTGCCTGGAGTGATTTGGGAAACCATGGAAAACCCAAATCTGGATGCCCGGACGGGGATTCGAACCGCCGTCCTCCCGAATGCGAGGCCAGAGCGCTATCCGTTACACTACCACTCTCGGTTTCTATTTGGTACTATAAACTCCGGCAGAAGCCGTTCTCTGGATCGACACCTCACCCATACACGTCCATCGGACCGGAATAATGAAAACCTCGACTCATTACTGCACAGTGTTCAGTTCCAAAAGGTTCAAACACCACCTGAATAATCAAGATTAGTTGCTTGTTGTGATGTGGGGCTTGTATCAATCTACTCTTCCGAAATATCCAAGTCATTGGGTCGCTGTATGCAATGTTTCAATGAGGCAGGTACTTCTATTTCTGTATGAAGCTACAGTCGCATGGTAGCCATAGGTTGTGCCCTATTTTCGACAATTTCGCTTTCCAGGGGCCTGCGAAGTTTTTTTTTTTTTTTTAAATGGCATTTGGCAACGGAGGCCATACAGCCAGCTCAATGTAATTATTAAAGCTTTCAGTGTATAAGTCGTCATCCAGTATGTATATTGTATTTTTCCAATGCATGGACGCCACAGGACGGACAGGACACACAGACACACAACACTTAAACGTCCATGCCCGCGGCCGGATTCGAACCGGAGACCTTCGGCACGCCCCTACGCTACCGATGCCGGCTCCTACGATGTCTGTTGGTAAGAATTTGAGGTCTCTAGAACGTGCAGCATTGGCACAATTCCACTACGCGTGACGAATACAACCGCTGAGTTGGGCCTGTTAACATTTACTGCTATAGCACGGCTAGACAGCCCACAATCACGCCATTATAGAAGTCCGATAGCTCTGTACCTCGCGACATCTCCTTGTCATCTGGTTCTTCACCGGCCTGCAGCGTATCACGGCCATACAAATTAAATGACTTACTGAATTACCTATGTCCACAGGTGCCCAATTGCTTTTTGGTGGATAGTGTAAAATATTAAAACTCACTAGAAATCTGAAGAAGTTGAATAAGTTAGAAATACTTACACATTGCGACACATTTTAAAATTATTTTGTAAAAGCTTGTTCCTTTTAATAACAGACCATATGTTTCCTTATATAGAATTGAAGAAGTAAAGTATAATCAAAAATTCAGTGACATTTTTAACTGTCTTAGTATCATACATAAAATAATTCATACTTAACAATCCAAAAATAGTGACATTGAAAATGATGTTAGGAAGTATAGGGAAAATAACCTCAAGGTACAAGGGCCTGGAAGACGCAAAAACATGAGCACCAGAATATTTTGGTAAAAATCTTAGTCGTGTAAGAAGTGAGACATATGGCAAGAGAAAAGATGTGTACATATCCAGATTTACGACGCATGAGGTTTTTACCGAAATATTGTAAAATGTGTGAGCGTGATGTGAGCGTGATGTGAGCGCGGTGACTGCCAGCTTTCGTCAGCCTGTAGACACCGGACACCTGATGAAGACAGCCGAGCTGGTTGTCGAAACGTTGTGTTTCCAAAACACCATCCGGCTGCACACCCGTGAAGACTACATTGTAAAATGTGTTCGTGTTTTTGTGTTTGTCCTGGCCTCCCTTCCTTCACCTGTAGTACTGTGATGAATTAATTTCACTAAACTTCCTTGTATTAAGCTGAGGACAGCAACAGACATTAGGTCCCAAATTATTTTCGTTATATACCATGGAAGTGCAAGAAGCAGGTAACTCCAAAATTTTTACCTTAGCAGAATAGGAGATGAAAATTATCATACAATAATTAATATGATTCAATATCTCTCAGTAAATACGAAATATTCGAGACATGGAGTTTCGGGTGGCGGATAATAATTGTGAAACAAAAAGATGTAACTTGAAAATAAAATTAAATATCATTCATATGTAGATATATGTCAGAAAACAACTATTATAGCAAAAAAAACAAAAACAAAACAGTTTACAGCATATTTATAACTAGTAAGTAACCCCTCGAGTCACTTCAAATCACTCAAATTATTCACCATCATTTTTTATTTAATTTAATTACAATTAATTCAGTGTAATTTCCCTAATCAACTATTTTTCCATTCCATCGATTTTTACCTTAAATTCTTTTAGTATTTCAAGTAAATTGTTCACCATTTCCCTTGTAACTTATTCCAGTGCCTAAACCATTGGGTACAAAAGAAAACCCTAAACTGTTGTAACGGTGCCGTGTATGTCATAACCCGAATACTGGATACGAAATTAAAGGAAAAATTGATATGCAACCACATTGGAGGTACCTGTGAGGATCCTAAGTGGTTTTCAAGACAACATAAGTTTAGCCAAGAATATTCATGTGAATCTCAGTTAGTGGACTATACATATATTTCGGATGAAATGGAAATGGGAGGCCAAATTGGTAGCACTAGATCTTTCAAAGCCTTTTGATATCGCGAACCAAAAAATGGTGCTAAATAAGGTAAAAACAATCGGAACAGATAAAAAGTGATTTACTGGGTGGAAGAATTCTTAAAAGGTAGAAAGCATAAATTTAGGTTACTGGAAGTGGAAGTGAAAATGGGAGACAGGGTATCGTACTGGGACCATTACTTTTCATCATTATATCTGTTGATATATTACAATGAAAAGTTAGGTTTTTGACATAATGCTACACAACAAGATCAAAACGGTAGAAGACTGCGAACAGCTACAGGGTGATCTGGACAACATATCTTGCATGGAAGGTCAACATGGGATGAACATAAATGCAAAAAAGAGTTAGTTTATTAGGTACACAGATAAAAAAACTAAAGATTTATTGTTGTTATAAGGTGGGATATGAGTTTCTTGCTGAGGAATTAAAATGTAATTACCTTGGAGTCGAAACGTTTCGGACACTGCCACCGCTTCCATTGTTATGCCTCGGAGCGTTGGTCAGACCATTCCTTGAATATGGTGGAGTAGAATGTGACCCACAGTTTGCGTATCATATACAGGAGCTGGTGGAAGTGCAAAGAAGGGCTGCTAGATTTGTCTCCGGAAATTACTCCAGCACACAATCGGTAACTGATATCATAAAGGAGCTGAAATGGGATTCTTTGCAAGACAGGGGAGGATGAAGAGAATTATGGGACTGCGTATATTGGTGATGAGGCGTGGAAAGAATTAGTAGTAGTGCATGGAAGAGAAAGGATGACCATGACCACAAGCAGGCATTCGATTTCAGGCACAAGGGTGTGGGAAGATTCTCTTTCGTAGGTAATGGGGCCAGGGATTAGAATAAATTACCAAGAGAAATGATGTATAATTTACCAAAAACGCTAAAATTTGAAATTAAAGTAAGTGGGAAAAGGAAAGGGGATAAGTGGGTGTGGAGGAAATTGCCATCGGAACAAGCTCTCCAACACAAGTAAATTAAATTAAATACACTAGAAGATTCGCTAAGTCAGAATGATATGCACATAAATTATATCCACTAGAGCAACAATATCAACTAAATTTATACAAGATAGTGGCAATTATTTTGAAAATATCTCTTTGAAAGAAATTCGGGTCAAGTTTACATCGTGATATAGTGAATGTATTATTGCGCTTGTTTTAGTCCAATCGCAGTTCTTACTGAAAGTGAAATTAATCGCGATAATTTACGCTAAACGAACTATGAATCCTGATCTAGAAAATGTTGCTGTTGCCACATATGTAGTTCGTGATGCACTTAATGTGTTAAGGCGTGTCCGTATCATTTAATTTGTAGCGGCAATATTAGCGGAGATAGTGGTTAGGTTGAAATGCTTCCTGGACCAAAATGTCCTTGTTACAGAATAGGGCGGGAGGAATTTAGCTATTAGTAATTAATAAACTGCTTTTATGAGTGTCATGTTAGTGACTATGTGTATCGCGATGTAAATTACTACCACAACTTCTAAGGGGTACAAGGAGTGGGGTTACTACGATAACCGTGACGCGGCAATTTGATGATGGATTATTATGTAACTCGAAAGAGAAATTGACAGTAAAGAAAAAATGTTTTGATATCTCGCTTAGTTATTGTATATCAAAATTGCGGTTAGGTTGAAAGGTGGCTTGGACCAGAAATAAAAATTTCTCCATAGCCAAATTTGATGATGAATTCGTACGTAACTCTACGAGACAAATCGAAAATAATATATATATCTCGCTTAGTTCTCTAGAAATTGAATCTCAAATGTGAGGAGGTTAGGTTGAGATCTGGCCTGAACCAGAAAAAAAATCATCAAAACCACTATATCTACACGGTGGAATTGCACTACACGTGTTTTATTTTCTTCCTAGTGGTTGTTGTTAGGTTTAAATACGGCCTGGACCAGAAGAAACATCACCAAAAGCACAAGTAACTATACCTATAACTGATTTTTAACATGCTACATCTCGAAAACCAAGCGAGATATTAAAAATTTTATTCTTTATTTTCGATTTGTTTCGTCGAGTTTTACAAGAATTCATCATAAAATTTTGGTGCCATGGTAATGATAGAACTGCCCAAGCAGTTGTCAGTTAAGATTCTTTTATTTTTTCCTGAATTTAATCTCACCCTTTGCCAAAAATTTAAAATGTGATATTAATGGTAGCTTACTGGAAGTATGTGTGTACTTAAAAATATATGATTCAAATGGGGGTAAATACATAAGTCATTTTGTTCAAACTCACCACGTAAGAAATTTATCGCCTCTAAATCCCCAACACATTAGGGAAATTTACCCGCAAAAGACTGCATACAGACAAAATTTGGTAGCAAAGATAGTAACTACGCCATAGATGCAATAACACTAATTCCAAGATCGCAGATAAAAAAATAAAACAAAGATTTATCTCCATATCGTTTCTGTGATATACGATGTGAAGACAAAATTAACTTTTTTTTTTAGTCAAGCACGAAATATCTAAACTAATGCTTTATTTTCTTGGATCACGAGATTACTTTAAGAAATCTAATTACTAAATTTCCAGAGTTGTGGAGAAATTTTAATTTTTGTTAAAATTCTTTTCTCTTTTCAATTCCAACCGTAAAAATGTGTTCCAAAAAGTGTCACATCATATTTTAAGGAAAAACTAAATAAAAAGAACAACTATTCTTAGTGAAATATTATGGGTGGCATATTCAATTGTTAGCTATATTCATGTTTCGTTTTAACCCGAAACGAAAACATAGTTAGGGGAATTTTGATTGCCTGAGATTAAAATATCACGTTTGTACAAGGTGGATAAAATTACTAGAAGTTACTGGAATTGTTAGGAAAGGAAACATCAACTGAAAGCAATGGGAGTGCATTAAGTAAATTAAATTAAATTAAATTACAAATAGTCATTAGGAATGAATATTTATTCTGAGATCACAAACTATTTTTTTGAACCCATTGAGATTATTTTTAATATGCAATTTATTTGAGTCACTGTATCACCTCCGATCTGTGATTGAGTTTCATAGCATTTTGTACTTTTGTTAATTACAAGATTTACATAAAATATAGTCATCTTAGGTTTCATTCACTTTCAGGTGTTGTAAAAACTGACAGCATTGCTAAGAAGTACACATCACAACAAAATACAGGGCAAAACGTCGATTAACACATGATATTTTTTTTTCATTTTAAGGTGCATTTCTCTACTTTATTTTTTGAGACAGTATTTGATGTAAACAAAATATCTTGGAACACTAGCACCAGTTATCATAATAATGAGAAGGAGAATACTTTTAGTTAATATAAATATTGAAGGATAGGGAAATTAACTCGTCACTTATGAGAGATTAAGCCTAAAGTGCAGCGACAAACAAATCCTCTTAATATATATTGAAATGAACCTTACTTAAATGAAAAGAGACTTCTGATGAACATACGCAGTATCTCACAAGATGTGTGCTTTAACCACCTGTCTCATCTGTTAGCATCAATAAGGTTTACACAAAAATATTTTAAAATGTCTTAATATTTTTTTTTTGTGCTATTTTCTGACCTCCTGTCTTAATCTCTCATAAGTCATAACTTTACTTCTTCTATCCTTCCTTGCTTTAATATAATAGTAGTGAGTTTTATAAAAATCGTCCAAAATGATTATCTGAATGAGTACTCTGATATACACGAAATTTTATTTTTAACAATTCTAGTGAAATTAAAACATTAAGATTTTTCAATTTTTCATATTAGCAGTTTTCTATTACAATAATTATTATGTATTTCTTTTAATTGTTAACTTTATAGTTAATATCAGCTACAGTACTAGTTTCTTGGCAGTAGGACAGTTGGATACTGTGCTCTACTCAATAATTAGGCACCAGAAAGCAACACTGAAGTTGCTTTGTACCCTTATTAGTCATGGCCTTATCAGTCAGTTCGAAACAATAGTTAATTACTACTTTCCAATTAAGAGGTAGTAGATCAGCATTTTTTCTATGACCAGCTATCTTGGCCTTTAGGTTTTAAGTTATAGATTCATTTTAAATAGTTAATTTTTAACAATCAAATATAAGCTACATAAATTACACAAAAGTTAACGAAAAGGGTAGAAGTGCCAAATCAGCAATAAAGCATTATCATTCATTTAACAGTGCTACAAGTAGTTATAATGCCTAAAGCAAGTTAAAGCAAAGATAACGAATAGCATCACTCCAAGATATAATCTCAGATTGTTTCATCAATATTTCCAGAAACTTTACATTTTATAAATATAATCATAAACAGTCTTTACTATGATCTTATATTTTGTCAGGCTGTGATGGCTGTTTCCTCTTGAAATGTTGAATATTGAAAGGTTAAACTACCTTAAACATCAATTAATCTAGGATAGGGGAAAATAACCCGAAACTTACCACAGATAAAGGCAGGAGAGCCAGAAAAAAAAAAAAAAAAAAAAAAAAAAAAAAAAAAAAAAAACTCCCACACAAACAAATACACTTCACAGTATTTCGGTTTGCAACCTTGATCATGTCCGAGGTGAGACATATGGCAGGGGAAAGATATGTACACATCGAAACCTATCATTACGTTAATCTTGCCTTCATCTGAAGTAAGTGAGGGGTTATTTTTTCCTATCCTCTCTTATTAAAAGTCGCAAGCTGGCTGTCACCACGTCTACGCCAGCTTGCGACAGCTAGAAAAGATCTGATACCTGATGAAGGCAGCAGAACTAGCTGTCGAAACGTTGTATTTATACAACACCATCCGACTCGACACCAGATAGGATCACATTGCTTGATGGTAGTTTCACTGTCACTTTCATCCATTTAAACATCAAATAAAGTACCAAAATCAAAATAAAAAATTATTGTAAGACAAAAGTGTATTCTAAAATAGTTGAAGATGATTTAATTATTCACTGTAAGAGAAAAAAATAAATTCTTAACGGAAGGAATAGTGTAAAAGTCTTCTTGTCTGTGACATCAGAGTGTTCGGTTTTGAACCCTGGATCTGGGTGGAAGGATGCTCCAGTATCGCTGGTGTTTGCCGTACACTGACGCATCATGCAGTGTCTCTGGCAGCTTCTCATGCATTGACTCTGGCAGGAAGGACAGCAGCACCACACCCAGGCTGGTCGCTATGCCCAGGATACCGTAAACATACCTCGGGTCAGACGTCTGGCCCTGCAGAGCACAAAAAGCTCACTCAAAACAATGCCACGCATTCAGGAAGAATGTCAGTAATCTTCATTCACTCATCTGGTCTTCTACTATAAATGAAATTCATGTTCTGACAAAATGTTTCAAGATATATTTGCTTCCCGTCTACCTTGTGCTTTGGCATTAAGCATTAATGTTATAGTATCAAAAAACTCAGACACTAGCTAAACAAAAATTACATCTATTATATAAATGACCAACTGTAAACAGCATGATTTTGAGAAGAACAAATCAGATCTAGATGATTCTGGTATAAATACATTCTTTCTGCTCAGAAGCAAATATCTGAAATAAAACACCAGTACATAGACAACAACCTCTTCTTTTTAAAAAAAAAACTATTATTTTGTCTCATAATTGTGTTAATATTTTACTTCACAATATATCAAATAGATCCTGAGTATATTAAATAAATCTAAAAATGTTAGTGGTTGATGGTATAACATTACTACAGATGTACAGGTACACAGTATTGTACCATACCTTCAAATATTTTTTTGGATTGAGTGTTAGGTTTTACATCAGTGGTAGGTAAGTTGATTGAGAGATTTAATTTAATTGAAATGGAGTGCATGCTTTGGCGACAATTTTCCTATACATCTATTTACTAGCTCTTGTTATTATTATTTCTCCAACAGTCTGTTTCTGTCTCTTACAAATTTTCATTTTAAATTCCACCAGTGTTTTTAGTAAATCAGCACTTTTTCCTTCTCCTTGAAGGCCTTACATGTGTCCGGGAATAGTCGATTACCTGACAGGATATTTACTCCGCGATGGGAATGCCTGGAAAGATGAACTTCGGTGGTCAGAGATATAAGATGCTCTACCGATGCTTCACACTGTTAGTGTTTTGAATGCGCTGTACGGAGATCAATTGTTCGTACAATCCACTATTTGCCATCCACAGTTTTCTACGGAATTCATCGTGAGAAGCAGAAAATTTATTTCAAATTGATTAGTAACTGATTTGGGGGATCTGACAATATGTATTACGACAAAGCTGGACTTGTTTGTGAAAGTGGTCGGAGAATTACATTGTGGTATATAGTATGGACGAAAAAAATACGTCGATAAATATCGTAGCAATATGTACAAATAGAATCGAGATATGTATATCGATATGCCGCTATATCAATATTTTTACCTAAAGCCAGTAATTATATAAAAATATTCCTAAAATATATCAAAATATTTAAGAAAATTAAAGAGACGCGCAAAAATTACGGATTTTATTAATTTATCTATTTTTACAATCTATCAAACTAGTCTTATGTAAACTTCAAAAGCGCAATGTGTTTTATATGATCTCCGGTCAGTCTAGTTCAGTTGTTCGGTGCCGCTAACTCGCAGAAGTCCCTCCATTTCCGACGACATACAATAGCATAATAGCATATCAGGAACTTCGTCAACGTACGAGTATAACTGCCATTCATCAATGAAAAAACCAGCTGAAAACAGATGCTGTTAATTTACGTTAACCCTCAACGTCGCAAAATGGATTCATAATCTATATTGTTCAACTTTATAAATATAACCTAACCGTTAACATTCAAATATGTTGACAAAAAGTGACGTTAACGTAAACCTGTTAAAATTTAACAGCATTTTTTAACTGTTAACCGTTAATGAACAGCAGTTACTGATGACGAATTCACTTTTTTAAGACGCTATTAGAAGATCGGGTATGTACGTATATATTATACAATATCTATGTAACGTATTAAATTGGATAATGAATTGCGTTCGTACAAAAAACAACGAATTGGTACTTAAAATTGATCTTCCAAATAAAATACCGATTTCTGTTACATACAGAATAAAAATATCGACTGTAAATATAATATTTTTTTAATGAAAAAATATCGCCATTTAGATACATCGATATATTTTTCCTAAGCATAGTATATAGCACAAGAAGAAGACAAGCAACTGGGTATCCGATATTTGTGGATGTGGAATTGACCGATGTAAGAGGTTCTGTGGAAACCTGTTGTGTGAGGCATATATCTGCACACTCTAACTCACCAAGTAGACGACGTAAGGCGAAGCGGCCAGGACTACTCCACAACAACCGTTCTCTATGGCTTCAGCACTCTGCCTGATACAGGTGGGATGGATCTCGAGGCTCTGTAGGAAGCACAGAGACAAGGAGACCGCAGACATCATCTTCAGCAGGACAACACCGCACACTTCCACCAGGGTCGGGCAGTCTCCTAATTTGGAAAAAAAAAATTAGGAACTTTCTACTGTTTACTTTCCCTGCTACCCATCTTCACATCTTAACATATTTTTCTAAAAATGGTAAACACCTGTTGGGGTCCTAATAAAAAATTCCATTTTTTATCTTTTATTTGATCTTGATTTGTATTTTTTCAACTCTGTCATATATAGTAGTGGTACAGAGTAGAGTTGTGACGGAGGCCATCTTTGCGGAAGCGGATGTTCAGTGCTTGACATCCGCGGATGCGGATGTTTTGCGGAAGCGGAATCTGAGGTGGAAAAATAAATTTATACTTATTTAGATTTTAATATTTTATCAAAAATAAATTATAAATCAAAATAAGTATATATTTTATGCCAAATTCTATCTTTTTTCATAAGTAATGTTTATTTCCATACAATATTGCCATATTGTTTTATTTTTGCCTCATCTTTCAACAAAAAACACATGGAATGATTTCACAAGTTGATTAAATTATTTACATTACTACGCACGAGTCTAAAAATCGATATTTGTCATATGAACTTTGCGGAGTTCGGAGTTCGAGTAATTCATGCATCAAGCACAAGGTCAAGCCATCGCACGTCTCCGTTCTCGCCCCTTATTTTTATTTTCATTTTTGATTTTATTGATTTTTTAAATTTTTTTGCTTATGAACGTCGAGATAATTAGAAGCGTGAAATTATAGGGGCTAGGAACGGGAAGAATTCTGTCTTGGCCTTTTAAAGGAAGCTTTCGCCTGGAGTGATTTGGAGAAACTATCGGAAATACAAATCTGGATGCCCGTACGAGGGCTGGACCCGCGTCCTCCCGAATGCGAGGCCGGAGCGTTACTACTTACCCACAACACTCGTTTCCGTGCTCACCACCCTCCTTTCCACGGCTCTAGTAGCCCATTCACAGTACAACTTGTAGGACCTACGGTGATACGATTTTCGATAAAGAACTATTGATGGGCCGTGAAAGAGGTTACACGACTGCATGTAGGACTTGGATGTTGTTGGACTCCCAAGAAACCAACACGGGTCCTTGCAGTCTAACAAGCAATAGATACTGGAGGAAACTATTGGAGGAAAGATCCTACGAGTGTACTATAAAGACACATGGTGTGTCGCGAGAAAGTATGAATGGAAAGGATTGCTTGGAACATTTTGTTGGACCCCTTCTATTAACGTGAAAGAGTGAGGGCATCCTACGGTATTCCACACGGATGTCCTATAAGTTGGACCATGAATAGGCCGCTTTACTTTACATGCAAGTTCAAACTTGTAAATTCCTCGCTTAGGTAATAACACCGTTCAGTTCATTGTTACTTTTATTGCAAGAGCGTCAGAAAAAAAAAGAAAAAAAAACTAGCTAAGCGACAATGGGCAGAACCTCGCATAAAGGGAAAAGAATAATATACAGGGTGTCCAGAAAAGGATTCCCTGATTTCAAAATTAAATATCTCGAAAACAAAGATCGATAGAGGAATGCAGTAAACGGTATGTTTATTGTGACAGCTGTAAGAAGTGTATACAGCAGTGTGAAATAATAGTTACAAAAGCTGCTAAGAGATGGCGTTGTACGCTGTACAGCTCATATCAGCATACATAAGTGAAATAACCGTATGAAAACAATCTTTGCAAACAATCACATCACAATGTTTTCAAAATGTTCACCATTGGCACTACCCTGAGCTTCGGATCACTATTTAGGCATTACGTATGGCGATTACAGCGCCATCTGTTAGCAGCTTTTGTAACTATTATTTCACACTGCTGTATACACTTCTTACAGCTGTCACAATAAACATACCGTTTACTGCATTCCTCTATCGATCTTTGTTTTCGAGATATTTAATTTTGAAATCAGGGAGTCCTTTTCTGGACACCCTGTATATTGCACTGTAAACAAAACATCCGATATATATCCGCATTAAAAATTGTGGATGCGTAAGCGGATGTAGGATTTCACGCGAAAGTTCCGCACTTGCGGATGTTGATATCCGTTACATCCCTAGCACACAATTTTAATAAAAATATTTACGAAAAGGACAGCTATTGAAAGTGCGTCTACGCACTTATAATAATTATTTTATTAAAAATCTGTACAGTAAAAACAATTATTTGAATTTTGTGTTGGATATTATCAAATGATTATAAGACCGCATTTAGGCACAGACTATCTAGGCTGCAGTCTATGAGCCCGTACCACAAAAACAAAATGTACTTGTTTCTTATAGTCCTTTTTGTATCTTTTCTTTTCTCTTATGTTCATTTATTTTTAAAATTGAAATATTGATTTTAGCAAATTGGCAACATTAACATGACTCTCATCTTCGCATTTTTTTTTTTTTTTTTATTTATTTATTTTTTTTTTATATAATTGTTCGGAGCGATGTTAGTAAATTTTATTGAATACCTTAATTATTTTCAGTTGTTTTCATTTTAATTTCAACAATTCTATGTTCTTCTATATATGATACAGTAAAATATTCAACAATTTAATAGAACATTTTAAATTTTGTTTATAAAATTGCTATAAAATGCAAGGTTGAATTTCAAAATATTTTCGGAGGATGGCGCGCATCACATGTTCAGCCCCAGGGTCTACGCATCTTAAATACGGCCCTGACCTTTGTAATATTTCTAGAGGGCAAGGTAACGTCTATTTTTACAAAATGTAGGTCACTATACATTTAATAAAATCGCTTGGTGTTGAAGCGGCAATGACGGATCGGCAGTGTGTGTCGGACGTTATTCGGCTGCAGTGGAGGAGGTTAATCAGTCGACCTGGTCGGCCGTCAAATCGGACGAGTGCGGTTCAAACGAAATTCTGTTTCAGTTGACGTCCGGCCGAAGGTAACTCGACACTGCGGTTCAGATCAGAACGTGAAAGGAAACAAGTATCAATAAAAATAAAATCGATTTTTTTTTTAAAAAAAATGCGAAAAACAGATTTTTTCGCTAGAAACTCTACATGCAGTTTCTTGCTATAGCCCAATCAGTTAACAGAGGCGGCTCAAGGTCAATCTGCTGTATCCGAATGGGAACATTGCGACTCGCCTTCCTGGACACAGTGGTCATCTCAGAGCTACAGGGTACAGTGAGGAGCAGGCCCAGGGTAAACACCAAACTGATGACCCACGGATTTCCGAATACTTTGAGCAGTATGTGGCGCGACGTATAACGGACGTGTGTGGTAACTACTATTACTATTACTCCGCCCTTTTTGCGCGCCTTCCGGCAACCGACCGGGCCAGCGCAATGCCGCGCGCCGGCTACAGAGCCACGCGCTACGAGAGAAGCTCCTAGTGTGATCTAGGGTACGAGTTCCCTCACACTCGTCCAAGCCTCGCAGAGCACCCACTACAGAACCCTGAAGGTCCCCACAGCGTACTCAAGGTGCAGCTGCCCCACCCGGGCGAACCCATGCACTACCAGTTCCCACCTAGAAAGTAGACCTACTATGGCAGGAATTGCATGTTGGCAAGGCTACCCTCACCACCTGATGAGCAAGGTTTATGCCTCTACTCCACCTTCTTTGCTGAAGCGTGCATCCGTTACCCGGTTCTAGACGGGATTGGGTAGCAAACCTCTCCAGCTTTACGGGTAAAAGTTGTGGAGTCCCGACACGCCAGGTCATGCCCAACGGCCTTTCCTTCACACTCCTCCCCGCCTTTTACCCGTTCAGGGGGCCCCAAGCCCTTCCTCGTGTTCAGGAGGTTCCCCTTCTCCCCTTAATGAGTCATGGTCGAGGAGGCTTTCGCGTGACCGCTCAGGACTGTTACGGGTACGGTCGCAAGTAAATACAATACAGGAGGAGGCACAGCTGTGCTACCCGAGAGCACGCCGACCAGCCCGAAGCTGAGGGCCGCCATGGCCGCGGCTGCGAGGCAGTTGGCGGCGCGGCGGCCGATGCGGTTGGCGAGCCAGTGGCCCAGCAGGTACCCGGGCAGCAGCACCAGGTTCGCCACACACAGCAGGGCGTACGGGTTCGTCCGCAAGTTGCCGATGTTCAGGTCGATCACTGCGTATATCATCAGGCACACTCCCCTGTGAACAACACAGAGAGTCGCCGCCTGTAAGGAGAGAATTAGGAACGCATCCAGTGGCATCTCTGCTTAAATAATTCTGTAGCATATATCAAACAAATTATAACAGATTGACTTGGAAATTCAATATGGAATGATAAAAAGGAACAGGAAGGAGCGGATAGAAAATGTCAACATGCTGGATGAGGATGGAAACGAAATAAACAACTCAGAAAAACTAAAAAGGATGTGATAAAAAGGAACAGGAAGGACCGGATAGAAAATGTCAACATGCTGGATGAGGATGGAAACGAAATAAACAACTCAGAAAAACTAAAAAGGATGTGGAAGGAGTATTTTGAAGCCTTACTGAACCCAAATTGGTCACAGGATGCTACAGTTGTTCAGGAGAAGAAGGAAAATAACAGCCGTGTAGGAGAGAAAGACAAGCATTTAACTTGCGAAGAAGTGGAAACAGCTCTGGGTAAGATGTAGGGTGGAAAGGCACCAGGCATCGATGAAGTGATCGTAGAAATGATAAGGGCAGCAGGAGTAGTAGGAAAGCAGTGGCTATACCGTGTGATGATAAAGATATGACATCAGGGCACAACTCCTCAAGACTGTAAAAAAGGAATAATTATACCTATATTCAAAAAAGGGATCAAAAAGGAGTTTAAAAACTATAGAGGTATTACACTGATAAGCCGTTGTACCAAAGAGTATGAGATCATTGAAAAAAGGATACGTGACAGGGAGGAAAAAGGGCTAAGGAAAGAGCAGTATGACTTCAGATCAGGGAGAACGACGGTAGATCTGATATTTGTTATGAGACAGCTGCAGGAAAAACATTATGAGTATTGAAAGGATCTACTGTTGGTATTTCTCGATATTGAGAAAGCATATGATTGTGTATACAGGAGTAAGGTATGGAAGGCCTTGGGGAAGAGAGGAGTTCCCAAAGAAACCATCAGGACAGTGACAGACTTGTACCAAGGAAGTGTGAGCTATGGGGAAATAGGGGAAGGAAGATCAGATTGGCCAGAACAAAGGATTTGACTAAAACAAGGAAGTGCCCTATCACCACTAATCTTCATTGTAATCATGGATGAAATAATGCAGAAGGTGGCAGCGAGGATGGAAGAGCAAAACATGAAGGTGATGGCTTTAGCGGATGATCTGGGGAGGTGATGAAGAGGAAGTGCAGCGGCAGTTGGATGTATGGACAGACAGTGTGGAGGAATATGGCCTGAAATTTAATGTAAAGAAATGTGAGTACATGGTAACAACCAGAAAGAAAAATAGGTTAACTCAGGGAATTGTGATAGCAGGAGAACAACTAAAGAAGGTAAACAGGTTCAAGTACTTGGGTAGTGTGTTAGAGGAATGTGGAGGAAATGATGGCGAGTAAAATGAAGTTTTTAAGAAGTACAATGGGAGTTACTACAATGGACAGAATAAGGAATGAAGTGATTAGACGCACCATAAAAGAGGAACCCCTACAGGAAAGAGTAGAGAGGACCAGACTGAGATGGTATAGACATGTAAAGAGAATGGACGTTCAGAGAATCCCAAAAAAAATCCATGAAATTAAGATGCATGGTAAACGATCCAGAGGAAGACCAAGAGATGGATGGCAGAAAGGAGTGGAGGAGTGTGTACGGAAGAGAGGAGAGGACTGGAACAAAGTGGTGACAGAGAAATCTTTCGACTGGTTTGATGCAATCCTCCATCCCTTCCCATCCTGTGCTAACCTCTTCATTTCTACATACCCCTTACAACTCACGTCCTCAATTATCTGCTTCATACATTATAATCTCTGTGTTCCTCTACAGTTCTTACCTTCGACTGTTCCCTCCACCATCAAATTAACCAATCCAGCATGTCTCAAAATATGACCTACCAGCCTATCTCTTCTTTCTGTAAGCTTCTTCCATAAACTTCTTTTCTCAACAATCATTTCCAAAACTCGTTCATTTCTTACTTTGTCTGTCCACTTAATTTTCAGCATTCTTCTGTAGCACCACATTTCAAATGCTTCAATTTTTTTTCTTTCCGGTATTCCAAAAGTCCATGTTTCGCTACCGTAAAGTGCTGTGCTCCACACATAGCGTTTTAAAAAGTTTTTTTTTTTATAATTCCTAGATCAATATTTGAAACTAAAAGATTTCTCTTTTTCATGAAGGCTCTTTTTGCTAGTCCTATTCTCCTTTTAACATAATTCCTGCTTCGGCGATCGGTTGTAATTTTGCTTCCCAAGTAACAGAACTCACTTACTTCTCCTTATGGAATGATATAGTTGTTGAAATAACTTGCAGAGTTGGTAGGTGTGACATTTTGTACCAAACAACCTCAAGTTTGATGGGCGAAGTTCATCAGTACACCATTCCGCCACCATGAGCGCTAGCGTGGCGCACAGTTAAAATGGCTACTTTCACTGGTATTGTGTATCTGGATATGCTTGAAAAATTTTCAATTCCACAGATCTATGAAGATGACCGAGATGGGATGGTTTACTACCAGCAAGACGGTGCACCACCTCATTTCCTCAGAAGTTCGAGGTTTCCTCCATAATCGTTTGTCAGGTGGGTGGATTGTCCGTGAAGGGCCAATCACATGGCCACCTCGCTCCCCTGACTTGACACCACTGGGTTTCTTTCTCTGGGATTTCATTAAACATCGTGTGTACGTTCTCCCCTACTAACAATTTTGCCGACCTTAAAAATCGAATCTACGTTGCGGTTATAAGTTACGTCAGATTTGCTGCAACGAGTTTGGGAAGAAATTTATTACCAGTGGGATGTTTTCCGCATATGAAATGGTAATCACATCGAACCAAAATGACACTTGACACTTTTATGTGAAACCTGAGTTTGTTGCTACAAAATGATGCCCATTCCACAGGTTATCTGAATAAATTTATATATCATTCCACAGTTGTAAAATCCTTTTTGTCTCACCCTGTAATGATGTTGGACTGTGTGTCATCCACTTCTATAATATCTTCGAATTAGTAGCAGTTAAAAGGGTGTTAAAAATAGATGATGAACATAAATGTGTTTAAAACTTGCACATTCAACGTAATCTCAGAAGAAAGGTACAATATGCAAGAAAGTGGAAAAATCAGGCCTCCTCTTCACTTTTTCCCTATAAGGAGGCAATCTGTATGGAAGGCAATGTGGCATAATTATTTAAATTTTTCATTCTTTTAAAGATTCAATGGAGAGTACGGCTTAAACATAAAGCGCAAGGACAGTAAACGCTGTCTCCGCAATTCGAATTTGACTCTAGCAGTACTAAAAAAAACTAAAAAAAAAAAAAAAGAAGTATAGATGCAGAATTCGTATTTCACATGCACCTGGAGACTGCTTTGCCTAAGAAACGCAAGTTCATGGTTTTAATTGGTCGCAGCCAGCACAGTACGGAAAGTTCCGTGCTAGGCCTATATACAGGGTGTTTAAAAAATGACCGGTATATTTGAAAAAACAATAAAAACTAAACGGGCAGCGATAGAAATACAGCGTTTGTTGCAATATGCTTGGGTCAACAGTAAATTTTCAGGCAGTCAAACATTCGAAATTAGTTACAATTTTCAACAACAGATGGCGCTGCAGTCTGGAAAAATCTAAAGTACGATTATTCTAAGGAATAAACCATTTTTTCATAGCAAACTTGTAATCTGTGAACAGCACACGCTTACAGCAGAAAGACGACTTACAGAATGGCGAACTCACAGACTGCGTTTACTTCTATATCTTTCAAATCGCCTGCAGCGCCATCTGTTGTTGATAATTGTAACTAATTTCGAAAGTTTGTCTGCCTGAAAATTTACAGTTGTCCCAAGCATATTGCAACAAACGGTGTATTTCCATCGCTGCCCGTTTAGTTTTTATTGATTTTTCAAATATACCGGTCATTTTTGAAACACCCGGTATGTTCCCACAAGGAGGTAGGTTTTATGCTCACACCAGTGACATACAAGATGCATAACAATGTCACAAATTTGATCAACTGCAGTTGGCTACCCTGTAATGGGGGAATCTGGAACATTCAGTGTTCGTCGCTCCTGTGCCGATAAAAGAGCATACTGCCATACTGTCTTCATTTATTCTTCACTCTTCAAAGCTTCATTACTTCAGTCGCAGAACACGAAGAAATTAATATTTAATTAAAATTGCAATGGAGCGTACGCTCCGGTGGCAATTTCTCTTGCCATTTACAAGGCAAAACTTCAGTCATAATCTTATAACAATATAATTCATTGTGACAAGAATGACGGGAAATATAGTGCAGTTTCATGTGGACAGTGAAATAATAGTTTCATTTTAACAGTTAGCAGGACAGTAGTTGTGAAAAAATTTGTGAAGACATGTAGTAAATACAGCTTTTGTGTTGCTTCAGGTGCAGGTAAGAAATTATGATTTACTTTCTTGCATGCAACATTGCTCTTATCGTTATTCTGTTGCCTCGTTCATTCAATCTGTCCACTGATTTTATATGTTACAAGTTAGATAATTCACGTTGTGTTAAGAATGGGAGTAAGCTTGCCTCATGTTAGAAGCATTGTCTGCAAGCACTAAGGAATGGAATCAGTCTCAAATTAAAGTGATCAATCTAAATTTATGTCACCTCAACTACGGAGTTATTCACTCAACCCAGCGTAAAGCAAATGGTAGTGAGACTGTTCGTAGGTTTTTGGAACAAATTTAGGTTTGTCGTGCTTTCAGAGTGGTAGGAAAGGTTACAAAAAATCCTTGATTTACTGCAGAGGGTGATGAGGGGATGTACCAGAGAAGTTAGGGAATTGGGTTACATAACTTTGGTCAGACCATTGGTTGAATATGGTAGTGTAGTATGGGACCCTCATTTTGGTTATCAAATACAGGAGATGAAGGTGTGCAAAGAAGAGCAGCTATATTATCGCAGGACCCAGTCACTAACTGATATGATAAGGGAGCTGGGTTGGGAGTCATTGGAGGAAAGGAGGAGGGTGAAGAGAGTGCTGGGAATATACAGGGCGTATGTTGGTGTTGGAGCTTGGAGTAATATTGGTCAAAATAATTATGAATGGTGCATGGAAGGGGAAAGGTGACCATGACCACAATCTTGCATGCATAAGGGAGTGGGAAAATTTTAAAGGTGTCAGGGATGGGAATAAATTACCAAGTGTAGTGATGAATAATTTTCCAAAAACGCTTAATGAATTTAGAATTAAAATTTGTAAATCATAATAATAAATGGAGGTAGAATTTAACATTCCAATTATAAAAGAAATTAAAAAAAAAACATTTATATAAAAAAGGGGTAAATGGATAACTGGGGAATCAAAATAACGGCATTACACTACAGGTTAAGAATACACGTTAGCCTTTCTTATTGTCGTCTATTTCAGGTCAGAAGCTTCGCTGTTGTGATTCAGCTCACATCCTGTTTCAGAACATTATTTAAATCATAGTTATAGATAATTCTATGAAAAATAAAACTACTCTGATGTTAGAACAATAATTTACCTTCTATCAGCATCCGCACCGTGAATGTTATGACTCCTTGAGGGGAAACTGATTTAATGTTAAGACCAATGATTCCGTCCATATGAAAGCGAGTTAGTTAATATATTATGATAATGCGTTTCCATCAATGTAAGGGCTACGTTAAGCAGACGTTTATCGACTTCTATACTTTGTCACCGAGCGTGGTGGTATAACGGTTAGCGTTCTGGTCTCGCATTCGGGAGGACGGTGGTTCGAATCCCCGTCCGGGCATCCAGATTTGGGTTTTCCATGGTTTCCCAAATCACTCCAGGCAAATGCCGGGATGCTTCCTTCAAAAGGCCATGACCGAATTCCTTCCCATTCCTTGCCCCCCATCCTTTCCCGTCTCTAAGGACCTCGCTGTTGAGAGACGTAAAGCAATTTAAAAAAAAAGTTAGTTTTGTATTGTCAGCTATCACGCAAAAAGCCCTTACAGTTCTTTATAGCCAGTATTGTTTTGATAGTTTATCAGTGACAAAACTCATATTCGTCGTGCAGCTAGCGATAAATAAATTACTTTTTTAAAAACTGCATCTATATAAATGAAAATGCAAATATTTGTTTGTTACTAATCGCAAATCTCCGAAAATCCTTCACCGATTGACTTGAAATTTTGACACAACGTTGTATTCGAATTCATGCGTGTTTCTATACACCTATAAAAGTCAATTATTTCGTTAGTATTTTTTCCATTATTTCGTTTGTTTGATTGTGTTTCAGTGATTTGGTGTGATCTTTTTCTTAATTTCATTTAATTAGTATTCTTCATTCTTTTTTGTTTTTGTGGTTTTTGTGTTTTTTTGTTTTTTGTGTTGTTTGTGTTTTTGGCGTTTTTCGTGTTTTTTTCTGTCTTTTTATTATCATTATTTGCTGGAAAGGTGCTAGTTGATCTGACCTCAGGACGAATTTCACTACCTTGTGGTTTTTTTTTTTTTTTTTTTCCTTCCCGTTTAACCATACTGAGCCACAGCAACCCGTGGCCTGGTACAGCTAGTTCATGATCGTCTATACTCTATTAACTATAAGTACGACGACGTTGAGAGGACACGTACTTGGCGTACACGAGCAGCACAGTGTTCTTGAAGAGGTTCCTGTTGGTGACGAGACTGGTGACTCCCAGGTTGAGACTCCTCCTCTGAGAGAGTTTGTTTATCTTGGCCGGGACGTCCCTCGGCATCTCGACTCCGTTCGTCTCGGCGATCTTCCGCACGACTGAGACGGCTGCTTCTGTGCGGCCCCTGCTGATGAGCCAGCGGGGAGACTCGGGGAAGATCCTGCACGACAAACACACACTCACAAGTAGGCTCAACGATTCAACTGAATATCTGAAATTTGTTACAACCGTCAAATTATTCAGTTTTCAGAAACCACCTGTTTCCTGATAGTATAAATTTCTTCTATAGAGAAACTAGTAAGAATTTCCATCAATTCGTTGACTGTTGGATTTTTTTTATCATTTAAAATTTTATCAGTTTTCCGAACAGCCGGAATTCGATTATTTTGCAAAGTCTGAGATTTTAAACTGGTGAACTTACTTCGTGTTTTTATACGCACAAATTACGTATACCTGCAGGTACTAACACCTTTGAAGGTACTCGACTTGTGTTTTACCTGAAGCACAGCAGAGGAAGGAGACAAGGGACCGAGAGAGCAAGAGTGAAGTGGACGTAGTTCTTGATGGGCCACGCGAGCAATGCGCCGACGGCGAAGAACCCGAAGTAGCAGCTCAGCCAGTAGAACGTCACGGTGGAGCGGTACGCTACATCCGTCAACTCCAGCGCTGCAAAGCAACGACCAAACAAAACAACTTATGGCTTTACGCCTCGTCGACGTCGAGGTCATTAGAGGCGGGATGGGACTGGGGGACAAGGAACGGAAACGATTTCGGCCATGGCCTTTAAAAAGGAAGCACCCCGGCATTCGCCTGAAGTTATTTGGGGAAACAACGGAAACCCACATCTGGATGCCCGGACGGGGATTCGAACCGGCGTCTTGCCGGATGCGAGGCCAGAGCGTTAAGGCCCATTCACACTAGCGGTCAGCTCAGCTCAGCTCAGCTCAGTTCAAAAATCGCTATACCCGTAATCCAATGGGAGCATTCACAGTACGCGGTCCGCTCAGGTCAGGGCAAGGCAGGTCAAACTGAAGATCAACAACGGTCAAGACCTGAGCTGAGCTGAGCTGACCGCTAGTGTGAACGAGCAACGGTCACGTCAGGTCAAATCAAATGGGCGGCGAAAGTCTGGAAACTATGCTCGTAAGCAATAAAAAAGTAATAAATAATAAATAAATATTTTAACAGTATGATATTTCTGTTTATTATAATGTCAGCAAACTTTAATATAAATTCAAATATTATTACACATTTTAATACTGCAAGGTACAGATCCTGTTACCAAATTTAAAAAATATTGTGAATTTATTTTTTGAATCAAATGCTTCTGTACTAGCGTTAGCACACAAACTAAGAGTATTTGTAAAATAGGGTTTGTCTCACTCATCCTGAAATTCACTTTCTACATGGCATGAAATTTTGTCCTTCCGTAAATAAAAAATTCATGTTGCTAAAATTATGTTATCAATTGATCCTGGAGCAGAATTAATTTTTCTAAAAAAATCGAAATGTTTGTTCCCTAAAACATCAAAAGCATTTCTCACAACTCGTCTCACACGGGATAGCTTGATCTGTTTGTGCTTGAAACTCTGGATGCACCCAGAACCATCCTCTTTATGATCTTGACGTACTTTTAGGCTCTTGATCCAAAATCATAGCGATTTAATTGATGTTGGGGTAGAAAACGGCTTTGTTCACTATGAGCAACTGAAATGAAATGGTCTCGTCTACGACTTGATCTGGCCTGACCTGAGCTGAGCTGACCGCTAGTGTGAATGGGCCTTTAACCGATCGCCCACCACCCTCGATACAAAGGAAACAGCTGATATGATTCTTTTATCAAGATATCAGAAAATCATGGTCTTCATCATTGAAACTTTTTTATCTTTACAAATAATAAAATAGTAGGAACACATATATAGTGCGTTGACTTGCCCTTAAGTAGCGTTCAGATCTTTATGACCTAAAAAATAGAGAAACATGCATTCAAATCTCACCTTAGAAATGGGTAAATAAGACCTAAAAATAACAAAATATGACCCAACATTTAAATTTACTATAGATTAAAACATGCTCAATTAAAATTATTTATTTTATCTAGTAGTGTCGCTTTCATGTAATTTGCTTCCCTGCACTCACTGCACCGTTGGGAATTTAAATTTTTTCCGAAATTATTTTCATAATCCAGTAGAAGAATAGAGTACTAGATTTTTACTTTTTAAAATGGGAATTTATTACAAATTTGTTGTTGATTAGTGTATAAATCATTGGTTATTCTTGTCAGATGTCAGCATTGTATTAGGCCTGTATCACCCAAATGCATCTTCAAGTTCTCGAAAAAGAATTTTCTCCTATTGTCACTTAAAACTTTGTTTTACTGTGAGAAGATTCGTTCGACATCGCAAGATGTCTCGAGAGCTTACTTAAACAGAGTCAGATCACTGCATTTTAATTGTGGTCGTCTTCAGTCAAAACAGACTGTTTTATATCCAGTATTCCTACTCCGCATTTTATCAGGTTTGTTCTTTAGCTTACTAGCAACACTGCCCTCTACTTGACCTATCTCGGTTAACGATTTCCACACTCTAAACCCCTGCTGCATTTTTCCAGATTAAAAGGCGAGCGGAACAATTACGTTTAGAGAATGACAATAATGTATAATTTAATTCTCGATTGGTGAATTTTGACCAATTCAGTGACAATTGGTTTTATTTTTTCCTCCAATGTATGAGAAGAGCACATTTCTCTGAATAATTATCTTAATTTCTTCTCAGCTATAAATTCTTGTGAATTCTAGGCACTATTAAAAAATTACCAGATTTTTCCTCAAAATATGACCATATGACCAAAACTGGGAAAATCGCCTGATTATGCAATTATATGTTATATAAAATACAATTAGAAAATTCAATCAGTGTTTAATTCAGCATTACATCGCAAAAAGAAAGCCTAAGAAAACAAATAAAATCTATGTGCCTTAAAACAGTGTATGTGATTTAATAACATGTACCACACCAATACCCTACCATCATATATCTATGTTTTTACATTTGCATAGATACGTAAAGCTCTCTTACTCTCATATACGCGGAAACTGTTATCTTACTTGCGAGCAGATGACAAAATTAGCCTTTTATACGCCGAAATGGTGTATTTTGAAGCGTACTCAATATAACAGATTGTCTTTGGGATCCAATTAAATGACAGTTTACACATATGAAAATAAAGCGTAAGGCTACACCAATGTTAATATAGCTCAGAAACATAAAATCTTCCAAAGTTTGGCAGTTTCGAGGTATGGCAGAAAAAAATGACCTGCATAAACGAGTTTTTAAAATATTTACGCACAAATTGAATGTAGGAGATGCAAAAAAGTGAATTGCTCCTCTATTTTTTGCTACCTAATTAACTTTTCTTCGGTAACTTATTAGTAATTAACAGTACATATCTCAAATTCTTTCTTAAAGGTAGTGGCGTAACTGTAGACCCTACTGTTGAGGCGCACTACAAATACATCAGATGGGTCCCTCGGATCTCTGGGATCCCATTTTTTAGTTCCTTTACTGTCTCGGGCAGTGACAATGGGCGCGGTCTGTTTAAAGGGGCAGACCCCCTTGTCATCGTAACGGGGGCCCCCTCCGGCTGGGGGCCCATATAATTTTGCCCGTCCTGCCGCCCTATTGTTACGCCATTTGTAAACTCTAGTAACTGTTAAAGTTGTGATTGAATAACAGCTGTTGTCGGTAAAATACTGTCGAAAGTATTATAACATTATTATTGACAAATAAACAGTAGATAACATTTAATCAGATCGCTAATATCTTATGACTGCCTTTACTGCGAAATAAAGTTCTTGGTAGTAGAGACATGAGAATAAACACAGTACTTACCCACAGCTATAGGGGACTGAGCTGCGCTCCCAAAGGCACATTCGCCAGTCACAATCATCAGCACAAACAGAGGGTACACAGAGGGCGTCAACGCCGAAAATATTCTCCCCACTGCAAAGATGGCGTAGCTCACGAAGAACTGCAACTTACGGCCGAACCTGCGAAAGGAATAATGATTAAACAGTTTCCTTTTTATTGTACGCTATGTATGGAATCATACCTAAATTTCAAGTAATTACAATACTGAGAGATAAAGCTGTGGAGATTTAAATTTATTTACTTGTTTCTTGTACTTCTAGTACAGGGTGATTACAATAAAAGTTTAAGTTTCAAAGCGCTCTAAAAAACGAACCACTGATTAGAATGATGTCAAAATTGAACGACGTATTATTGAAGAAGGGGGAAAGAACATGAACCCAAAAAAAAAAAAAAAAAAAAATAGTTCAAAATTTTAGCGACTGATGGCGTCTGTAAGCATCAGGATTTCGTCTACAAATGACAAATCGTAAAACTTATACCGTCAGATGGAAATGGGCTTCGTCTGTCCACAGAATTTTCCATGCGAGCAAGAAATTCCAAAGCAAAACCGTCTCTTGCTGACAGGTCAGAAGGAAACAACTCCTGCACATATAATTATAAATTGCAAATAAGAAAGTCACTGAGACATAGTGATGTCATTGGAACCGCCGTAGGAAGCTGCTATCCTTCTGTAATCTCCCTGATATACACCCAAAAGATGGCGTAGCCCTCGAAAATGCATGTACAGCACTCGAGAATACTTTGCAAAGACTTAGGCCCTAACATTAACTCAAAGTGATTTAAATGCCATCCTAGGTACCTTTGGGGCTAGATTGTTGGTTCCCCATGCAGAGAGTTTTTTATTTGAGTCCGGCCTGGAGCATATGTGGATTTAATTAAGTGTTTTGTCTCAACTTTCGCTTTGATTCTAACAAAAACATTAAGATGTGACTATAATTCCCACCGGGAAAATATCTGCTACTAGTGTAAGCCCATGACAGTTTTTTGCGTATCGTATCGCGTCAAGAATAGTTCCAGTTTTTAGGGTCAAGGATTATAACAGGTTCACCTGGTCTGGCCAGATCTGACCAAATACGAACTTGACCTGTGTTTCACTCTTAGGGTGAATAAAATCTTTTGAGCTTGAATTACTCAGTTCGGGAGGACGCTGGTTCAAATCCCCATCCGGGCATCCAAATTTGAGTTTTCCATGGTTTCCCCAAATCACTCCAGGCGAATGCCGGGATGCTTCCTCCAAAAGGGCCATGGTCGAATTCCTTCCCGTTCCTTCCCTCCTTTAATGACCTTAGCCATCGACGAGGCGTAAAGGCACACGAATTACTCAGAAGTATTAATAGGCGTATTGAACAAGGACAGTGATGATCGCGCTATCGTATAATTGTTTCAAAGGTCGTAGACATTGCTGAAATACAAACTTGAGTTGTATATGACCCTAAAAATTTCATTCTGCAAAATTTGAAGAATTTCTGTTTAAACGGAGTGCGCAATTGCTTCAGAAGAATCACGTTGTATTTTCTATTGAGGCTGGGTAATCTTTGGTCATAGTGTATGTAACTGGCAGAGAACTTATTACAAATTCGATATTATTAAGAAGTTAAGCAACTCAGAATAAATGAATTAATTGCCAGAATATTCGATTCGGTAAAATATTTGGTCTGATTTCCACTTTAAATAACCTAATATCTCACGGACAGGGAACATGAATAAAGACTATTAAAGCAAGTGATCATTAAAATACGTAAAAAGCAAATAAAATGTAATGTATAAATTGAAATTTAGCCTAGGCCGGAATGACAATTGACGTTCCTGATTACAGCAGAAACCTTGATTAATTAAAGTTTTTTTGTATTGCTTTCATTAGCGACTTAATACTGAAAATCAGTTCCATGTTTTTTCAACACTAAAGTTTATCGATATTCTGTTAACTATGAAATGCTAGAGAAAGCAAGCATGAAAGTATTATGGCAATTAATTTGTAGCAGTTGTTTAGTTACCGAATTGTGGACATAACTTCGAATACATTCTAATACTATCTTTGGTCGCTGTTAATTTGCGAGTGACGTCACCATTCTCCAGCCAATAGCTATCGTGGTGAGTGAGTGAGCTTAGGAAATTATATAGTAGATTTATTGCAGAGATGTTATAGAAGACTGAGCAGTAGTCTACCTGTCTCCTGCGTACGCCACGACTAGCCCGACAACGCCGCCTATGACGCGCCCGAGAGACAGCGCGTTGACCAGCTTGATCTCGTCGTCACACACCCAGCCCTGGTCGCTCGAGATGGTCAGGGTGAACCACGTGTCGTCGAACTCCCAGCCGTGCTCACAGGGCACCACCTGGCTCGGGTCCCCAGGAGTCTCAAACATCTCGCATTTGCTGTACGAATCTCCTTTCCTGTACAAAACGGAAGAACACGCCAAACTAAATTAAACATACGCTTACTTTAGCTTATAACCTCTTCAGACCCGAGGTATCATATATGATAACCCCAGGTTTTATTTTTTTCTCGGGCGTGTGCGCGGCTGAACTTTTTCTATTCTGTGGTATCATCTACGACACACACCGTGCTTCTCACAGCTCATTTGTTCGATCTTCTGCCGAGCGTCACAAGTTGGCAGCACTGGTTGGAAACTTGGGATTCTGCAGCTCTACAGCATGTCTTGTTTTCCCTTTTACAAGTGTTTTCATTGCTTTAATAACTTATTAAATCTGTACAGACCTTTCTCAGTAAAAATCAAACTGTAAATTAATGTTATAACTAATTTAAACCCTCTATAAAAAATTAATTATTCTCTCAAAAAAAATTGTCATGGTCCTTCATTGTTAACTAGCATTAACACAAAGTAAATAACACAATAGTAGTTCACTAACACTTTTATTATGAGCTCAGGACTGAAGAGGATATGTTACAGATAGCGGCGTCCTTTTTACCTGGCCTGCGGATGCGTTTTTAAGGAGTTAGCTACGGTACAGTGGCAAGCCCCTGTCGGGTTACCTTATGTTTTTTTTCCTTCCCGGTGCTCAATCGAAAGATTTGTGGGCCTGGAAGTCAGTCTTCATAAAGCCGGTAGTGACAAAACTTCTGAGAGAGCGTCGTGCTTGCATGTCCGTCGACAGCCAGCCTGGGACTGCCCCTGGGTGCTGACAGAACAACACACTGGATGTGATGGGAGGATCACAGCAGCATGAATACCAACTCTATAAAAGAGATGTGCGGCACCAGACATCACGAAATAACTGTTGATCTGTTGACCGGTACAGACAGACTCACACTGAAGACGACGGCGGACTAGTGTGAGAAATCACTTTGAAGACCATTACTTTTTGAGCAATTGAGGAAACATTCGGTCGTCGAGCTATCGGCAATCACCTATCACTGACCCGCTGAGCGTGGCACCGGCACGCGTAGGAATTTTGCTCAGCTTGCAGTCAGCACTCTATTGTTGAAAGTTCAGTCCGAGGCCATCTGTGAAGTACACGCTATGGAGCAGTGTCTGTCGGGCAGTCGTCAAGAGCAGTTGGCAACACTTCTATAGCAACACTAGCGGTGAGCTAAGCTCAGCTCAGCTCAGCTCAAAAATCGCTATACACGTAATCCAATGGGAGCATTCACACTACGCGGCCCGCTCAGGTCAGGGCAAGGCAGCTCACACAGAAGATCAACAATGGTCAAGACCTGACCTGATCTGAGCTGACCGCTAGTGTGAATGCTACCCTGGATTGTGAGCTGAGCTGACCTGAGCTGAACTGAGCTGCCCTGACCGCCACTGTGAATGGGCCTTTATGAGCCTGTCACCCTCCTATTCACCTCCCATCTGGGGCGACTATATGCCTTCAGTTAACAATTCCATTTTGCTCCAAGACAACCCCTGATTACCGTATTGGGGCTTAGATCAATCGTCAACAGTTGGAATCCACTTTGCGGCACGTTATCAATTATATTACTCAGTCTCACAGACAAATAATTTGGCTCCATTTCAAGTCTCGCCTTCCTTCATGTTTAATCCACTTCTAACCTTCAGTCCACAGTGGTGTTGGAACTGAGCCCACGGTAAGATTCTAGCTCAGCTGCCTGAAGAACAAAATAGGACACTTCGAGCAGAGCTGGAATTCGATCAGGTCAGTTGGTCTGCTCACAGAACACATCCACACACGCCCACTAGTCTTGGCCAAACGGAACCTTGATACTACCCCACTAAATATCACAACACAGGCGACCATACACAGGGAAGGTCTCCGGTCTTACATAAAGTAAATGTTATTCAACTATTACCAGAAGGAACAAATGGTGAAACGGATTTCATTGAGCCGGACTCTTTCGAGAACAATCGTAAAATACGAGTACTAAAAAAAAAAAAGCTACGCCACTGGCTGTATTACGTCCATTACCATATCAAAGGAAGTTGAACAAAGCCTGACGACATATTTTTGGGAGAAGACACGTATCGCTCCTCATCAGACAATGCAACTTACTCCAGGTCATGGTTATCACAGACGGCCCCTCTATCTGTATCGAGCATATAACCAGAGAGTTGTCTTCTCCTCCTTTTCTCTAAACAAACTTACCTAATTACTTTTATTCCTTTAATACTGTTTTCCTTCACTCAACTTCAATGAAGGGGACTATTGTTACAGTGACAATAATACGTAAATCCATTTATTTGCAAATTATTTCAAATCAAAAACACGAAATCTTCACAAAGTACTTTTCCAAATCAATTGACAACTCTCATTCTGCCCATTCATACTGACCAAACCTTCTGCCTCTGCGCCATACAAGTCTATGCCATGGCTATTCAATTCTGCGACCTCTCCCGATGGCAAATCTTCAATCACTTCGCGAGGTACTTAAGGCCCCTTTAGACGACCCGACCTGGTCTTCCTAAATCGTGGCCACGCCCCTTCAGCACTGAAAATGGGTCGTCTAAATTGAGCTCCTGGTAACGTTTTTGCCGCGAGACCAGGCAGGAAAGTCGGGTGGACATTCCATCCGATTTAGGGAAAAAGGGTGGGGGTAAGTCGGCAATACTGCGACAAACGACAATGCCTGTAGGCAGCGGTCTGCTCGGAGGGGAAGGTATCAGGAAAGAGGGGGGGGGGTCCAGAGGCGCGGGGTGGCGTGAACGTGACCTTGACTCGCCAGTTGAGAGTGAACAAGGTATAGTCTTTCTGTCCAACCCGCATTTCCAAGACACCACTATCCAACTGAGTGATAGTGGTAAGCGTGTAGTCTTGTCACTTGTGATGTGCATACGCCTCATCGCATATGCCGAGTAATGATCTTCCCTGTACATGTTTAAAGCTTACACACTAATAATATAAGCGCCGTCTCACCTGGGCAGGGTGAGGTTCTTCCACTGGTCGAGAGTGAGGTTAGTGGCCTCTCTTCCAGGGACGTGACACCAGTGGTTGGGCACCACGATCTTCCCTGTATATGTTTAAAGCTTACACACTAATAATATAAGCGCCGTCTCACCTGGGCAGGGTGAGGTTCTTCCACTGGTGGAGAGTGAGGTTAGTGGCCTCCCTTCCAGGGACGTGGCACCAGTGGTTGGGCACCACGATCTTCCCTGTACATGTTTAAAGCTTACACACTAATAATATAAGCGCCGTCTCACCTGGGCAGGGTGAGGTTCTTCCACTGGTGGAGAGTGAGGTTAGTGGCCTCCCTTCCAGGGACGTGGCACCAGTGGTTGGGCACCACGATCTTCCCTGTACATGTTTAAAGCTTAAACACTAATAATATAAACGCCGTCTCACCTGAGCAGGGTGAGGTTCTTCCACTGGTGGAGAGTGAGGTTAGTGGCCTCCCTTCAGGGACGTGGCACCAGTGGTTGGGCACCAGTGGTTGGGCACCACGATCTTCCCTGTATATGTTTAAAGCTTACACACTAATAATATAAGCGCCGTCTCACCTGGGCAGGGTGAGGTTCTTCCACTGGTCGAGAGTGAGGTTAGTGGCCTCCCTTCCAGGGACGTGGCACCAGTGGTAGGGCACCACGATCTTCCCTGTATATGTTTAAAGCTTACACACTAATAATATAAGCGCCGTCTCACCTGGGCAGGGTGAGGTTCTTCCACTGGTGGAGAGTGAGGTTAGTGGCCTCCCTTCCAGGGACGTGGCACCAGTGGTTGGGCACCACGATCTTCCCTGTACATGTTTAAAGCTTACACACTAATAATATAAACGCCGTCTCACCTGAGCAGGGTGAGGTTCTTCCACTGGTGGAGAGTGAGGTTAGTGGCCTCCCTTCCAGGGACGTGGCACCAGTGGTTGGGCACCAGTGGTTGGGCACCAGTGGTTGGGCACCACGATCTTCCCTGTATATGTTTAAAGCTTACACACTAATAATATAAGCGCCGTCTCACCTGGGCAGGGTGAGGTTCTTCCACTGGTCGAGAGTGAGGTTAGTGGCCTCCCTTCCAGGGACGTGGCACCAGTGGTTGGGCACCACGATCTTCCCTGTATATGTTTAAAGCTTACACACTAATAATATAAGCGCCGTCTCACCTGGGCAGGGTGAGGTTCTTCCACTGGTCGAGAGTGAGGTTAGTGGCCTCCCTTCCAGGGACGTGGCACCAGTGGTTGGGCACCACGATCTTCCCTGTACATGTTTAAAGCTTACACACTAATAATATAAGCGCCGTCTCACCTGGGCAGGGTGAGGTTCTTCCACTGGTGGAGAGTGAGGTTAGTGGCCTCCCTTCCAGGGACGTGGCACCAGTGGTTGGGCACCACGATCCTTCCCTGTACATGTTTAAAGCTTAAACACTAATAATATAAACGCCGTCTCACCTGAGCAGGGTGAGGTTCTTCCACTGGTGGAGAGTGAGGTTAGTGGCCTCCCTTCCAGGGACGTGGCACCAGTGGTTGGGCACCAGTGGTTGGGCACCACGATCTTCCCTGTATATGTTTAAAGCTTACACACTAATAATATAAGCGCCGTCTCACCTGGGCAGGGTGAGGTTCTTCCACTGGTCGAGAGTGAGGTTAGTGGCCTCCCTTCAGGGACGTGGCACCAGTGGTAGGGCACCACGATCTTCCCTGTATATGTTTAAAGCTTACACACTAATAATATAAGCGCCGTCTCACCTGGGCAGGGTGAGGTTCTTCCACTGGTGGAGAGTGAGGTTAGTGGCCTCCCTTCCAGGGACGTGGCACCAGTGGTTGGGCACCACGATCTTCCCTGTACATGTTTAAAGCTTACACACTAATAATATAAACGCCGTCTCACCTGAGCAGGGTGAGGTTCTTCCACTGGTGGAGAGTGAGGTTAGTGGCCTCCCTTCAGGGACGTGGCACCAGTGGTTGGGCACCAGTGGTTGGGCACCAGTGGTTGGGCACCACGATCTTCCCTGTATATGTTTAAAGCTTACACACTAATAATATAAGCGCCGTCTCACCTGGGCAGGGTGAGGTTCTTCCACTGGTCGAGAGTGAGGTTAGTGGCCTCCCTTCCAGGGACGTGGCACCAGTGGTTGGGCACCACGATCTTCCCTGTATATGTTTAAAGCTTACACACTAATAATATAAGCGCCGTCTCACCTGGGCAGGGTGAGGTTCTTCCACTGGTCGAGAGTGAGGTTAGTGGCCTCCCTTCCAGGGACGTGGCACCAGTGGTTGGGCACCAGTGGTTGGGCACCACGATCTTCCCTGTACATGTTTAAAGGTTACACACTAATAATATAAGCGCCGTCTCACCTGGGCAGGGTGATGTTCTTCCACTGTTCGAGAGTGAGGTTAGTGGCCTCCCTTCCAGGGACGTGGCACCAGTGGTTCGGCACCAGTGGTTGGGCACCACGATCTTCCCTGTACATGTTTAAAGGTTACACACTAATAATATAAGCGCCGTCTCACCTGGGTAGGGTGATGTTCTTCCACTGGTCGAGAGTGAGGTTAGTGGCCTCCCTTCCAGGGACGTGGCACCATTGGTTGGGCACCACGATCTTCCCTGTACATGTTTAAAGGTTACACACTAATAATATAAGCGCCGTCTCACCTGGGCAGGGTGATGTTCTTCCACTGGTCGAGAGTGAGGTTAGTGGCCTCCCTTCCAGGGACGTGGCACCAGTGGTTCGGCACCACGATCGACAGCAGCAAAGTAGACATCGACATCGCGGCGAGAGCTATCGATGCGTAGCCAAAGACGAAGTTGAAGCGCCTCTGGTACCATCCTCTCGAGCCGATGTCCTCCAGGATGTCTTCAAACACCACATCTCTCGACGTCTCACCTCTCAGTGCCTTTAACTGTGCAAAAATTAATGTCGACGAAAGTTGAGAGACCAGTGTCACCCCGCGTATTTCAGCGAGATAGGTTTTTTGCGAACTTACAAAGTCCAGACTTTTTTCACACTTCGGTGCTATACTGTTACCGCTGTTTTCTAATGTTTTTGAAGTGTAATCAATAGAATTATAATTCACAGCACGCATCAGAAAGCTCAATTTGAGTTTAAAACTTAGAAATTATTAAAAAATACTAGCCAAAAATAACGGGTTTAATGGTGTGTTCTAACAATTCATTTCTCTGCAATTGCCTAAAAAATATATTTGTTGTTATGTAATTCTCATAATTTTATTTTGTAATTTGCACATATTTCGATTTTAGTTTACACAGCGCTACAGATGGAAGTTCTACTGAATGAATTATGTCAGAATTAGGTAACCAATTAAATTAAAAATAAATTAGGAAATCCAGAACCGTATGCTGTAGCGCATGATATTGGTTTTGTTCCTGGTCCAGGTCTCATTCAGAACGATAAATACGGAACTACTTCCATCCGTATCAAAATATCGTAATTTCAATAACTTGGAACTTATGATTGCAACTTAAATTATTTGTTAATATAAATTCATCGTGAATTATTCCGTAAATAAATGTGCCAGTTTTCATTCTGTTCAAAATTCATAGATGTTACTGTGAATACGTTCATCATATTACGATCTAAATTTGACCCACTGGAAATATTTGCATGCTTCTGATACAGTGACATCAGAAATAACAGCAACGAAGAATTAATATATTCATTTAAACGCAGTATATTACTTTTCCTTTAGTGTTTAGGCCATAGACGCCGGCAAGATTTTTTTTGAGGGAGGTACATCTGTATTTTTTTATATGGGATGGATAACAAAGGGTATTAGAATCTCTAGTAAAACAAAGAGGGACCTTTATTTAAAAATGAGAGAATCAGATAACTATGCGCTGAAAGTTCACTATAAACTTTATTCTAAAATACTAAGAAATGTAATAAGGAAGGCCAAGAACAAGTACATATCGGCGAAAATAGAAAATTCAGACAATAAAATGAGAACAATATGGAATATAATAAAGACTGAAACAGGAAAAACTGTAAATCACTCTAAAGACATAAAAATAGAACAAAATGGACATGTGTATAGCGAAGTAGGGGAGGTTTGTGAAATATTTAACAAACATTTTACGTCAGTAGTAGATAAATTAGGCATAGAAAAGCAATCCCCACATAGTGCTCTAAGGCTTCTTGAGACTGCTTTCCCAAATAGCTTTGTGGAGATGAAATTGCCACCAGTAACAGTCTCAGAAATAAATAAACTCATTAAACAATTAAAACCTAAAAATTCTTCCAGCTATGACAATATTTCAAGTAAATTACTGAAAAGATGTTCAGACTGTATCAGTCATGTACTTGCTCACATTTGTAATGAATCCTTAATACAAGGTGTTTTTCCCGATAGACTAAAATATGCTGTTGTAAAACCATTATTTAAAAAAGGAGACGTAACATGTGTAGACAACTATCGTCCCATTTCATTACTTTCAACATTCTCAAAGGTTTTTGAAAAAGTCATGTATAGTAGAGTAATAAAACATGTTACACACTATAATATCCTAACTAATTCACAATTTGGGTTCAAAAAAGGATCATCCATAGAAATGGCTATATATTCATTTTTAAATAACACATTTGAGGAACTGAATAATAAAATGAATCCTGTAGGAATATTTTGTGATCTTGCAAAAGCATTTGACTGTGTAAATCATGAATTACTTTTGAAAAAAATGGAATACTATGGTATTTTTGGGACCGCAGGTAAATGGTTTAAATCATACATTGAAAGCCGAATGCAAAAAGTTTCAATTTTTGATTCTAAAATAAGTAAAGATGCTTCATCAGACTGGGAGAAAATAAAACATGGAATTCCACAAGGCTCTGTCTTAGGTCCCCTCCTCTTTCTGTTATACATCAATGACCTTCCTGGAAATTTATCTGACAAAGTTAAGAGTGTTTTATTTGCAGATGACACTAACCTGACTGTGCGTAAAACACCAAACAGTACTATAGAATTTAATGTAAATGAAGTACTTAGAGTAGTAGCAAATTGGTTTAAGGCAAATTCATTCAAATTAAATTTTGAAAAAACACATTATATTAGGTTTAAAACAAAAAACTATGCACAGCCAGATATATGTATAAACTATAAAAACAACAAAATCTTAGAAACAGAGAGTATAAAATTTCTTGGTATTAAAATAGATCAGAAACTCTGTTGGCATGATCATATCACTACACTACTGGCAAAGTTAAGTAGTGCCACCTTCGCAATACGAACACTTTCTCTAACAGCAGATCTAGAATTAATGAAACAGGTGTACTCCTCATATTTTCATTCAGTAATGTCATATGGCATAATTTTTTGGGGAAACTCTTCACAAAGTAAAAAAGTTTTCATAGCACAGAAAAGAGCTATTAGGTTTCTGTGTAGGGTAAAACCAAGAACTTCTTGCAGACAACTCTTTAAGAAACTCAATATTCTTACAATGTATTCTCAGTATATATATTCTCTCATGAGCTTTGTCATAGAAAATTTTAACCTGTTTACACCTAATTCACAGGTACACAGTTTCAATACAAGAAACAGAAATAACTTGCATAAAACACAAACATCTCTGTCATTAGTACAAAGAGGAGTTAATTATTCTGGGATACATCTGTTTAATAAACTACCTAATCGTATAAAACAGCTTTCAGATAATAAAGATGTATTCAAACAAAAACTTAGAGATTATCTTATTGGCAACTCCTTCTACTCCATTCAAGAATTTGAAGAAAATAATTAATTGTACTCATTATGACGTTAGCAAAACTCAGTTGCAAAAATGTATGTTTATTATTATTTCTTGTATTTGTAAAATATGTATATATATATATATATACTATGATATGACTCATATTATGTGTATATGTATCAACAATGACATGTTTCACATCCCAGAGGTACTTCCTCAGCAGGGATCCATGGAACAAGATTGATAAATAAATAAATAAATAAATACATTATATATAACACTTATTACTTATTAACTAAGGATACTGTATTTATTGACAAGGTCTTGAACAAATTTGGACAACAACCTAGGAGCTTTAAGTTATTATTCAAAGAGTGAATTAATAATAAAATTTTTGTTTCTTAATCTTTTTCTGTGTACTTTCTTTCATAGCAAGTGGGTGCAAGTGCGCCTATGGTTTAGGCAAATCATTCCTTCCAGTGTATTATAACAGTGACTTAAAATATTTACATTCAATACAAAAATCTTGTAACCCCGTCGAAAATGACGTGTTGAATGCAGTATTTTAGTAATTAATTTCTTCGCTGACGAAGAACAATTTTCATCAAATAACAATCATAATCTTGAAAATAATGTAATGTAGATATTTGTTAACTTACTGTAACAAAGATATTGCTGGTCAGAATGTATATAAAAAATCTTTCTCCAACGAATTTTAATTAAGAAAAAGCAACTAGTAATTAATATGTGAATTTCAATGAAATACGTGTTTTTGTTTCAGTGTTCTGACAGTCAATTTATTCACGGATGCTCAGCTAAATAGAAATGTTATTAAATAACGCGCTTAATCTCGAACATCTCCATTCGATGTTTGTTGTGCAATGGCGGCGGGAAGTGTGACGTCATATCCTGACGTCATAGTGTGACGTCATGGCGTGACATATGACCAAATCTTGCGTTTTATAAGTATTGATGATAAAAGAAATTGATTCTATGGGTGCCTAGAGTCTGATTGGAGAGGAGGGTGAATCTGTTACGAACCTCGTGCTGGGTGTCATCTGTAGTTCTTTCGTTGTCCATCGGTACCGGCTGCAACCTGCCAAATACAAAATATTACATTCCTCCCTACCACGTCACCCATGCTAATTAGCAGCACCGCGAGAAAGAGTAGGGAGGACGATGACAATAGATTAGTGCTTGAGTAGTATAGTCAGAGAACATGAACAATATACCTCAGGCTGCAAGGGACCTTAAATTAAAAAGTGTGCGTAAATCCTAAATAGGTGTGAACAAAGAAGGGCTGCTAGATTTGTCTATGGAAATTACTGCTGAACGCAATCAGTAACTGATATGATAAAAAGAAAAATGGGATTCATTAGAAGATAGGAGGAAGGTGAAGAAAGTGCTGGGAGTGTACAAGGCGTATATTGACGGTGAGGCGTAGAAAGATACTGGCGGAAGAGTTAAGAGTGGTGCGTCGAAGGTAAAAGATGACCATGACCACAAGCAAGCCTCCAATTTCAGGAATAATTTAGTTTCGTAGGGAATGGAATCAGGAATTGAAATAAATTACCAATGGGAAGTGATGAATAATTTACCAAAAACACTGAAAGAATTTAAAATTAAAAATTATTGAGGAGAAAAGTAGTCGGGTACAAGAAAGGGCAAAAATGTATTTGCAGAGAAATTACCACCAGAGCGTTCGCTTCATCACAAATAAATTGAATTAAAAAGTAATTACAGGAAATTGCCACTGTGGCACAAGCCCAATCCCAAATGATTAATTAATGATCATATCCACAGATTATTCAACTGATATAGAAGATTTAAGAAACAGGAAATATTTCGAAGGATTTTAATAAAAACTTCATTTTCTCATTCTAGAAGAAAGTTCAAGGTGATGACTATGAGAATTATCGCACAATAGTTTTCACGTCCCATGCATCGACCAGTATAATATTCTGTTAAAAAAAAAATGACATGGAATAAATATTAGATGACCATCAATTTGATTTTGGAGAAAAAAGGGATACAAAGGAAGCGATTCTGGCCTTGAGATTACCATCCGTTATTCTTCAGTAACACGATATATGTTAAATGAAAGGCGCTAAGCAGCGAATACGTACAACAAATTAGGATAGTTACCTTCACATGATGGATGGGGGGCGCGAACACATAAAAGACAGAAAAGACTGGTACAGAAATTTTAGGGTAAGTGATAGCGGAAATTTTTTTTTTAGTTCAGCAGAAACGGACAATATAAGAAATTACCCCAAGTCAAATCCGAAGCATCCATCGCATATTCGAATAGTATCTTCAAAATTTAAATACGCGAATTGCTACTGTAAATTCTTAGCACTCATCATTTCGTTAAGGCCTGTTCACAATTCGCAGTCGTAAAAAAAGTATCACCATCGTGAAGTCGAAAGCATTTTTATAATGTCAAAAACAACAAACAGCGGCTCAAAAAATAATTTGCGTTTTGTTGTTACAGATCTTTTTCTAGATGGCATGACAAAACTTTTTATATATATATTTCAAGTAACGCTGAGCCAATAAACAAGATCGAGTGTTCAATTTCTGGCAAGGATTATCAAAATTTCGTGAAATCGTACCCGCATTATTAATGTTTGAAAGAAACAGCAGATTTTGAGTATAATGTTAACGTTCGAAAGTTGCTGGACAGATTTTACGTCAAATCCTAAACTTTCAAGGTATATTGGATATTGTATGTTTGATGGTGTGAGTAATCTGTGGCTGAGATTATATCAAGAATCTCTGGCGCATGTATGTTTAGGATTATGAACAGCTGATCATTTCTTTTTCCATGCTTCTGTCACGTAGAGACGTTAAAAAAAAAAAAAAAAAAAAAAAAAAAAAAAAAAAAAAAAAAAACAGTATATTTAAAGCTTCAAAATGTGAGTCCTCTCAAGATAGATTCAGTATTTTTTAGGGTCACAGCCCACTTAAAGATTTATATATTTCGAGAAGAGGTGTGGCGTTCATATCGTTATGCAATAATTAAAATTTTGTCTTGGGCTGTATAAGAAAAATGCAGTTATTAAAAAAGAAAGTAGTTGAGTTCCCAACCGCTTAACAGACTATCCGTGACTATACACGAAAATTATCAGAAACGAGTGCTAAAGGCGCGTTTCGTTTGTAATTTACCAAATCCACAGATCATGGACTTTATTCGACACAGTGTTTGTTAGATTGATCGAGAAATTAAAATCATGAGCAGTTTTTTCTTATTACGGTTACAATAAGCCGAGCGTTTCGTTTATAAAGTATGAACAAATGGAAACTGAATAAAACTTTAACTGCTATAAAAAAATATTTGATACAAACGTTGAAACTAGCCTCCCACACTCCAGCTTCTATCGTTTAGAACATTTAACTAAATATCTTACTTAAAATTTTGTAAAATTATATTGTTGTAAAAATAAAGGAGCCCGACTTTCTTTTTCTGCTCTAGCGTGTAATGTACGGATGTTTATAGTTTGTTAAGTAGAAAACTCACCTATTTTTTTAAATTTTATTCTTTTAAAAATAAGGACGTAATTATTGAATTTACATATTTTTTCCTAATATCTACAATATCCTGCATTTAAACAACAAATATAAGCTTCTAGCAAAAAAAAAAAAAAAAAAAATATTGCTCCTAATTAAGAGTTTATTTCATATTGACGTACCTATAATATCTTTAGTTGTTAATGATTCTACAAGTGGTTGTCAGGTGTTAATTTTTGTACCAAGCGACCTATCTCTGACCTAACACATAATGTCTTGAGATTACGCAACCGTCATTGCCCTACACTCGACTAGCACGTTATCTGTTTATAACTTCGCCCTGTGCAAATTGTCTATTTCCATTCTTTATATCAGAGATTTTATCATCGTCGTAAAAAAAATGGCAATAATAAATGCCAGAAACACAATTCATAGAGAAATTTCGGCCGAACTGCGAGAACGATAAAACTGAAATGGCATATGGAACGATCGCACAGGTATCCTATCTTCAGGATTAGGCCGTATGGCAATAACGCAGAATTCCTACAGTAAATTAGTGATGGGTGTAATGCAAAACTGAAACATTACAGAACAGTTATCCTAGCAGAAGAGACTAAAACTTCAGGAGGTCCTTCAAAAATGTCAGTAATTGAAAAGCTAAGCGCGAAATTCTTAGTGAAAAAGTTTACCTGACACAAGAAAATGGAATTTGGATGGAGAAGCGAGCTGCCGACCTCTATACTCTCACAAACCGTTTCATCATCACTGTACGTAGGAAACGTTGGATATAATTTGGACACTTTTTAGGATGGATAACAATAGACTCTCAATTCCAAAACTACGAAGATAGATTGGTTCGAGGAAGCAAGGAGAAATCTTGGTGAGTGTAGGACATCATGAAAAGACGCGGCCTTTTCAGAACTTCGGCAAGTAAGGACATATCTGATGTGAATTATGGAAGCAGGACAGGTACAAAGAGGTTAGAAGAGTGGAAGAAACAACACAGAGTTCATAAAGAGATTCAGGAAGGATGGGAAGGCGAAAAGTCATCAACCCAACCAACAAGTTCTAGCGCGCTCTGTGAATGGGCATAGCGAAGAAAGGAAGAAGAAAAGCCAGAAAGTTTTATCGCTAGTTTCTCCCGCATGTGCTTTATAACTCGTGCCAACTCACCTGCCTCCGTGCACCGTCGAGCAGCTACTGGCGAGTGAGACAAGCATTGCACCTCAACTCAAGAGTTCAGCGAACCCCCGTCGACAGTACTGTGCACAACTTTTCTCGTATTTATCTTTATTTAAGACCTGTAGAAGCAATGAATGGATATAAGGGCCGAAACACATCCAATGAAGAGGAGACCACGCGTGGTTGGTGGGCGGTAACCTTTGGCCTGAGAAACGGGAGGACATGGGTACGAATCCACCTCCGGCCACCCAGAATCGGTATGCAGAAATCACTCCAGACGAACGCGGAAAGGCTCCTTCAAAATGCAATAGCCGATCCCCCTCCTCCGCCTAATGACATCGACATAGCGTTAAAAAAAAAAAAAAAAAAAAAAAAAGACATCGCATGGAGATGCTTTGGTGTCGCCATTTGTCTACCAACCACTAATCCCGAAGTTTATTAACAGAAAGAGATGCACAATGAACGGAACGGAACGGAACTGAGATAGACAATTTGAGCCCCAGAAAGAAAGCTCTCGTTCTCCTGAATTTATATCAAAGATATCGTTTTTATTGAAAAAAGGAAACAGTCTCAATAAAAGCCGGTGAATTATATTATCATTTTACCACAGAAAATAATCCGTCACAAGCGTAATCAAAATCATTATTATTATTATTAATAATTTTAATTGCGATGGAGCTAACGCTGCGGTGGTAATGCCCCTAGTCATCTAATTACCCCTTTCTATTTTTTTAAAATTATTTTACATTTGGAGTGTTAAATTATTAGTATAATAAATGGATTATTTATTTATATAAAAGTTTATTTTATTTGTACCTTTTGTATCAGGGTATATCAAAATATATGTTTTATTTACTATTCTCGATTTAAATATAAATTAAAGTTAATGTTGTATATTTATTTCTAATTTATATTTAGAGGTGTTATATCATTCGTCATTTAAGATATCTAGTTTCTTTAGATAAAATTTAATTTTAACAAAGATTTTAATTTTTTATTTATTGATATTTTATAATTTTTGTTTTATTATTTAGGGGATTAGCTCTAAATATATTTATAATATTTATTTGATTTTTTATTAATAGGCTTTAAATCAGCTATTTATTTGATTACGTTTTAGTTCATACAATTATATAATAATTTTATAAAAATTACTTTTCCAATTTACAAATTTTAATTTTAAATTCCTTAAGCGTTTTTGGTAAATTATTCACCCCTTCACTTGGTAATTTGTTGCAGTACCTTACACGCTTAACAACAACAACAAAAATTCTTATGCATGAAATCGAGCGCCAGCTTGTGGTCATGGTCGCATTTCTCCTTCCATGTACTATTCCTAATTCTTGGACCAATATCCCTCCAACCTCCATCACCAACATACATTCCCAGCACTCTCTTCACCCTCCTCCTTTCATCCAATGAGTCCCAATCCAGCTCCTTTATCATATCAGTTACTGACTGGGTCCTGAGGTAATTTTCACAAACAAATCTAGCTGCTCTTCATTGCCACCTTCCAACTCCTGTATTTGAAAATGATGATATGATAACACCTTCCAGGATTGAAACACACGAACGCAAATATTTACGTGACAGTCAGTCTTCCCGCCTGTTATAGTGACACTGGTGTACAGCTATCGCCACAAAGGTTCACTAAGTTTTGTTGAAAATGCCGTTTGGCAACGCCAGTATCTCTGCATATCAGTTCTGCCGGCTCAAAAATCACAAATTAAATGTATTGATATTTCTGTCACTATACCTCTTTATAGCCATACAAAACTGAAATTTGTGGTTGCCAATGGATTTGCAGACTAGTTTAGTTGCGATCATTTTCTTTAAAATTAGTTTTCTGAAACATCAATCTGACTCGTACAAAATCACTGTCGACGATTTGTAGTGCCATATCAAAAAATGTCTGATGTTTATCTTTGCCTATGCGATGTAAGAAAAGATGTTTTGAGGTGACAAAGTTGGTGACTGAAAATCACTTCCCCTCTGTCTTAATCCAGCAGAATAATTAACTGACTGCGCAGGTAGGCGTCTTAGATATACGGATTCGCATCAAATAATTCTTTATCCGTTATACAACGAGTTGTTCTGTGTCCTTCTTTAATACTTGTGATGCCTTTCAGATCTTAAAATTTTGTAGAGTGAACTGTAAGAGTCAAATACAGATCTAGTTCGTCTTACAGTCATATCAGCTCACGCAGTCCGATATTCGACCCTAAAATTTCATTTCTCGTCCCTAAAAACTCGTGTAGTGTCACTTGTAGGCTCTACGCAGTGCATTTGAGGCTTGAATCGACATCAAGATGTTCAGCTACGTCAGTCAGCAATAATCTTTCACCCAAAAATTCATTTTTTCTTCCTTTTGCCCTAGACCAGGGGTGGCCAACACGCAGCCCACGTGTCGTTTGCGGCCCGCGGAGCCAAATCATCACAGACGCGAACTTTCAACGGTACTATCAAACACCGTCAGGGGCGGATCCAGGATTTTGGTTTGGGGGGCTTGGCTTGAGTGAATTTCGGTTCAGAGTGCTTGCCTTCAGTGGATTTTCGTTTTTTTTTTTTGGGGGGGGGGGGACTTGAGTCGGCCATGGGGTAGTCTACGGGCCTCGTATCCGTAGAACTAAAAAAAAAAAAAAAAAAATCTTCAAAATTACAATGTCGGGGATGGACCTAGATACATTTGGGGGGGGCTTGAGCCCCCTAGCCCCCCCCTGGATCCGCCCCTGAACACAGTAACACTAAGTTAAGCTATTTTAAACCATTATCCATAACTCGCTTAATCTTTCGAGGATGGACACCTCGACTGCATGACTTAGGTGCAGGTCATGTACGAAGCTGAAATGATTCTTCGATAGTTTGTGTCCGTGATAGCTCTCCTAGCAATGTGGTTATCAAATAGTTAACTTTACTAGATCAAAGGAGTTGAACCACCGTCAATTCCAAGAATTTCTCAAGCATTTAATGACCTCACATTTTATGCTGAGTAAAATAGCTGACCCGTACAAAATTTTTTAAAAACATAGTTTAATTTGAAGCAATAAATACAATCATTTTATGCAAACAAGTCAAAAAGTACCCCAGAGTTTTGAGAGGTTTGCGACTGTGCGTTTTTAATCGATATAAATAGCCATGTAAGTAACCTGAACTTTCGGGGTTTTTTTTAACTGCTTAACGTCTCTCTAACAACGAGGTCTTTAGAGACGGGAAAGGATGGGGGGGGGGGGGGCAAGGAATGGGAAGGAATTCGGCCAAAGCCTTTTGAAGGAAGCATCCCGGCATTTGCCTGGAGTGATTTGGGAAACCATGGAAAACCCAAACCTGGATGCCCGGACGGGGATTCGAACCGCCGTTCTCCCGAATGCGAGGCCAGAACGCTAACCGTTACACCACCACGCTCGATCTGAACATTCATCTGCAAGGCAAGGACTAATAGTTAGATCTTGTTGCTGCATTCCAAATGAAAGTCGGGCTATGGGAACAATAGTTTGGATATAGAAATTTTACCCACCATATTGCAAGCAGACGTGACACAAATGTTGTTGAATAAATACGGTTCATTAATATCAGAATAAACCTTGAGTTTGAAATTCTATTTCAAAAATCATTGTGTTCCTTTATCTACATTTGCAACGTCATTTTACGCAGTGGTAAATTCATTGCCAGAAAATATGCAAATTGAAAATTGTGTAATGAAGTGTGAAGCATTTCGGATGGAGAAATTCCACCAGGTTGGTTTGGAAGAATTCTACAAAAAATATTCGGAAATATCAGCAAAAACTCTAGCAGTGTTGGGAGAATTATCATCCTACGTTTTACAGACATGTTTTGGGATGATTTCGAAAAACTTGTGTGTAAACAACATTTTAAATCGGATGAAGGATGTTACGACACAACATAGAACACCAATGTTCATTTGGAGAACTTTTTGCGAGAAACCATCACACCATCAACGTTGATGCATTTATTTCTTCCAAAAGAAAGTCAAAAGTCGCATTAAAATATCTTTTCTAATCCTTCATTAAACATGTATGTTTCATTATCAGTGGGTTTTTTTTTTTTTCAACAAATTTTTTTAAAGTTTTTTTTTTTCAGATAAAGTGTTGTTTGCAAATGCGGTCACGTGTTTACACTGCTACCCTGTCTGCACGTGGCAGTTGCTTCACAGTGCGATGAGGATGTTTGTGCTATCGCTGCACGCGTGTCCAGCTAGTTGTGCATGCTCTATCTACAGGCGCCATCACTGCACAGACATTAGTCCCGTGCCACGTGGGAACTCTGGTCACAGAAACTTGGGGAATTGCAGCAGTCCGAAAACAGGATGACCAGATAAAGAACATCACAATATTTACGTAAAAGGCGATTATCAGCATTTGAAATATATATATATATATATATATAAATCTCTGTGAACGTCGAAGGATGAAAAAGAAACAAAAAAACGCACAGATTTAAACGTCATTCTTGGAAATTTGGCAGAAGGAGAAGTTATAAGATGTATTATTATAAAGAGAGAGATTTTCCTCACTACAGAGGTTTTTCTCCAACACGACAATAAAGAATTCGGAACATAGATCTTGACTTCATCTTCTCAAAATATTCCTCCAGATATTTCGATTGTGTATATCTTCCTCTTCTGCACCAAGTCCTCCCATTGCTGTTTGTACACTTTGGAGCCAGGTAAACACAGGCCGTCCTCTTTTCCTCCTTCCTTTAACTTCCCATTCTTGTACCAGTTTTGGTATCCTAGTGTCTTCCATCCTTCTTACACGACCATACCATTCCAGTCTTTTTCGTTCTATAACATCATACATTTCTTGTTTCACTTCCATTAGCCTTATTATTTCGGTATTACTTACTTTTTCTTTTCTTGATATTCTTGCTGATCTTCTCCAGAAATCCATTTCTAATGCTTTCAGCTTCTTGATCTGTTTTTGGTTGATTGTCCAGCTTTCTGATCCATATAAGACTATACTTTCAAATAATGATTTGAATATAATTCTTTTTGTTCTATCCATAACACTCTTGCTCCATAGAAGTGAATTTAGCATCCCGATTACTTTCCGGCCATTAGTAATTCTTTTATTAATTTCCATATTCGATTTTCCTTCTAGTTCTAAAATTGAACCCAAATAGCAAAAATTATTTACCTTTTTAATTTTTATTCCATCAATGTACAATTCATCCAGATCATTAGTAAGATATTCTGTTTTTTTTTTTTTTTTTAGTTAATCTTCAAGCCCCATTTTTGATATTCTTTTGACAGTTGATTACATATGTAATTTACATCCTCACAATCTTGTGCTATGATGACTTGATCACCAGAAAATAGTAAATGATGTAGATATTTTCCATCTATTATTTCTAAACCCATTCTATTACACTTTTTAGACCATGTTCTCAAACTAACATCTATATAAATTTTAAATAGGGTTGGTGACATAGGGCATCCTTGCAGAAGACCTTTACTTTTTTTAAATTTTTGTGATAATCCATGACTAGTTTTTATTTGGCATGTGTTATTTATGTACATTTGTTGTATTATTTTTACTAAGCAGTTACCTACTGTATATATGACATATGTAATGCTTTCCATAACATATTTCTTGGAACAGTATCATACGCTTTTTCTAAATCTATAAAAGTTAATCCTATATTTTTTGATTTTTCGTTGTATTTTTCTAGAATCTGTCGTAACGTGAAAATGTGGTCTATACATGACCTACCTGCCGTAAATTCACATTCTTCTTCTTGAGTCTTATACTGTGTTTCTAATCTATTTTTTATTAATTTGGCAAAAATTTTCATCAATGAATTCATAATACAAATCCCACGATAATTTGAACATACTTTGCGGTAACCTAATGTCATTTCCTTAGGTATTGGGTCTCCATGTAATATTTTACTGAACAATTTTGTTATAAGCTTTACAACTTTATCACCACCATATTTATAAGATGTATAAAACAATAAAAAAAATACTTTTGCTTATTGTTTTAAGCCTAGTTGAGTTCAGGGTCATTAGAGGACTGTGGAAAAGTAACGGGAAGGAAATTAGTCATGCCCTTTTGAAGGAACCATCCTCGCATTCGCCTGGTATTGTTAAGGGAAAATCATGAAAACCCGAATGTGAATGGCCAGACGAGGATTCGAATGCACGGCCCGAACCTTACTGCCCCCCCCCCCCCACCACGTTCATTATTGTAATAGCTACTTATGTAACTATATTTACAATGGCATAACTTTAGTCTGAGTATTTCCTTTACGTTACGTTGACTAATCCGACTGTAGAATTCGTAGCCATGGAGGTCAATAATGTGTACTGGAGTACTTAACACCAACAACTACTGTTGATTTGTCCGGTTTGTTATGGGTTCCAAAGCAACAAAGTCTTCATTATTTTTGTGGTAATATTATTGGTGTTTCAGAATGACCGAATCTGTGGCAGATAGTCGAGACTGTTCTCAATTGGTATCAGAATGGACACATTACCACCTCCTCGTCGCAGAATAAAATAAATCTCGCTTCAATCGAAAAGACAGCAAATGCTTAACAGCTAATGTATACTTACTGCATGGACTGTATTTAAATTTTGTCACTAAAAATTAATTTAACTGTGAAGGAGCTGTATCCTCATTTACCAACCTTTGCGTTTGATGAATTTTTATCTAAAAAATTTTCACTATTCCAAGAAAATTGTTCGGCATTTCTTTAACTTTTTTACCTACGAGAGAACGTTTTCCCACTCTCTTAAAGCAGGTGCAAGATTATCAGCCATTCACATCTCTTCCCTTAAATGTATTTACCCCTAATTCCTCAACTAAAATCCAGTCATCATCGCCAGTATATACTTTGTACATTCCCAGCTGTCTCTTCACCCTCCTAATGTCTTCCAATGACTCCCAATCCAGTTCCTTTATCATACCGGTTACTGACTGGATCCTGCGGTAATTTGCACAAACACATGTAGTTGCTCTTCTTTACACGACCTCCAACTCTTGTATTTGATACCCAAAATGTGGGTCCCATACTACACTGTCGTATTCAAGGAATGGTATGACCAAGCTCTTTTACCCCAACTACATCATTTCCCGGAGCACCCTCTCATACAATCTCGAGCAGATCCTGGATTTTGAAACCTATGGTTTATGTAACAGAACGCAAGTTATTTCACAACGTGCGTAATTGGGTAAGAGGGGCTACCATAAAGATCCCATAACAACAAAAACATCAAATTAACAAAATAGTTCAACGTGAGGAAGAGTTCATAGTCAGGAAGGACTGTTGCAGAGGTTAAATAGCAACAAAATGCGACTAAAACAACAAGTGCAATAATCGAATCCGAGTATTTTTTCGGCTTCGCACAAGCCTTCTCAACACAAGTGTCAAACGAAACCTTTAATGCTTTGTTAAAATTCAGTCGTTAAATCATTTGGTTATTTTTCAACTTATTAAATAATATCTGGTTATATTTCACAATAAACATTGCAGTCAAAACTAAAATGTCTCGGATTTATTGCATACGTTGCTGAAGCACGCTTCTTGTCTTCATTAAAATTCAGTTTGAAAACGTTGCCTGCTCTTTTACCTCAATAAATATTATATCTCAGTATTTTCAAATTCTGAAAAAAAAATTGACCTCATCGTCAATCAAAACTGGAAATTGCGTGTAATATTCTGGAAAATTTCCTTTTCTCTTATATATTTTTACTTGACTTCCCTTACTGATAATATTAAAAGCCATTTTTGCTCAATATTTATCTTTGTCTCTGTTACCTTTTATCATTTCATCACTTACCTCAGCAATAACAATCAACTTAATGACATTTATAAATCTCCCCGTGGAGTCAACATCATCCATGTCCAATCTGCCTTCACTCATTGGTGCAGTTTCAGATTATGTGCTATCATGCTGCTGTACATCATTTATAACAGTCGACTGAAAGAACTTTCATGTCTCTGTGATCTTATTTTCATGTGTAATAAGATTCACCTTGTTTTCTTTTACATACGCCTTGTCGACGTCGAGGTTATTAGAGGCAGGAAATGGGGGAGAGGGCAAGTAACCGGAAGGAATTCGGCGATGGTCCTTTAAAGGAAGCATCCCTGCATTCAGCTGGAGTAGTTTAGGGACATGACGGAAACCCCAAATATGGATGCCTGGACGAGGATTCGAACCCGCATCCTCCCAAATGCGAGGCCAGAGCGTTACCTCTCATCTACCACGCACGGTCCTGTCCTATTAAAGGAACCACCGCCCAAACACGTGTCAACTTCCATCTCCTTATTGGTCTGACCATTCATAACATCCAGAACACTGAATGTTAATTGTGTTTAGTGGGGCGTGTGAAACACATGTGAGCGCAGTTCCGCTCTAGGACAAGGCAAAATCAGGTCGAAACGTCGGCAGTTGATACTATACTCCGTTCAGTTAACAGAGGCGACTCAAGGTCAGTCTGCTCTATCCGCATATCCTTACAGAAGGGGGAAGAGCGCCCGCCCAAATATATGCCAATCGCTTCCCTGTACACAGCGGTCAGCACGGTGTGATAGGCAACGGAGGGGAGGAGGGGGGGGGGTGAAGATAGGACGGGGAAAAGGAAGGATGATCTTAAACCACCAGTAGAAGGGTCAACAGAGTATAGGATGGGGTATCATCTGGGAAGCATCAAACTGTCTATATCATATTGCAATACCAATACTGTGGACTCATTTCAACTAATTTGGACTGGTTACAGTTGAGACTAAAGGCTTAATTCTTGTGGGTATTCTCCCGCAATCCTGACTATAATGTTTAGATGCTACGAGTACCATCTACATTTATCTGAAGTTATGCATCATTTTTCGATTTTAGTGTGAGGTATAACTTTTTGGCATTATAACAACAATAGATGACCCGTGCGAAAATTTCGTTAATACGATGAATTGTAAAGATGATGGTTTGTAATAGGATGAAATAAGAACCACGTCATTTGTTTCAATTGTTTATTTGTTTATTGTAATAGGTACGAAACAAAAGTCGACGCTAGTGAAGCAGTTTATTAATATCTCTGTGATATGTGCTACTGCTATCTAGCGGCTTGACTCTGAACTGTTTCATACGCGCGACTTTCACAGTTATTACTTTTGCCCTTCAAGGGTCGAATAACGAAAAATTTCATACTTAATTTATAATGTTGCTTGAGTGGAGACCTTAATATTTTAAATGATACCTCATTTATCGATTCCGGTTAGGTATCAAGGGAGACAAATTGCTCGTGATAAAAAAATACGTTGTGGAAATGATGATACTTTTGCCCTTTTAGGGTCAAATTCCTAAAAATTCCTGTCTTAAGATATGATGTGACCAAAGCGGAGACATTAACCTTTAAAATAATACCTCATTTCTCGATTTCGGTTAGATATTGAGGAAGATAAATGGCTCGTGACAAAAAACAAAACAAAAATACCTCATGGAAATAATGATACTTTTGCCCTTTAAGGGTCAAATCCCAAATAATTCCTTTCTTTAAATAGGATGAGACCAACGCGGAGACCTTAATCTCTAAAATAATACATCATTTCTCGATTTCGGTTAGAACTTAGATATCAAGCGAGATAAATAGCTTGTGACAAAAAAATATGTTATGGAACTAATGATACTTTTGCCCTTTAAGGGTTAAATTCAGAAACCTCACTTTCTTAACATATGTTGTGACCTCAGTAGAGTCCTTAATATTTAAAATGATGCCTGATTTATTCTTGTCAGTTAGATATCACGGGAGGTAAATGGCTTGTGACACTAAAACGCGTTATAGAAATATTAATATTTTTGACCTCTAAAGGTCGAATTCCGAAAAAAAATAACTGCTTAATATATGATGTCACCAAAGCAGAGATATTATTCTATAAAATAATACTTCATTTGTCGATTTCGTCTAGGAATACCGGGAGATAAATGGTTCAAGGTATAAAAAACAGAATTTTGGAAAATATTGACATTTTTGCCCTTTAAGGGTCGAAATTGGAAAAATTACTTTCTTATGATGTGACCAACGCGGATACCTTAATATTTAAAATGTTACCTGTTTCGGATAGGTATGAAGGGAAATAATGGCTCCCAATCAAAAAAAAAAAACCTTTATAGGAATTATAAATATGATTATTACAGGCTTACAAGAGTCACACATGCTAGCTGATTACTACCCCCCATCATTGCAGGACACCTTTAGTGGCAAGAAGGCATGAGCAGTGCCGGATCTAGGTGGGGAGAGGGGATTCAAATCGGACGATTGACCCGGGCGGCAATTTCAGGGGGGCGGCAAAATAATATTTTTGAATGGATGGTAAATGGCAAATTCGTGTGGGGGCGCCTTTTTTAGCTCTACTGCACCAAGCGGCAACCATCGGGGGTAGGGGGAGGGGGCAGCAAAATCGAAGAATAGCTTTATACAGCCCCGAGCGCCATATTCATGTTTGAAGGGGCGGCATTCTCAAGTTTTTGCCCCGCCTCGGAAAATTTGTAGATCCGCCACTGGGCATGAGGGAACCAGTAGGAAATGAAACACAGTAAAAGAAACAAAGTAAAAATCTGTTTATTTGAAATATTGGAGTGTTATGTTTGGTAGCTAGGTGGTAGACCTGGGTCTGGGTGCGGGCAGGCTCCAGTATCGCTGGGTCCTGCCGTAGGATGACGCGTCCCTGAGGGTCTCTGGTAGTTTCTCGTGCATGGACTCTGGCAGGAAGGACAGCAGCACGGCGCCCAGGCAGGTCATGGCGGCCAGGATGCCGTACAGGTACCGCGCGTCCAATGTCTTGCCCTGGCGGTCACAACAATCCTCATCAAACCCTCGTCTTTATGTGAAACGCTTACTGAAGAAAGGCAACAAGTCCTTTCAGTGGCGAAAATAGCTTTTTTCACTAAAAGAGTTCCAAGATACAGGATGCATCGTTTACTGTAGAAAGGACACTTGTCAGCCCAATAGAATAGGCTTGGCAAAGCCTTTAGTTTTCCGTTTACTGCAGAGAGGGAACTAGTCCTGGACAAGTTCCCTGTCTGCAGTAAACGGTCTTAGTGGTGGCACGCGGTGGCATAAGGCAAATGAAGTCTGTACTATGTTAAATAAGTGCACAGAAAATAACGTTAGCAAAGATGTAACAACGTCATATACTTTTGGAGATACCTGTTCAGGCCAAAATAAGAACAATACTATGGAGAGAATGATGTTACAACTGTGTGAGATAGACAGGTTTGATGACATTAAACTTATTTTCCTCGTTAGAGGGCACTCTTTTACGCCCAGCGATAGGGATTTTGGTATTATTAGAAGAAGAAGGAGGAGGAAGGAAGAAGGGTATTACACACGCTCCGGTGGCAATTTCCCTACACACCCAACTTCCCCCTATCCTGCACCCACTTTTCACAGTAACCGGCTGCTGCAAATACTCGATAACTCACGGAAACTTTGGCCGACTCCGATGATAATAGAACTGTTAATTACCCTGGCCGCACAGCGCTGCTTTGCAAATGAAAAACTGCATTGACTTTATTTCAAACAAATAATCGAATTTGACTGTACTTGTATTTATATTTTTCTAACAATAAAATTTTCCGTCATCCCAGCCAAACACTCCGAGAATCTAATCACTGATTAGTAATCAGACAAAGTTTCCTCATATCAAAAGAAATACCAATAAAAAAGATCATTATTGATGTCTCTTTAGAAGCTTTTCCAGAACAAATTCTTACTACCACCATTGGTGACACCCGTCTTGTTTAACGGGCATTTAAACTAGTTAATTAGGCTTTGAGGTTATGATTCATTAATAAAGGCAACAATGCATGTTGCTGTTGACACTAATGTCCCTTTAGAAAGGTAATTTACGACCTACCCACTTTTATGGCGGCTGACTGTACACCAGCGATGTACGTTGTAAGCAACCAGAGACATTTCGAAATATCGAAAACTGGTATGGATTAATTGTGATTAATGGTGTTGTTACTTTATTTTAATTATCCGCTCGCTGTATGGTACACACCAAATGCCAATAAAAATAAATAAACAAATAATACTTTATTTTAACAAAAAAAGCGATCGATTAAATAACTCTTTGTTTTTATTATATCGTAAACACATGAGATAGTTCTTTTTATAACGGTTACTTAGTAATTTGTAAAAGTAGAACATTATAATTTAGGTACTTATTGTATAATCACATACGTCCCTACGAGCAAACTTATTTCTATAAATACTCGATAAATATGGCAGGGATCAGGCACTTTAGAAGCCAATTTTACGAAATTTAAATCGACGTACAAAAATTGATAAGGGACAAAATGAAATGGCCGAGATATATAAGAGAAATCATTATGTTGTACTGTGGTCCAGGCTTCATTCTCGACACTTTTCTCGATTCAAATTATAATAAATTCTGGAACAAAATTTATTTAATCGATCACTTTTTTGTTAAATTAAAGTAACTACGCCATTAATTACAATTAATTAATATTTCGAAATATCTCTGGTTGCTTACAGCGTACTTCGCTGGTGTATAGTCAGCACCGTGTAACGCTTTAGCGTCTCTTGTCGTTGATTTGATTGTAATTATAATTATGAATAACTCAATTCTTTAGATCCAAAATATATTGTTTATTTTATATCATTCGGATCTACTAGGAATTACAATGTAATTGGTTATTCTCAGAAGATGCAGGTTCGTTTTTAGGCAATGTTTTTCTCGAGCATTCAATCTACTAGTCTACTCTGATAACAATCATCTCACAAGTCCTAATCTCCATAGCAACTTACAACTCATTGCTTTTTCTCTCTAAGAGTATATATATTATTAGTTTTTTTATCTACTCTCAGCGATCAAAAATATAATTTTCTTATGCAAATATTTCTGTTCTGTCACATGCCTCCTCTAGTTTATCATGGCTTTACTTAAAAAGACTTTGATAAACTTCTAAGAATAACCTTGCATATCAATCTTCTGAGAGCCCCATCTCTCTTATTCCTAGTAGAATTGTTTACAAAACATTTTACAACACATTCTCTTCTTAATACTAATAAAATGAACCAAAAAACATGTCTGAATTTTCACACAAATTCAAGTCCTGTCACGGTCGCCATGTAACGCTTTAGCGTCTCTTGTCGTTGATTTGATTGTAATTATAATTATGAATAACTCAATTCTTTAGATCCAAAATATATCGTTTATTTTATATCTTCGGATCTACTAGGAATTACAATGGAATTGGTTATTCTCAGAAGATGCAGGTTCGTTTTTAGGCAATGTTTTTCTCGAGCATTCAATCTACTAGTCTACTCTGATAACTATCATCTCACAAGTCCTAATCTCCATAGCAACTTACAACTCATTGTTTTTTCTCTCTAAGAGTATATATATTATTAGTTTTTTATCTACTCTCAGCGATCAAAAATGTAATTTTCTTATGCAAATATTTCTGTTCTGTCACACACCGTAAAAGTGGGTAGGTCGTAAACTACAACAATACCCTTTAGCAAGGCCCAGTAGCAACATATTTCAAAGTTAGAGAGCATATTACTTTGGGAAACAAGTGATACATTGCAGTCTTGATATACAAAATCAATATCTCTGTTGGTACAGGATGACTCACAAGAAAGACGATGTAAGGTGAGGTGGCCATGAACAACCCACAGAAAGCGTATTCTATGGCCACGGCGCTCTGCCGAATACACGTCGGGTGGATCTCGAGGCTCTGCAGATTACACAGCGAGCCAGACACAGCAGACACCATCTTCAGCAGGAAAACACCCACCACTTCCAGCAGCCTCGGGTTCCCCCCTAAATCAGAAAACGAACAAAAATTCAGGAAAAATTAAACCCATAAGTTAAGGATAGAGGGTTGCTACCAATGTTGCCACCTTAGCGATTTTGTCGCTAGATTTAATGAATTTTGAGGTTCGACAGCGATATTCTTAAATGTGTTATCACTAAAAAATTATTTGGTGATTTTTAGTGATATTCAACCTCGCAGTTTCGAAAAATGTACTCGCTTCCTTTCAACTACATTATTTTGGAGAAAATGTGTCTTTTGAGTGTGGAAAATATTCTTCGCCAGGGCAAAGATAACAAAATAGTAGATCTTGCCTCAGAACTCAGATCTGATGACGGAAAAATTGACAAACCCCTGCAGCAATGGAGTGGTACTAATTATGTTCAATAGAACACTACAAACAATGTCACTGAATTTAGGGCTGAAGTTCGAAAATACTAGAATGCTGCTGGAATAAATACATTTTTGCAGTTATCTGATTTAGCCATATCCGCTTTATCACTTCCTCACTCGAATGCCGCAGTAGCGAGGATTTTCAGTACAATGGACATTGTTGAAATCAAATTGAGAAGTAGGATGGCTGTAAATACTCTTAATAGCATTCTTTTTATAAGAAATCAGTTAATTGTGAAAACAAAAACTCCTGCAGTTACGAGCTTCCGGCTGATGTAATTGCTGCAGTTGGTAAATATCCTAACTACTCTTTTAAATCTAACACTGACGATTCATCTCATCCTTCCACATCTGCAAGTTCTGCAACTCCAACGATACACCAAGACGATGAAGAAGAAATACCGATTAAAGAGTTTGATGTTGATTTTTAATACAATATTATGTTGAAATTAATGAAAATAATAATTATTAATATATTTTTCTTTATTTAATTAAGCGATTTCTAGCTGATCTTTTAGTTCTAAATATCCCGTAATCTAGTGAGTTTTTAGACCAGGTCTAGCGACTTTTGTTTTCACAAGATGGCAACACTGGTTGCTACGAAAAAAATTAAGATGAAGATAGCAAATAAACAATATATATGGTGGCCAGTCATGTGAGAAACTAAATAAGAAATCCATCAATTTTGAAACATGAATTCAATTCTACCACATGAAAGAATGAGAGTAAACTCGGTAATACCCCTTCATTCATGCTGTATATCTTGCCATGAGAGTCTGGGTTACACTTGATGCATATGCAATTTAATCTATCATATTATTACGTGGTCCTACGAAAAGTTATTAATATTTTTCGTTCAGCATTTTTTGTCATTATCGACCATCCACAAATTGCATCACATGTTACAGGATGGGGGCTCCACAACTTGTGGACCTTATACAGATCATTACATCATATCATTTAATCACCGAATTACATCCTTTCTACTTCAATCCTCGGTCTTTTGTTAGTGAATTTAGGTACGGAATAATTTAATTGCGGTGGAACACACGCTCCTGTGGAAATTCCCTCATCTAATTACCTCTTTATTACTTCATTTTATAATTATCTTATATAATCTGAGTGTTAAATTCCTCCCCCATATACAATTGTGATTAACAAATTTTAATTTTAAATTCCTTCCGCTTTTTTGGTAAATTATTGATCACTTCACTTGGCAATTTGTTCCAATCCCTGATACCCTTACCTACAAAAGAAAATTTTCCATGTTTTCATGCCTGAAATAAAGTGACTTGCTAATACTTAGAATAAATGTAAAATCTCTCAAAAAATGAATATCATGTTGTGTAATATAGAAAGAGAATGAACTCGTCTTTACCCTCTAAAATTCGTGTCTTTGTACCAAAATAAAAATTATGTTCTGAAATTGTAGTACCTGCAAGCTCAAACAATTGTGCTTCATAAATCATAGAGAATTTATAGTTTTTAAATTTGGTATTAAAAATGGTTAAGAATGATGTTTGCAGTTATTAGAAAAAGAGCTTGTGGGTATAGTAAGGTTCAAACACTCAAACATTCATTTTACAGCACTAAGGAAGTTGTGTCAATAATATGAAATTAATCGTAGCAGTCATGTATATTGATTAAGGTTTATATAATTTAAATGATTGATGGTTCAATTGCCTTGATATTGTATCACATCTTCAATGTTTCTTTCATATGGGATTAAAGAGAATAAGTGAATCAAATTCTGATCAATACAGGGATCTTGATCCTTAAATAATTTATTACTAACTGGTCACATCATTTCCCCACATTTTCAATTACAGTATTAGGAGATGAAATTTCTCTCAGTTGATTGCTTTCATTAACAATATAACACACAGTTCATTAAGATCCTTGGTAGACTATCATTTCATTTTCTGTTTTCCTATAATAAATTAAAAACTTTACAATATTATGAAATTGGTTCATAAAAATGAATAAAATATTCAACATGAACAGAGTAAGTAGGTAAAACTATAAAAAAAATTATAGTAATTCAAATATTTTTATATTAATATGGAAAACTTGTAATTACGGAAGTTCGTTCCAGTAATGTCATTATTTTTGTAGTTAGTATGTCTTGAAAATGATTCCACATTAGCATGAGTGAGGTTTTAGGACAATTTTAGATAACAAGAGAACTGAAGTTGACTGTATAGCGGTAATGATAAAACAGAAATGAATATCAAATCGTAGAACCAAACTGTGTCAGAATGCTTGATTATGTTATATCGAAATATTTTTTACAAGTTCAGAAATAATAACGAGAAACAAAAATATGCTACACATTAGCATATATTTCATCTTTAGACAAGATAAATTTGAATGATTATTAGATACTTACTAATTTAGCTGCCCTCCATTGCAATCCCTCCAAGTCCTGTATTTGATACCCAAAATGTGGGTCCCATAGTACACCATAATATTCAGGCAATGGTCTGACCACTGTTTTGTATCCCAATTCCCTCTCTTCAATGCTTCATCCTCTCATCACTCTCTCCAATAAATGTGCAACACAGTCCATACTAACCTGATATAACTGCGATAACAGCAATATTGAGAATCGCCATAGTGATCATGGCGAAGCAGTTGGCAGCGCGCCGACCAATCCAGTCCCCTAGTCTGTGGGCCAGCACGTAGCCGGGCAGGTGGACCAGGTTGGTCACTGCTATCAGGAGGAACGGGTTCGCAGCCAGGTTGCCCATGTTGAATTCCAGCACCCAGTACACCAACTGGCTCACCGACCTTACAGACATAGTCAGTTCTTCAACCACTCCAACAGTTTTCACATTATTTGATATGATTTTATAGCTCACTATAACCCGGTCTAGATGTCTGATTGATTTACACAATCACTACTTTTATTCACTCAAGGAGAAACGTAACCCCAAGTTGTTACAATTCGCGCCATCTATTTCAGGAATTAAAGCAAATCTAGATTCACCAGAACCCTACCACGCAAGAAAGGACTTGAAGTTGACTCACCCGTACAGTATTTTTATTCGTCCGAAAAGATACATGCTTACCAAGCTCCATTGATTTCTTACCGGCCATCTCCGGTAATAAGCTAAACGGTGATTTAGCAGCACATTTCTAAGGATGCTTTTGATACAGAATGTCAGTTATCTGGGCAGGACACATTGGACAGGTGGTAGGAAAAGGTTTCAAACTTCTGCACTTGTTGGAGAGAGTGATGAGCGGATGTACGAGAGAAGTCAAGGAATTGGGTTACAAAACTTTGGTCAGACCGTTGCTCGAATATGGTAGTGTGGTATGGGACCCTCATTTTACGTATCAAATACAGTAGTTGGAGAGGGTGCAAAAAAGGGCTGCTAGATTTGTTTCTGGAAATTATCGCAGAATGCAATCAGTGACAGATATGATAAAGGAGCTGGAATGGAATTCAGTGCAAGATAGGAGGAGGATGAGGAGGGTCATGGGAGTGTACAGGGCATATACTGGCGATGAGGCATGGAAAGATATTAGAGTAGGTATGAAAAGTAGTTCATGGAAGGGAAAAGATGACTATGACCACAAGCTGGCACTCGATTTCAGGCACAAGGGTGTGGGAAGATTCTCTTTTTAGGTAGAGGTGTCAGGGATTGGAATGAGTTACCGAGAGAAATGATGAATAATTTCCCGAAAACGTTGAAAGAATTTAAAGATAAAATTTGTAGAGGGCAAATGTAAGTCGCTGCAGGATAGGTGGAAGATGGGGGTGTAGGGAAATTGCCACCGGAGCCTGTGCTCCATTGCAATTAAATTAAATTAAATTTTAGTTCAGGTTACATTTCAATCTAATTACATCTGCTGCTCGAAAATACAAACATAGACTGTAGGCGCATTAACATAAAAATGTATCTGGAGTGTGTCTGTTTATTCCAGCATCACGCATAAAATACAGATTTTGAATGGATTTTCAGAATTTGGAGGCTTTGGGTCAAAGTTAAAATTTAACGTATGTCTTAAGACGTTACAATACATTTATTTTACGAATAATCTAGCATTAACTGAAAACTGCTGAATCGATTTTCACCAAGTTTTCACAGTATCAAATATTAGAAATGTTCCATTATGGTGACTAATATGGCACTGGAGCTAAACATTTTCTCATTATGCTACTGTGGCGCCATTTTATTGTGATGATAGCCAGAGACATTGTAGTTGTGCTGACAGAGATTGTGATCAAAGGAAATCTCTGTTTGTTTTCTCGTTATTAGTTTCTCGTATCCGATATGGCCATCTTCGCGTTTAAAACTGAATATCCAGAATTAAAGAAAGAATATTTGAAGTATTCGTGTTTAGGGTGCAAAATATGTTATAATTGTAAACTGCTTATATTGTTTCCTTTAACGGCCATGGTCAGAGACATTGTAGTTGTATGTTTATGGCGCAGTATGCAACATCTAGTGGTTCCATCTTTGGCATTTTTTGCCATACGTTCAGAATTTCATTAAATGCTTCAGTGTTATGTAACGTTGAAGTATAAGACATACCAAACACCTCTACTGAGATTCTAAGCTTTAAAACGGTGAACGCCCCATAAAAATCTGTTCAGTAGTTTCAGAGTTTTTCTAGCGCAAATTTATCCGGTTTTCGTTTTATAGATATACATTCTGTCAAATACTTCAGAAAGATCTAGCGCTACACTATTACTCTGATTCCCTCCATTTCATGTGAAATATCTTTTACATAGCGCAACAACTAATATTGAATATCCTTGCCAGAAGACATGTTACTTATTTTCAAACCATATTCTTTCCTCATAGATATTTCTAATGTGTTTGCATATCTGTCTTCCCATCAATTTACCTACCATTCATGTCAAACTAATCAGCATGTAATTTTCGGCAGTATTTGCCACCTCTCCTTTATGGACCAGTATCACACTTTTCCAGTCGTCTGGTAAGCAGGAAGACTCCAGACTCTAAGAAAATAATATTTCAAGGTAGGTTCAATATCGTACCCAGATATCTTTAATGCTTCTGTAGTAATATTAGGTATCTATTTATGCTCTTTTTTGTGTGTTTACATCTTTCCGAAATCGAGGTAATTAGGGGCAGTAAAGGACTGGAGCCGAGGAACGTGAAGCAATTAGGGCATGGCCTGCTGAAGAAACTATCAAAGCATTTGTCTGTAGTGATTGGGGAAATCATGTAAACCCGAAATCTGGATGACTGGATGGGAATTCGAACCCGCGTCCTCCCGAACGCGTTATCATTCACCTCCACACATGGTATGATTATTTCAGCTTTCTTATAATGTATAATGTATGTATTTAAAATTTTGTAGGTTGGTCGTTTCTAATTATATGGAGAAGCTCCTCCTCTGAGTTAATCCCTCCCATCGCAGGGTGAGAGTGCCTCGTCTACTTACTACACCAGTCAGTTAATATCTCTGCCTGTTTATCCTCCTTCTCTATCCTTTTCTACAATTGTGTGAATACCTTCCTTTCCTCTATGTTTTCCAACATAGGCAAAGAAATTTCTGGATGCATATTTCAATGATACTCCTGCAACATCTTTAGCTTCCCTTTTTGCTTCTTCTAATTGTTTGTTTATTTGTTTCATATGTTCCCCACTGCCTTGCTGTCTCCTAACTCTGTTTCGTTCTCTTTTCACCAAACTCTTCAGCCTCCTTATCTCCCAATTATTGTACATAGGTTCCATATTTATCATTCCGTTTTGGAATAAACATTCCTTATCTCTTTCTTACTATCTCAACCAGACGGATCTTAATCTGTTTCCGTGGGGTAACAACGTCAGCTTAATACCTCCTCCGTAATTACAAAGCCTGGTCATTGTGGCTGAATGGGCGTGCTAATAAAAGTAGGGTCAGGTTCTGTACAGCCACTGTCACATTTATAAGCATTGCACAAGTCTAATATACGAGGCGTGTTCACAAAATAACGAGAATTTTTAAATTTTTTGAAATAATTTTATTTATTCGTCTACATCGATGTTATCCCCTTCAAAATAGTCTCCATTAGATATTACATACTTATGTCAGCGCTTTTTCCCATCCTCAAAACATTTCTGGAACTCGATCTTTGGGTTAGCATTGTGCTCTTTCAGCGATGCACTTTTAATCTCAACTATGCTTGTAAAACGACGGCCCTTCAAAATTCTCTTTATTTTTGGGACCACGGGACTATGTCTTGCGAATATGGAGGCTTGGGTATCATTACAGGATTTTTTGCCAAAAATTCAAGAACAAGCAACGATGTGTGAGCAGGTGCATTGTCGTGATGCAGAATCCACAAATCCGGACGTTTTCTTCAGACTGCTTCACCCAGACGGCGTTTAAGTTCAAGGTAGTATTCCTTATCGATCGTTTGACCTTGTGGCAAGAACTCTTGGTCCGCTATGCCATTAAAATCGAAGAAAACATTGAGCATAACATTTACAATTGACCGAACTTGTCGAGCATTTTTCGGTGTTGGCGATCCATAACGCCTCCACTGGAACGAATGAGCCTTAGTTTCTACATCATACCTATAAACCCATGTCTCATCGCCTGTTATGACACATTGTAATAGTTCTGCATCGTTGTTAACGTAATTTAGCGATTCCTGTTTCTGTTCGAAACTCAACACTTTTGGAACAAATTTTACTGCAACACGTTTTATACCCAAAACAGATGAAAAAATTTCATGGCGTGAGCCAATTGATACGCCAACATCATCAGCAACTTCTCTGATTGTAATTCGAAGTTCGTTCATAATCATTTCGTTCACGTTTTCATCGATTATTGATGTGTTAGGACGACCCGTGCGTTCATCATCTTCAGTGTCTTCACGGCCATCTTCAAAACGGTTATACCATTCGTAAACGCTTGTTTTACTCATAGTAGATTCGCCAAAAGCAATATTTAACATTTCTAAAACTTTTTTGCACTTAATTCCATTGTTATAGCAAAATTTAATGCAAATTCTCAGACCCATGTTTTATACAAATTAAAAATCGCTGACTGTAACAAAACACGTGTTATCCTTTTAACAGCTGACAAGAGACAAAACATCCAATATATCTCAAAAATGTATAGATACTTATAAGACATGTTTGCCAACACAACAAGGAAAGAATTATGTCAATCCGACTAATGTAACCAGCGAAATTTCAAAATTTCCGTTATTTTTTGAATACACATAGTACTGACACTGAAAACCATCTGTCTAGTGATACTGTTTCGGCTTGTCATTGTAAGTTTCGGAAGTCCTAGGGAGTCAACTTCAAAAGAGAATAGCAAGTGTACCGTATCTATCATATCAATCTATATCTATAAAACAAAAACCTGATAAATTTGTCTTAGAAAAACTCGGAAACTACCTAGCAAATTTCGATGGGATTTTTACCGTTTTAAAGCTTAGTCAATTCAGTTGTTTGGCATGTCTTATGTTTCAACGTTAAATAACGCAGGAGCATTAAATGAAATTCTGAACGTATGATGACAAATACCAAAGATGGAAGGATTAGATGTTGCATACTTTGCACTAA
>CM061918.1:122243361-122256184 GCA_031002005.1 Vandiemenella viatica
CTGTCAAGCACATTATGAATTACTTTTTAATAATATATAAATAATTGCGACATCTATGGACAGAGAGTAAAAACATATCTCTGGCCGCTGTTAGTCCGCCACTGCACCGAGCGGGGCGGTGTAACGGTTAGCGTTCTCGCCTCGCATTCGGGAGGACGGCGGTTCGAATCCCCGTCCGGGCATCCAGATTTGGGTTTTCCATGGTTTCCCCAAATCACTCCAGGGAAATGCCGGGATGCTTCCTTCAAAGAGGCCATGGCCGAATTCCTTCCCATTCCTTGCCCCCATCCTTTCCCGTCTCTAAAGACCTCGATGTTAAAAAGAGACGTAAAGCAGACGTCACATCGTGACATGACCAAATGGGCCTTTTAATAGTACTGATTTCAAAATATATGTTTTCAGTCTCTGTAAATGCTTGCTTTGCTTCCCCATTACCTGAAGCAGAAGAGAGGCAGGAAGCAAGGAAGTGATGCGAGCAGCATGAAGTAGACGTAGTTCCTGATTGGCCAGGCCAGTAGGGCGCCTACCACGTAGCTGATGCGGTAGGTGCAGAGCCAGTAAAAGCTTACGGAAGAGCGGTTCGCGATGTCGGTGAGCTCTAAAGCTTCAAAGCAGGAACGAAAATCGTGTAAATAAATCGGTATTTAAGGCAAAGATATCTTCTAACAGATACGGTTGATAGTATTGATACTGATGTAGATAAAGTGATTTAAGATTTAAAAGTAATGGTTTCGAAAATAACTAAATTTTATTTTTAGATAATCAGTTTAAGGAGACTTTCCCGGCGTATTGATGCAATGAATTGTTCACAGTTCAGCCAGATAGTGTTGAAAAACGACAATGTTTCTACAACCGACTCGGTTGTCTTCATCAGGTCTACTACTTCAGATATTATTACCTGAAATCAGTAGTCTAGTTTGTGATTTCAGGTAACAGTATCTGAAGTAGTAGACATGATGAAGACAACCGAGTCAGTTGTCGAAACGTTGTCGTTTTTCAACACTATCCGGCTGAACTCCTGTGAACAATTCATTGCAGTCGAAGGATATCTAAGAAAGAGTTTCATTAGCTAAAAGTTGTACAACAACTAACTTCACCATTTGTGGAAGGGATGCGGGGGAAGGGGGGGGGGTTGGAAATATTAAACAATGTTAAATATACCCAACCCAGCAACTCTAATAAGACTGTTCATGTATTTCTCAGTGACGAAAAGAAATATGATAGTAAATTAAGATAGAGCAATCATCCATAGTTTTGGATTTAGGTATATAACAGTTTATAACTGACTCAGATTAAGTACTATTTTTCAGCGTGTTTTTAATGTGAATCAACGAGTGATATAATAAAAAAATAAAATCCCTCGTTTATTACGTTAAAAGTTTGGCATAGAGAAAAGATCCCCTTGTTTTGATCTATAAAGCAAAATCCTTGCACTTCCTGGTTGATTTCACTTGTTCCTTGAAGAAAAAGTTTATCAACAACAAATATCACTACTGTCCATCAGCAAATTTAATTTTATAATCTGTTACCGATTAAGCTTGTCAATGCACTCAAAATACGCTCCTTAATTAACTTCTATCACAGCGAGGAAATTGTAGTAGATTTTTTATTTTATTTTTATTTTAAGGAGTAACTCACAGACGGCCAGACCACATTCGACTGCGCTTCCCAACGCACAGTCGCCGATCAGGATAAACAGCACGAACAGCGGGTACACCGACGGGGACACCACGGTGAAGGTCCTGCCCACCGCAATGGCGGCGAAGCTCAGGAAGAACTGCACCCTGCGACCGAACCTGCGCACACAAAACACTATAGACGACTCCTGTAAAACGTGCTCACGTGAAAAAGATAAATTTTTTAAAAAATATGTCGAATCCTTTCGGGAAAGATCAGGAGTTGGGTGGGTCGAATGGCGTTCCCGCTCGAAGTAGATGGCTCATTAGCGGACAGTGGAGAGTAACTACGAGAACACGGCTGATACAAGGATGCGGTTTATTAGACTCGGTCTCAAAATACACAATGACAGATAATGGAATCATGTTGCCTCGATGGTCAGGCACGAAGAGAGACCCGTGTGCTGTGCGCTGCCCTTTAAGTAGCCCTTCGTAGTTGTGACTGCAGTCACTGTGGTGCTGGCATCCTGCTCGCTGCGTCTGTGGCGCCATCTAGTAGCTAGCCCCATACTCCAGATCCGACAAATATATATTTTCCCTATCGCTTAAGTATTTAATCTTAATTTAAATTACAAGTAGTGAAAAAATAATTCGGGTTGCGGATAAAAATATTAATTTGATGAAAAAATATGACAAAATTCATTTAAATAGTGTATAAATTTTCATCGTAGGTACAACCGATCATAAGCATTTGGTGTAGATTCTTGTAAAATGGTACTTTTCTATTGCCAAGAAGAGTTTTAATAGTTTTTGAAGAGAGCTTGGGCTACCTGTCTCCTATGTAGGGTAGCAGCAGCCCGACAGCGACTGCCAGACTCCTAGACAGGAAGACGGCGTTGGCCAGCTTGATCTCGTCGTCGCACACCCAGCCCTGCTGGCTGGCGATGGTGAGGGAGAACCAGGTGTCGTCAAACTCCCAGCCGTGCTCACAGGGCACCACCTGGCTGGGGTCTCCAGGTGTCTTGAACATCTCGCACCGGCTGTAGGAATCTCCTTTCCTGTACACACGAGGCTATGTACCATTCCCTCATCGTCACAGGGAAGAAAAATCTGCGGGTATATAATTTATTTAATTGGCTTTGTACATACTATTGTTCTAAATGATATAGGTTCGGATTGAAGAAATGTTTCTCCTAACATAAATAGGTTTTGATATTTTGTAAACATTCGTAATATTCAGGAATAAAGTTGTCGCGCTTGTGAGCTGTGAAACCTCTGAGTACTGTGAAAACCAATACACTTGTTTGAAGTCACAGGACACGCTTCTCCAAAAGTATTAGCCCACGCAAACGGATTCTGGGACAGCGTAGTCAAGGAGGCTGTGGAAATCGGCCTCGCTGAAGACACTGCAAGCAGAGACCCGGGGAATCGATACGGCGCAATGTCGAACACATGGAGGAAGGAAATATATGGAGGAGAAATGACGCTAAATCTGTGACGCAGCCTCTAAACTCTCGGCTGATACTGCGCATGCGCGGTGGCGGCAGCGGCCATATTGCGAATCCATACAAATGGAAAGTTCACATTGTGTTTGATGCTGTGATTATTTCATTTTCTAATGTGTATAAGTGTTTTATAATGCCCTCTTGTGTTGCATAAGGGACAAAGAATTTATCTATTATTGTTAGCAATTTCATGAGAACAATGTTAGTGACAAAACGTGTATCGCGATGTAAATTACTTCCAGCTATTCCCAATTAAGCTTACGATGTATGGTAACAAGATAACTATTATTATTCTGGTCCAGGCCACATTTCAACCTAACCACAAGTGGTAGTAATAAAACTGAAATATCCATTCTGCATGTCCACCATGTAATTCATTGTGGCTTTGTCTGAATTAATTTTTGGTCCAGGCCGCGTTCCAATCCAATCCCCTCAATTTTGAGACAGCATATCCCGCAAACTAAGCAAGATATCGAAAAAAAATTATTCTTTTTTTCGATTTTTTTCGTCGTGTTACATAAGAATCCATCATCAAATTTGACTTCTGTATTTCAACTCTAGACACCTCACTTTTATATCTCGAGAACTAGGCGAGATATCGAAAATTTATATTCCTTATTTTTTATTTGTCTCGTCTTTTTAAATAAGAATCCATTATGAAATTTGACTTTGACCAATTTTTTCTTCTGAATTTCAACCAAAAATATCTCACATTTGGGACGGAATATCTCGAAAACTAAGCAGGATATCAAAAAATTTTATTCTTTATTTTTTATTTGTCTCATCGAGTTACATGATACTCCATCACCAGATTGCGGCGTTACGTTTATCCTAGAGTCCCCTTGGGGTTTTTGTACATATACACCGTGTCTCTATGGATGCGGCCTAGCCGCCCCACTCCTCCTCCGCCCGGTGTCACTTTAATGTGTGGTGAAGGTCTCTTGCGTCGTCTTCATATATTTCTTTCCTCCATGGTTGAACCCTGTTAAGGAGGCAGACACACGGGCATCAAGATAGTCGCAGAATACATTCTAACATCCAGCCGACCCCCTCCACTGCGCTTACCCCCACCACGACTCCATCCCCACTGCCCAGATCACACCACCACCACTGCACCGACAGGCGCTCGGCCCACGTGAGCGTGACGTCACTGGCAGCCTTAAACAAACAAAACAAACAATTGAACTTCGTGGCGCCATGGGTAAACTATGGCGGCAGCCTTACCATGCGCAGGCTATATAGGGTCAGACACTCCGGAACGAAATGTTTCAAATAAAAGAAATCTTATATATATATAAAAATAGACGTGTTTTTTCCTATATTTCAGTTTTCAGCCACCACTACCTAGCACAGATCACTGATGTTTGTGGGTGGAAGTAGCATGGAGTTTCCTGTCGTGCACAACGTTGGCCGAATGCCGATAGCTGTGGGGATGTGGGAGATATAATGATTAAAGTTGGTCAGTGCAGGGCGTTTTCACATTTCGACCAAAAATTCGTATCTACGTATACTTCTCTTTCCTGCCACAACTACATAACATAGACCTTTGGTGTTTGTGTGTGGTAGTAGAATCGTCTTTCCTGTCGTGCACTATGGTTGTTAGATGTCGGTAGCTATGGGGGTGTGGGAGAAATGGGGGTTGAAAGTGGTCGACCTGTGGCAATTTCATACTTCTGCCAAAGACAAAAGTGTCATGGTGTATCACTTTTCAGCGGAAACTATAGATCACAGATAACTGGCGTTTGTGTGTAGTAGTAGCACAGAGTCACCTTTCGATCACAACAGCGGCCGATTTTCAGAAACTGTGGTACTGTGGTAGATATGGTGGTTGTAAGTGGCCGACCAAGGATATTTTCGTATTTCGACTGTCTCCGCATATGTCACTTTTCTGCCACAACTACATAGCATAGAGCATTGGTGTTTGTGTTTGGTAGTAGAATCGTATCTCATGTAGTGCACTATGGTTGTTAGATGTCGGTAGCTATGGGGGTGTGGGAGAAATGGGGGTTGAAAGTGGTCGACCTGTGGCAATTTCATACTTCTGCCAAAGACAAAAGTGTCATGGTGTATCACTTTTCAGCTAAAACCATAGATCACAGATAACTGGCGTTTGTGTGTTGTAGTAGCACAGAGTCACCTTTCGATCACAACAGCGGCCGAATTTCAGAAACTGTGGTTGTGTGGGAAATATGGTGGTTGTAAATGGCCGACCAAGGATATTTTCGTATTTCGACTGTCTCCGCATATGTCACTTTTCTGCCACAACTACATAGCATAGAGCATTGGTGTTTGTGTTTGGTAGTAGAATCGTATCTCATGTAGTGCACTTTGGTTGTTAGATTTCGGTAGCTATGGGGGTGTGGGAGATATGGGGGTTGAAAGTGGTCGTCCTGTGGCAATTTCATATTTCTGCAAAAGACAAAAGTGTCATGGTGTATCACTTTTCAGCGAAAACTATCGATCACAGATCTCTGGCGTTTGTGTGTGGTAGTAACACAGAGCCACCTTTCGATCACAACAGCGGCCGAATTTCAGAAACTGTGGTTGTGTGGGAAATATGGTGGTTGTAAGTGGCCGACCAAGGATATTTTCGTATTTCGACTGTCTCCGCAGATTTCACTTTCCTGTCACGACTACATAGCATAGAGCATTGGTGTTTATGTGTGGTAGAAGAATCGTGTCTGTTGTCGTGCACTATGGTTGTTAGATGTCTGTAGCTATGGGGGTGTGGAAGATATGGGGGATGAAAATGGTCGAGCTGCGGCAATTTCATATTTCTGCCAAAGACGCATGTGTCACGGTGTATCACTTTTCAGCGAAAACTATCAATCGCGTTTGTGTGTGGTAGTAACACAGAGTCTCCCATCGATCACAACGTTGGCCGAAATTCGTTAACTGTGGGAGTGTGTGAGATATGGTGTTTGAAATTGGTCGATCATGAATATTTTCGTATTTCATCCAAAGACTTGTGTGTATCCGTAAATTTTACTGTGCTGCCGGAACTACATCGCGCAGAAGACTGGTATTTGTGTGTGGTAATAGCATCGAGTCTCCCATCGTGCACTATGGTGGTTAGATGTCTATAGCTGTCAATATGAATTCTTTACAACCACGAACGAAGTCGTGGGTACCAGCTATTTATTTCATAAATACATAAATGTTCTTAAATTTACCAGGCAGTATAGTATTTATACTGTATTTTATAGAGGCGAATTAGGCCTGAAAAACACCACATGTCATTAATGTCACTAATGCCGCTAATGAACGCGTTTTTTCTAAGGTAAATAAAGTGAGGACATCAGAAAAGTCACAATTAAGTGCTGATACTTTGAGAGTCATATTATGTGTGAAATATAATAAAGTCTTGTGAAAAATTTCATGAGTTTTTAAACAATGACAGTAATCTACTGAAAAAAAAATTCACTCAAATCAGAAACGTGCCAGAGAATAAAATAATAATATACATAATTTTTAACGTATTATATTTGTAAATTGTACTTATATTGAAATTTAAAAAAATGTTTTACAATACTATTTTTGCGTTCTGCAAAAATTTTTATGCTTGATATAGACAAACTTTATAATCAAGACACCCCCTCCTGTCAATGGTGCAATGGTGTCCCGCTTTACCAACGTTAAAATCTGGTCACTTTAAATTAACTGTGAATTTGCGATAATTTTGTGTTTAAATGCATGTAAACAGTATTAACTTTCATTTAAAGGTGTTTTCTAATGTTTATGAGTGATTTTGTACAGGTATTTTGTAATTATTTTTGTATGAATTTAACTGTTAAAGTATTGTTAAAATTCGGGAGACGTCGGTCAGAATTCTTTGAATTATTCTGGATCTTTCTGTAGCTTCTATATAAACAAGCGGCAGAGACGTGTTAGTTTAGCAGTTGAGTTACAAGTTAATTGAAAGTTAGAATCGCTATAATATTTGTATGATTGTGCTTAGTATCTTTGGTCGAGCCGATACTTAGTCTTGGTGTAATGTTATTGTAGAGCGCGCGGGGAAATAAACATAAGGGGAAAGTGATTCTTCGGATTATTTATTTCATGCAGCCAAATGGTTATCATGGCTTTCGCAACAGGACTGAACAGTAAGAAAAGGTAGTTAACGATATGCTTATCAGGAGAGTTCGGATCTTCAAGACCAAAAAAATAGAGAAACATGCAGGCAAATATGACCTTAAAAACGGGTAGATATGACCAAAAAATTACAAAATATGACATAAAAATTACAAAATATGACCCAACATTAAAACATGCTCAATTACGCATCATTTATTTTATGTAGTAATGTTGCTTTCACGCAGATAGCATAATTTGCTTCCATGCTCTCATGGTACCTTTGGGAAATTAAATTTTAAACCGTTTTGTTAAAGTCACTTTAATTTCACATCATCATCAGTTTTCTGCCCTAGGGTAGGTTTTCACTTGGCTGCTCTCCATGCTCTTCTATCTTCTGCCTTTCTCTTAAGGACCATGTAGTTGCCGTCTTCCTTGATGTTGTCTATAATTTTGTACCTCCTTCTTCCTCTTATTCTCCTCCCACAGACTAGACCTTCCAAGGCGTCTTTTATCCGGCACTCCCCTCTCAACAAGTGTCTCATCCAGTTTTTCTTTCTCTCTTTTTTTACTTGGAGAATTTTTCTACTTTCACTGACCCTGTTCAGCACTTCAACATTACTTATTTTATCCACCCAGCTTCTCCATCCTCCTCCACATCTCAAATGCTTCTATCCGCTTTTCATCCTATCGTCTCAGTGTCCATGTCTCCAACCCATAAAGAGCCACATTCAATACAAAACAAATGCCGATACTTTTCCTAAGTGCTTTGTCTATTTTTCCCGTTAGTATCCTCCTTTTCCTATTTAATACTTCCTTCTCTACAGCAATGCGAGATTTTACCCTTTGATGGCACCTCAAATCTTCGGTGATAATACTCCAAGATATTTGAATGATCTTACTTGCCTGATATCAGCTCTTCTTAACTTAATATTTATTATTTTCCTTAATTTCACATAATTTACAGAAAAGAACCCTTTCATCTGTACTAAAATGCTCCTACCCAAATTCTCTAACGTAACTTTATATCTTCGCAGTTTCAGAAAATTTTCTTTTCGGGCTGTCGGTACTCATTGATCCACTACAGATTTAACATTGCCTGAAGATTATTATCAAAAGTATTTCATTGAGTCATTGATTGACGCGGATCAACATAGGCATGCGGGTGCTGCATTGTCGAGATTTAAAGGCGGGCGGAACATTATCGTGCGGGCGAGACATTAACGTTTAGAGCAGGGGTGGCCAACCCAGATGATCTTGCGGGCCACTTTCGAAATGCATCATAACTCCGCGGGCCGCATATATAATTATATATCCTCATATTAGATTTAGACCCACTACCGAGATTTTTTTGAAGTGAAAAATTAAAACATAATGAGTTATTATTATTGTGTCTACTATTTTTCTTACATGAAAACTTAGATAATATAATAATAATTTTACTAAACGCACATTTTAAAGAAATATATAATACTAAAAATGATATATATAAATATAAATGAAATAAATTGTGTTAATATGGATGCACAAATAAAGTATTTTTAATACATTGGCTTTTCACTACTTTGGCCATTATAAGATAAATATATTTTGTAAAAGTATCGGAAAAATATTCGAGGCGGGCCGCATGCGGCCCGCCGGCCACGGGTTGGCCAACCCTAGTCAAAAATAAAATGTATCCCATTTGGCTGAAAAGAACTCACGTTCTACACCGGCCCGCCCTCTGCCTTCAGCAAAGGGAATGAAAGATAATAATAAAAAAATAATAATAAAAAAATAAAAAAATAACTCGACACCTCACCAGAAGATAGAATCGGAGAGCGAGTTCGAAACGTCGCTTCAAATTCACACAGATGCTGCTGAAGATGCTCTAGAGTTTAGAAAATTAAATGAAATGCGTACAGTGACAAATTAAAAGAAACAAAATTCAATTACACTGGCGTGTTATTAATTTTGATAGAAATTGTTTATCTTTCAGTAGAGGAAACACCCCACAACAATTTCTAGGGAGGTTTCAACAGTTTTAAATCTGATTGTATGTCCTAAAATCTGCATAACGCTTTTTTATCTGGGGAGACGGTGAAAAATGTCATTTAACATTAGTAACTATGTATAGTATATATATATTATTTATTTTTACGGACAGCTTGCGTATACTTGAGTATAGTTGATTTTTTTTCTGAAATTTATAATCAAATAAATAAATCTACATTTAAATTTCTAGCTTAAACAAACTGTTTTACAACTAGTTTTTGACGCATTCTTACAATGAGAAGTATTCAGAGTGCAAATTGAAATCTGAGAACCGTCAAGGTGGATATGTAGTATCACAGCACAGGTACCCCACCTTAATGCCTTTAATCCCAGAGGGTCTTTGTTTACGAGAAATCGAATGATAGAATGCGTGAAGTGTTATATGCTAAATGTACAGCAGTGGAAAAGAATTCAGTCAGATAGCCGAATGGCTTAAGGCGGCACGTAAGTAAACAAGGGTCGCGAGTTCGAACCTTGGTTAAGAAGGTATTTCTTTTCTGTGTGTATTTTCTCGCTACTACGAGTAGTTGCAGGTTCTATTAACAACCCCAATTGATGCGAGATAATAGTGAAATCTTTATAATTGAAGATGCTTCAAGAATAAATTACAATTATTCACCACGTTTTGCGTCCCTCTATGTTTTGTGACATGATAAACGGCGATTCTATCATTACCGTGGCGCCACAATCTGATGATTGATTCTTATAGAGCTCGACGAGACAAATTGAAAGTAAAGAATAATTTTTTTTTTATATCTCGCTTAGTTCTCGAGACATCGTATCTCAAAATTGACGGCCTGCACCAGAAGAAACATATCGCTATAGGCAAATTTGATTATGAATTCGTGTGTAACTCGACGAGACAAATGGAAAATAAACAATAAATTTTTTTGATATCTCGCTTAGTTCTCGAGATAATGTATCTCAAAAGTGAGAAGGTTAGGATGAGATCAGGCCTGGAACAAAAAAAAAAAAAATCAACCAAAACCACCATATCTACGCGGTGGATATGCACTATAGATGTTTTTTATTTTCTTCCTGTTGTTAGGTTGAAATACGGCCTGGACCAAAAGAAAAAAACCAAAACCAGAAGGAACTATACCTATGACTGATTTTTAACATGCTATATCTCGAAAACCAAGCGAGATATCAAATAATATTATTCTTTATTTTCGATTTGTTTCGTTTAATTTTACAAGAATTCATCATCAGATTTTGGCACCACGGCAGTGGCGGATACAGGATTTTTTTTTGGGGGGGGGGACTTGACTCGGGGGAGGAGGGGTTCGGCGACAGAAATCGCATTATTTCAGATTGCCGCCCTTATTATAACAGAGCAAAAAAAAAAAAAAGTCCCCTAAATCCGTGTCGTCAGGGGGTGACCTTGGTGCTTTTGAAGGGGGGGGGGGATTCGCCACTGCGCCACGGTAATGATAGAACTGCCAGATAAACTATGTCTTATACGAGAAAGGAGACTTCCCAGGCGTATTGATGCAGTGAGTTCTTCACTGGAGTTCAGCCGGGTAGTGTCGATAAATGACGACGTTTCAATAACCTGCACGGTTGTTCTCATCAGGTCTATTTCAGATATTATTACTTGAAATCATCAAAACAGACTGAAATAGACCGTCGTCATTTTTCGACACTATCCGGCTGAACTCCCGTGAAAACTTCACTATGTCTTATATGGTTCGAAATTAACAGAGGAAAATCAGGAATTTACCAGTGTAAAAGAAATATATTTTTCTATGACACTAATAAATAGAAGGTGTTTCTGGCAGTGAAATGTGTAAGCAATGTTTTCAAATGTTTGCATGACGCTTATAGTCCAATTTTAATGAATAGAACGAAGGAAAAGAAATAAATATTTTGGTAAACTTTCGCAAGATTGAATCTGTTATGCTACAAACAACAAATAATAGTTAATAAAGTGCACACAGAAAAAAATAGTTGCTAGACAAAACCCACGAGCCTTCATTCACTAATATACTACCCTAAATCGCTATCTTGTGCCGCTCGTACGAAGATTTTCTCTTCACCTATGCTATGCGCGTATATTTTTACGATTTCAACTCTCGATTTTACGTAAAGGAATATCCACCCTGGCGAACAGTATTAGACTGAAATACAAGGGGTGATCAAATGAAAAGGTACGAAACGACGTAAAAACGTAACAGTTAAATATTTGCATATTCCGCCATGGGAGAACGTAGCGAGACATCTCGGGATGCGATTGGAGTCTCTGACTGGGATCGGAGCATGCGCGGGCGCCCGCATGCGCAGTAGAGAGCAGAGGCTCTCATCAAAAGCGGCGTCCAAATGATGCGGCAGTCCGTATGAGGACAGGATGGCGTACAGGTGGGGGATGTGTACTGTGAGACACTCCGACGCCTACGCAGGTCCATCAAGAACAAAAGACCGGGGCTGCTCACGGAGGGTGTGGTTCTGCTCCATGATAACGCGCGTCCACACGTCTCCAGAGTCACACACATGGAACTGGCCAAGTTCAAGTGGGAGACGTTGGACCAGTCCGGACATGTCGCCCTGCGATTTCCATGTGTTTGGTCCACTGAAGAAACACCTGAAAGGGAAGCGCTTCAACTCGGACGACGTACTCCAGGGCGCTGTGAAGGACTGGGTCTCGTCACGGCCACAGGAATTCTGGGAACAAGGAATCCTGCGGCTTGTTCATCAGTGGGATCGTTGTGCTCAGGCCTATGGAGTATATTTTGAATAAAGTCTACATTTGTACCCACCGTGTCGTTTCGTACCTTTTCATTTGATCACCCCTTGTACCTAAGATGTCATACTGTATATCCGCATTGTTCGATCTCCGAACCCCTATTTCCGCATTTCTGATTTCTTCCTCTTAGTTTTACTGGTTCACCAATAAATACCACTGTTACAGTTTAAATCATAGTACAGGGTGTATCAAAAAGAATCATCCGATTTAAAAAATCGTAACTATTATGTTATTTGAGATATATGCGTGAGCAACGTACTGTTGAAAGTAGCAAACTCTCGAGGTTCACACGGTTCCCGCTAGGTAGCAGCAGTGTGCGCCCACTTCAGTTCTAGTAAAATGGCGCCGGACAACAGAAAGCGTTTTGTGTTCTACGTTTTGCGCAGTGTGGGTCAGTAACAACTGTTCAGCGTGACTTTCGTACTAGGTATGGTGTGGATCTTCCTACAGTACAGAGCATTAAGGCGCATTCCCACGATCCCTTGTAACGAAGGCGAGACGGGACGGGACCTTATTAGCCGAAGTGTAGGGACGACCGGGGGCCGCAGGTTAGTCCTAGCTTACCTCGCCGCCACCTCCCCACCACGTTGCCTAGTGTCGTTTGGCACAGAGCACTTTACAGCAACAGAAGGGGTGCGCACCACTGCTGCAAACATATGGCAACAGCGCACCGCTACACACGCCTGTGATGTTTACCGACTCAGAGTGGGTAGCTGCGTCTCGTCTCCGCTAGCAGAGGAGGCCCTGTTCCCATGGCGTGTGGTCGAGTATTCGTCCCGTCCCGTCCCGTCTCGCCTTCGTTACAAGGGATCGTGGGAATGCGCCTTTAGACGATGGCATGAACAATTCCGAGA
>CM061918.1:122257184-122287182 GCA_031002005.1 Vandiemenella viatica
TAGGACAGCCAAAAGAAAATCAGTGCAATCGTTTTGAATAGCCCTGTATATATATATATACATATATCCACAAATTCGCAGAAGAATCTTACAATTAGAAACTACCCAGCAGTCAAAGATAAGAAGACGCATTGCATCCCCGATTTGGGCTAAACACGCGATCATCACCTCTGAACGGTCAATTGAATACAATAAACAGCTGATGTATAAGACCTTGTTACTAGGTATGAGGGAGAGGGGCGAAGAGAATTTCGTATCACGTAGCTCCACTGAAAAGAACTGGGGTGTCGAAAAACTGGTATTCCAGTTGGGAGTGCAAATGCTCAAGTTCTAAGATAGCTATTAAGGTTTGCAGCAAAAGGTTTTCTACAGAAGGGGAAATTTGAGTTCTGGTAGAGGAATATTAATTTAGATTCAGGGCGTTGCAAATTTGCTCTGCTACTATTATTGTTCCCCGCTTCATCGATAAATTCATTACACACGTCCGCATCAGCATATCAGGTCAGTATTATAAAGGAAAATTATGAAGCTATATGGCCAAACATAAAGTAGTATCTGTAATTAAAATAACTGTAGATTAGAGGCATCGATGTAGCCATCTATCATTATAGTTTTCCAGAGTTATAAGGGGCGTGACTGATTCAAGAAGTTCTTGGTTTGAATCGCGGTCACAATCTCAACTTTTTCGGACCATCAATGCAACCTTTATCTAGTTGGCGTATATAAATAACACCTATGCTTCTCCTTTAGTGCTTCTAGACTAGTTTAAAGCTATTGCTAAGGACTGTGCGGCAAGTGTGTTGTCATTTTCGCAGAGATGGGGATTCGTACAGGAAATGCGAGATGTTGAAGACTCCTGGAGACTCGAGCCAGGTGGTGCCCTGTGAGCACGGCTGGGAGTTCGACGACACCTGGTTCTCCCTCACCATCCCCAGCCACCAGGGCTGGGTGTGTGACGACGAGATCAAGCTGGCCAACGCCGTCTCTCTGGCCCGCGGATTGGCTATTGTCCTGGGCCTCCTCCTGCCCTACATAGGAGACAGGTACAGCACCTATTACTTAGCTACTATGACCTTTTTCTTGGTCATTAGAAGCGGAAAAGGACTGGGGTGAGGAACAGGAATGAATTCTGCCATGGGGTTTTGAAAGAACCATTTAGAGCCCTTTAAGTAAAGACTAAGGATTTTTTATCTTTCCAACTGAAAAATAAAAACGCAAGCTTCTGTAAAAATGCTCCCTTTTAGACTATTTTTACTACCAGCACAGTCTCAAAAACTGAGAACTTGTCTCAGATATGGATCATATACTGTAGTCAAACGATAAATATTATAAATGTCCATTTAGTATTGTTTTCAGTTGCGAGCAAAACAAGTGTAAGTTTTTATTTTGTGGTTACTTCACAATATATGCCAAGTATGTTCATTGAAAGTGTTCTTAATACCGACTGAATTGCATCCTAAAATACCCATAACTAGTTAAAAATCTGTAAAAAATCACGGGCATTATTACAAAAAAGTATAATGATTCCTATAAAACTGACAGGTATGACAGTATGGTATCTGAAGGGTTTATTTAGGTTCGCTGTGGGCGTTGGCTGTTGTGAAACTTGTAAGGTTCTTTTTGTTTTAGAAATGGTATGAAAATGTTCTTCATTTTCTGTTCTTCTTTACAATCTTACCTTCATCTCTTATTTTCGCCTTTTGAAAATAAATTATACTAGCTTTCCTTAAGATTCTAGCGTCAGATTAGTTTAAATAGGATCTTTATTTAACCCTCTACGTCCACCGCTGGTTTTTATTAGATATCACCGCTGTAAATCAAACTACTATAAAAAAATTATACGAAATGTACTTTAAGAATCAACTCAACTTCCTTTATTATAATCTCAATGTGAAACAAAAGTCTTCCTCTTATCTTATTATCCTCCACTTTCAAATGACAATCAGTTACCTAATACAACTTTCATAATTCACTAACTTTATCATTATACTAATATTTTCCAATATAAATCCCGCCAGGATTTTTTACAGCTTCTCCATTAAGCCTTTTTCCAACCACATCTTCTCTCATTTCATTTTCTCTTCAACTATACCTTTTTTACTTCAACTTTTTTTTTTTTTTTTTAACCAAACATATTGTATACCTCTCTTGAAATTCTGTGACCTTAAAAAGTTAATGTTAGTATTTACAATCATAACTTATAAATAAATAAACAATTTTACTAATATTCAAAGAAAATCAGAAATGGTGAGGTTTGTACCTCACAAACTCTAGAGGAGAGTTTGACAAACCTCGTTCCGTTATTGTAGCTGCTGAAGTCACTTTCACCTTGATAGTCCTGATCAGACTCTCTTCTGTCTTGTGTCTAGTGAAGATGCTACGTCAGGTCCGACTCCTCGCTATTGATACTTTGGGGTAGGCTGCTATTGGATGACCAGCCGAGATTCCATCATAACGTGGATAATAGTAGGCGGCTAGTAAGTCCCATTTATTATTCATTGAAAGTCATGAACTTTACTGACGGCATCACGATTAGGAGGATCCTCCCTATAGTGCTAGTATGAGATTTTAATTGCATCTGACTGCATATAAGCTTGTAGACCGATGGATTATTGAATAGAAAGCTAAGTGGATGATGGTATGTCACCTTCGTGAACTGGTAAGGCGTACATAGTGAACAGACAAGTGCTTCCACAGCCCGTGTATTTGCCAGCAGCGCTGGTCTAGCTATGAACAGCGTGCCGTGGGAAGGGAGCCTCCTCTACTGGCAGGGATGGCGCGCCTCTAAGCCAGGGCACAGTCTTCTGGGAAAACTTTGTTTCCAGAGTGTAGGGAAGTTCTTGCGCTTTTGCGCATCTCCTTCCAGGTCTTGAGGTTGTCATCAGGTTGATTGTCATTACTGGATTTGCCAGGTCCTTTTGGTATTTGCTTCAAGTTATTTTGTCCTAACTGGATTAGTCAGTCCTGTTACTGTAAATGTTCTTCTGGGGCATCTTCATTTACCAATTTGACTGGCCATCTTATTGTATTATGGTACTGCACGTGCTTTGCTAATTGTTGGATAAGTGGGTTCTCATGTGTTGGGCATTGCTGGTAGAGTTTCTTTGCTGCAGTCTTGAAACGTTCCTTAAGTTTTGGTAGTCCACTGATGTGGTGTAATTGAGCTGTCGGAGTGTCGATGGGTAGATTGAAGGCATATCTCATTGCACGGTTCTGGATGCGCTGGAGAGGCTTGATGTTGGAGGGGGCAGCATTGCCCCATACCGTAGCTGCGTATTCGAGAATGGGTCTGATTGCAGCTGCGTAAAGGGTGATAGCGGTATGCGGATGCAGTGTTGATGCCGGATTGAGGATTGAATACAACCGTCTAAATCTGTTCATTGCTTTCGAATGCGTATTCTTGATGTGCTCCTTCCAGGTGAGCCTCCTGTCCAAGGTGACTCCCAGGTAAACAGCAGTTCGGGTCCATTTAATGCTCTCACCTCGTATTTTGATGGACTGTAGAGAGGGAACTTTTCTTCTAGTTATGATTATTGCTTGGCTTTTAGCAGCATTAAATGCTAATCGCCATTTCTTTGCCCATAGCTCGATTTTGTCACAACCTCTTTGTAGCTTAGCCACGGCGTTTGAGGCCCTAATGCTTTTTGCATATAGGGCGGTATCATCTGCATATAGCGCACTTTCGGTCTGATACGTTCTAGCTATGTCAGCTGTATATAGATGCGGTACCCCTGCTTTGATATTCTTAACTGAAGAAACTGCATCCTCGGTGATGACGCGGAATGTACGTCCATTCAAGTAGTTCTTGATAAGTCTGATGTGGGGTAATGGTATCCCCTGTATCAGGAGCTTCTACAGGAGACCTTCATGCCAGACTGAGTCAAAGGCACGACTCACGTCAAATAAGTCCGCGCCAAAGTATTCTCTTTTTTCAAAGGCATTCATTGCAGATTCCACTAGTCTAAGTAGTTGCTGTGGTGTGGAGTGGTTGCGTCTGAATCCAAATTGTTCATTGGGTAGGAGTATTGTAGCATTGATATGACGAAGGAGCCGTTTGAGGTAAATCTTTTCAAATACTTTTGACAGGGTCGGCAAAAGGCTAATTGGCCTGTGTGATTTGGGTGACGCCTCTATCCGTCTTCCATTCGGTAAATATCAAACGCCCGGGAGCCGGGTAGCTGAAACGATACTAAGCAACGTGGAGGGGAGGTGGCTGTGAGCTGGCGAGGGTTAGTCTGACTCGCTTGCTGATCCGTACAGCAAGCTTGGCGTGGGCTATAAAACCACGGGCCAGGGGAAGCCAAGAGAGACGGTTCTACTGTTAGCAACACGTAGGAACTAACGGAAGGCTTCCCGTGGGATGAGCAATTTAATTTCTATTGTCAGCCGGCACGGTGAGAATTAATAATAAGTTGTTACCTTGGAGGTGGACTTCATTGACGGCGCTTTTCTAACAAACAACTTTGAACTGAGTTCAGCGCATTCGAAGACTGGCTACATTGCTTTTGTACTTCCACTAAAATAGTCCATTTCCCGTTTAATAAATTTATGTCTATATGGCTCATCACGACCCTGACTGTAATTTGAATATGAATAACGATTTTACAAATTTTATTCTTTCACAACTTCGCTCAGACAATATTTGGGTCATTTTATGACCTTGTTCTAGCAACTACGGCACAAAATAGCGAACATTTTCTCCTTGCATGACTTTGTGCATTTAATCGTACTCTGGTTAGATTCTCAGAGAGTTTGGTTGGGATTTTATTTTCTAATTATTTTACTTTAAATGACGGAAAGTATAATGTTAAAAACGAATAACTGTTATTTATTTGATTGCCATTTCTCGTGATTGTGTACGTTTTGTGTATACTTTCTCTGAGTTTTTAATAAACTTCATTGTTTCTTATCTCCTGACAAAAAAAAATTCTATGGTTATGTTGTAACTGATACAGATAATATAACATAAACATCGAATGCCCTTCTCCTTACATGATTTTCTGCATCTAGTCGCAAATAAACAAAACGCAACATGTAAATTTAAACCACTGTACCATTGTAAGATTTTTAATTACTGCTTCGCATTAAAATGTTTTTATCCCTGTTATTTGTATTTTTGCGCAATTACTTTCACAACAGACCGTTAATTTTTAGCTGACATCCCAGTTATGTTTCTTTTAACACTATAAGTGCAAACAAAATCAAAATCACATATTTATTTGAAATTTACACTTCCTTTTAACAGTATAAGCACAAATACAGAAAATACAATTATTCATTTTGATTTTGCTGACTAGCCAAACAGCGCTCTGGTGGTAGTCATTGTAACTTACACTTCGTGCTTTATCGTGACTACCGAAGTTTACCGACCCATGTGGAGAACAGCAGCTAGAACTAACATAGACCACCTCAAACGACTAGAGAACGGATATCTACGAGTCCTATTAAGAACACCCAGATTCGCACCAAATGACTTCCTTCACGACACAGGCGGCATCAACCAACTATGTGTAGAAATTTTCAAGCAAACAGAAAAATTTTATGACAGAATAGACAAATTTAGGCAAACTGACGAAAAGCTCCATACCCTCGGTACAACAATGCCAACGCACTGGCACGATAAAGTGGCACTTAGTATTACATATCAGGCAGAGGGGAACTGATATGAATATAAGAAAACTGTAGGAGCTTTTCACATATGGTCATCCTATGTTTTTCCCTCGAAGAGTAATAAAAAGAGACCCCAAAAATTATCCTTATCCAATGCAATTAGACACATAAAGTAGAGTTACCTTGGTAGTTGGACTTTACACAAACACGCCTAAAGGCAAAGACAAAAAAATAGATAGAGAGAAAAGAAAAAGAAAATAAATTAGTGGAATGAAACTTCTAACTTTAGATCACTTGCTGTCATTAGGAATAGTTCTTCCTTGGTAGCCAGTCGTATTTGCTTCTGTGCAGGTTCGGCCGAAAGCCGCAGTTCTTCCTCAGCTTCACCGCCATTGCGGTTGGCAGGACCCTGATCGCTGTGACGTCATCAGTGTACCCTCTGTTCGTGCTGACGGTTCTCATCGGCGACTGCGGTTTGGGCAGTGCAATCGAATCTTCTTTAGCCGTCTGTGAGTATCTCGTTAAAATTGAACGTAACAATATTCTCACACTGCAGTAAAAATAAATGTTGTATTTGGGAGACCTTTGTCAGGAACAGATCAACTCGATTCAGAAGAAAATTATAACGTATTTTTATGAAAATGATTTTCTCATCACTTATAGAAAAATAAAGTTAAATGGGAACTCGCGGAAAGGTAAATACGAATCGTTACGTTACTTGCAGCATACACACAAAATGTAGTTGATGCTCCAACGTATTGCGACCATCCACCCCTTAAGCTCATACTTTCCCATAAAGGTAGGCAGCCAACAACCTCATACATTTGTTTGTATAGCCCAGAATTCTTCACTGGATAACCGGTATTTACCACTTATAAGTACCAGCTAACCACGTCAAACTGCCCACCAGTAAACGCAGCATTTGGCAGGTATAGTCCAACTCTTAGTGTTTGTGCTTTGAGACTTATTCATAGTCACTGCAAAGGCAACTTTCAGAGGGAACTCCTGATAACCTCTGAAACTGTCTCTACCAAAGCGACTGTTGAGCGTGGCGGGTTGCGTCTCGCTCACGCAGGCGCTGCGGGGAGGTAAAGTATGTCTCAGCCGCGCGTGTATCCACATTCAACTTAAACTTTAAACAAACAATCTAGTTTTAACATGAACCGAGTGTTCTATACTAATAGTCGGCGTAAAACCCAATCCACTTTTGTTTATTTATTTCGTGTCAGAAATGCACATTCTTACGCAATTACAAACATCAAATTGTACTAGACCAAAACTTGGCCACTTCCAGTGTATTCTTAGACGTCTCATCTTCTGACCAGGAGGCTGGACACAGTCGACACTGGAGCATGTGCTAAGAGTCTAATCATATCCGCGGCCGCACTTGATGACATCGACCTACTCCTTTCCTTGTTTGCTGCAATTTCTCTTCAAACTGAAGGTAGTGCTATTCTTCCGAGGCGATGGAGCCATTCGACTAGAGTGTATTTCAAACAGCCTGTAATGATTCTGCATGTGTCGTTGAGTGCAATGTGCAACTGTGGGATATGAATTAAGCTGTACCAAACAGTGCAGAATAACACAGTGCTAAGGCACAAGTTCGGATAGTTCCAGATTTCTTTTTAATTTTTTTATTTGGGGGAGCCCCCAAAACCCGCTCCTCCAAGCATGGCGGCCTTCCTATTATCTACTCCTCGCCTCTGCACATGCATTAAGTTAGAGGTGATCACAGGAACGGGATTGTGATGTATTCCATGCGTCCAGGCGTCCGCCCGTTTACATAGGTCGATCGGATAAGATAGGCAGAAACTTTTTGTTATCCAATCACTCTTCTAAGGAGATGGTTCCTAGTGGAAACTTTCAGCTTGGAATTCATGCAATGTTTCCTGAATGTAGCAGATCTGTCATGGAGTACTCCTAGATGTTTTGTAGTGTCGCAGAGTTGGAGACCATATTACCTTTAACCAACGAGTGGTTTCTCTCTTCCGTGAATAAAAAGCACATACTTGTGCTTTCGCAGGAGTTAGTTTAAGCTGGTTTGTGCTATAGTATCTTGACCAACCCTGTCCATGTACACATGTTAATTATCTCTGTGGGTTTTGTAATATATGATAAAAAAGGGGTGTTGACAACAGAAATAATATATAGAATTCTTTCATAAACATTGGTCAGCCTCTCATTCGTTAATGATTTAATTTAAAAAAGTATAGGTTGTTCGATAAGTTTTATCGTTCGATAAGAGACGGCGCGTCGTTTATTTTTCTAAAGTTGGTACTTCGTTTTTATGAACACGTGCATAGATCTGCATCTGATATTCGTGTATTTACAGCTGTTCAAAGTTGACGTGCCACTGTTTATTGGTGAATTGGAAAAAATTGAATATCGTGCAGTAATAAAATTCTTATTTTTGGAGGGTGCAAAACCAAAACAGATTCATAAACTATTGTTAAAAGTGTATAAGGACTCTTCACCTTCAATTAGAACAGTAGAAAGATGGGTTGCTGAATTTAAACTGAATTTGGAAGATCGTCGATTAACAGAGTGAGAGATTTAGTAGAAGCCCTAGACATATTATTAGGCAGTATGAGTAATATTTTGGCTGAAGTTTTTGGTTTCAAAAAGCTGTGTGCAAAATGGGTGCCGCATTCGCTAACAACGGAACAAAAACAAATTCGAATGCAACTTTCTCAGCAACATTTGGAGAGTTTTAGAAAGGATAAAAAGGATTTGGTGCGTCGTTTCATCACTATGCATGAGATTTGGGTCTACCACCATGATCTTCAATCAAAATAAGAGGCTAAGGAGTGGTTTGAACCCGGTACTTCGGCTCCAAAATGAGTTAGGGTCCAGAAATCGACCTAGAAGGTGTTAACATCAGTTTTTTTTGGGATGCAAAAGGAATGTTGTTAATCGATTACCTCCAAACTGGTAACTCAGATTATTAGGGTATATTGTAACCATTGGACCAGCTGGATGTAAAAATTTGCGAAAAAAATCCTGATTTACAGAAGAAAAAAAAAAAATAGTTTTTCATCAAGACAATGCACACCCTCACACTGCGAAAACAGCCATCGCGTAAGTCACTGAATTAAAAGTACGAATTGATGTCACACCCACGTTATTCGCCAGATTTGGCTCCCTCTGACTTCTGGCTGTTCCCAGATCTAAACAAATTCATGCGTGAAAAACAATTTTCATCAAATGAAGAGGTAATAGTATTCGTGGAAGCCTACTTCGACAGTCTTCCAGAGTCTTACTACATGGATGGTATCCATAAATTAGAAGATAATTTGAGCAAGTGAATTGAAGTTCAGGGACATTATATTGAATAATAAAATGTATTGAATAATAAAATGTGATTTTCTTATCGAGCGACAAAACTTATTGAACATTCTCATATCTCATGAGTTATGCTTAAGAACTAAATCAGCAGTTCTCTTATGCATAACGTTTTCACATGTTGCAGCTTTAGAAATTACGGATATCGCAAACCGCTCTCGCGTAACCCTCTACTGGGTTTGCTCGTGTCAAGTGGGTGTTGTGATTGGTGCCCTGCTGGCCTGGCCCATCAGGAACTACGTGCACTTCATGCTCGCGACCTCCGTACCTTGCTTCCTGCCTCTGCTCTGTTACAGGTAACAATAGAAAAGAATAACTATCTGAATTAAGACAAAATTTGTGTATTTAGGAGAGGAAACCAATTACATTTTCAAATTAAATGAAAATACCGTTTCTGAACAACTGTTATTTTTATTCCTATATGCTCAGACATGTTTCACCCTTGTGGAATGGGGCATATGCAGTGACTGCAAATGTACCTACATGGTGTTGTTCGAATTATGCGTTATTTGTATGCATTAATAAATATTATCAAAGTACGCCCTATTTATGATTTTCAATGCAAACATCCACACGTTGGTCAGGAAATAGTTCTAATTGCACATAACCAATTGATTTTCAAATTAGTAATGAGTCTTTCATTAAGGTATTTGTTACAGGTGAATGTGTTAGCATAAGAATTAATACAAAAACATTTTTGTGGAAGGTGACCACATTTTTTCCGAGATAGCATCAGCTAATAGATAACTTTCTATATAGGTATTTTGTATCATTGTTGACGTATTTTCAACGGGATGGATATAATTTAAAGCACTTTTTTTTTTTTTTTTGCTGTCATCAGTCTTTTGACTGGTTTGATGCAATCCTCCATCCCTTGCGATCTTGCACCAGTCTTTTCATCTCAACATGCCCCTTACAACCCTCATCCTCAATTATCTGCTTCATATATTCTAATTTCTGTATTCCGCTATAGCTTTACCCAGGGCCGGATTAAGACAGCGTGAGACCCGTAGCAAAATGCGAAGAACGGGCCTTTGGTTTTTGTGGTTTTCGCCGTCCTGGGGAATTGCAGAGCTAAAAAAAAAAAAAAAAAAAGAGAGAGAGAGAGAACACTAGGTGCGGGGTCCCCCTAGGAGGCACGAGGCCCCCCAGAAGGTGCGAGGCCTGTAGCATTTGCCAATTCCTGCTACGTGGCTAATCCGGTACTGGCTTTACCTTCGGCTGTTCCCTCGACTAACAAGTTAACCAATCTGGCATGTCTCAAAATATGACCTACCATCCAGTCCCTTCTTTCTGAACGACTCTTCCACACACTTCTTTCCTCACTCATCATTTCCAAAACTCATTCATTTCGTACTTTATCTGTCCACATAATTTTCAGCATCCTTCTATAGCATCGCATACTGCCATAAAGTGTTGTGTTACACACATAGAGTTTCAAAGGACCTTTCTGAGTCCTATATTAATATCTGAAACTAAAACCTCTTTTTGCTAACTAACCAACTAGAAGCGGACGGTTGTGGTGGATATGGGAGTGTCCATAATCCACACAGCTCCATTTTGGCCTCCTGTCAATCCCCCCTCCCAGACATGGTTTTTTCCTCTTCCTTTCTCTCCTTCCTCCCCCTGCATGGCACATAACTTTTTCCCCCTCTTGATTTTAATTGAATTAATTGCAATGGAGCACAGGCTCCGGTGGCAATTTCCCTACACACCCAACTTCCCCCTAACCTTCACTCACCTACATTTGCCCTCTACAAATTTTAACTTTAAATTATTTTAACATTTTCGGTGGGTTATTCATCATTCCCCTTGGTAACACATTCCAATCCCTGACACCCTTACCTAAAAAAGAAAATTGATTCCACAAGACATTCTGTACTGTTTTCTCTTGTCAGACTCTTGTAAATTACATACGGAGATAATTAAATGACAGAAATGTGCTGTTGTGTGTTCTACCTTATTTTAACTCTGACAAATAATATGAATGAATAGCTACGTGCTTGGCTTGAAACCCTCCTCCCCAATCCCTCGTAGCTTAACTTACAAAACCAACCTCCCCCCCCACCTAGACCAAACCACGTAGTTTATGGACGCTCCCTATCACCCACTCCATGTATCATAATGCACAATTTAGCCTACTACCCTTCATTAGGGGCGTAACAGAACTCCGCATCCACAAGTGCGGAACTTTCGCGTGAATTCCCACATCCGCTTTCGCATCCGCAATATTTATAGCGGCTGTATAGCGGATATTTTGTTTACATTGCAATTTATATTATTATTTTCTCTTTATACGACATTCTGCCCATTGTCTCTTAGCTAAAAACAATGTGATTGTTTTTTTTCTGACAATCTTGCAATAAAAATAACAATGAACTAAATGGTGTAAAGCTATGAATTTACAAGTTTAAACTTAAGTAAAGCGCCTTCTTCACGGTCCAACTTACAGGACATCCATTTAGAACTACAATAGGATGTGTTCACCCATTCACGCTAGCAAAAGAAGACCAACAAATTGTTCCAAGCAAGCCTTTCCACTCATACTTTCTCGCCACAAGCCAAGTGTCCTTATCGCACACTCGCAGGATGTTTCCTCCAATCATGATTTAACACCATAGTTTGTTGGACAGCAAGGACTTGTGTTGGTAGTTTGGGAGTCCCAACATCCAACACATCCTGCATGTAGTTCTCTAACCCTTTTCACGGCTCATCAAGTCATTTTTTTAATTGGAAATCGGATGAATGTAGGTCCTACAAGTTGTACTGTGAATGTGCCACTAGAGCAGTGGAAAGGCGGGTGGCGGGCACGGAGATGTGTGGTGGCGTGGCCTTGTGCTTCACACTTGAATTTGTCGAGCCGCGAACCCCGCAAAGATTGTTCCTTAGACGCGTGTGTCGTTATGTAAATAATTTAATTCACTTTTGAAATCATCCCATGTTCTTTGTTGTTGAAAGATGAGGCAAAAAATAAATCAGTTTGGCAGTATTACATGAAAATGATGTTACTTCTGAAAAATGTAGAATTTGGCATAAAAATATTAAAATCTAAATAATTGTAAATTTCTTTTTTCCACTTCCACAAAACATCTGCATCCTGGATGTCAAGCAATGAACATCCGCATCCGCAAAGATGACGTCCGTTACAACCCTACCCTTCATTAATCAAATACAAGGCCAAATTCCTTCCCGTTCCCAGTCTCCAATCCTATCCTGAGTCTAGTGACCTCTCCTTCGATAAAGCGTGAAGCCCCATCACATCCCTCCTTTTTCAAAAAGAAAAAAAAACTTTGCCAGGTATCTCAATTTCCTTTGACATTATAAACAACATCAACAATGCTTAGACATTACACAATTTGTCCACACATGGCTTCCTCGCCTTCCAACTAATCAGCAGACTCGCTATTTATATGCCAAATTTAACTGCAACAATATTTTGAAACGGGTCATGCTTCGGGGAAATGCCTCGTATACACCACCTTGTGACTGCAGGTTGTGAGTTGTCTCTGAGGGTGTTTACAATAAAGTGATTGATGAGAAGCAGACACTACACCATGTTGGCTTTGCAGGATCTTCCCCGAATCTCCCCGTTGGCTGATCAGCAAGGGGCGTCCGGAGGCTGCCGTGGCAGTCGTGCGTAAGATCGCCGAGACGAATGGAGTGCAGCTTCCGACAGACGTAACGGCGCGTATGACCAAACTCTCTCAGAGGAGGAGTCTCAACCTGGGACTCACCAGTCTCGTAACCAACAGGAACCTCTTCAAGAACACTGTGCTGCTCGTATTCGGCAGGTGTGTTCTAGAAGTAGCAGGTAGTATGCTGTAAAAAATGCTTTACATAGTTTACTGCCAATTATACTTTGAAATACACGCCCTCTGCTATAAGACACTTATGCCAGCAGTCAAGATAGAGCAGTTCTGGAAGCAGTCATTCAGCATCATGACAACCATTGCATTGCGCTTCATGTCCTGTTAACTATTTGTCAGTGTCTGTAATATAGACAGCCTGGTGAATCTTTTCCAGAACACCATGTGTCAAGTCCAATGTTCCATCAACTTTGCAGTATGTCTTACACGATGTCAAGCAACAGATTCAGTCATACAAATTAAGTTCCAGAACCACTTAGTAGTGACAAAGTTTTTACTTCTATTGTACGGAAGTTATGCCTATGCCTGGCGATAGTATGTGTGATATGCTGAATTGCATAGTTCCTCCCCCCATTTACTTTTCTATTTTACAAATTTTTATTTTAAATTCCTTAAGCATTTTTGGTAAATTATTCATAGAATACAGCAGAAAACCTAGTAAATTATCCTGTGGTATGTCTCCCTTCTACATCTCCCTTCTACATCCCTGATAACTCATAAGTTCCATAATATCAATCTTTGCTTTCTTTCTCTAAGGAATTCATTCATCCAGTAATTAACTGAATTACCCAATGATTTGAACCAAATTCACAATCATTCTTGTTCAAATGGTGAACACAGATTCAGTGCTAGACTATCCACTTGGATTCCATCATCCATTTAACCTTGAAGTAGTATCCTGATGGACTAATATCTGACACACACAATAAGAACCTCTTCCAAAGAAATGTTGCTTATTTACAAACCTCTTCTTTTTCTCAGAGATATTTCTATTACGGCCAGAAACCAAATTCTCCATCAACTACCAATAAACAATTTTTATAAAAAAAACCCTCAAGCCCCCAACTTGCCCCTACTTGGGTAGCAATGAAAAATTGTTCTCTTATATAAGGTTTTGGATGAAAGGAATTGGGGGCTTTCATCTAAACAGTCTATATCAATTTTTTTTTATTTTTTAATAATAATAATAGCAGTTAGAAGGTCTAAGGTCTCAGGGTTATGTAATTACTGAGAGTATTTTAATTAATATTTCCCGTGGCTAATCAACAATGAAAAAGCATTGCTAGTTTAACTAGCAAAATAAGGCCAGAGCAGTATATTATGAGGTGACATTAAACTCTCTAGCAATGCCACACATTTTCAGACTCCACAAGAATGACTATGACATTTGTTGAAGGGCGGTGTGCACAGGAATCACCCAGGTGCTGATGCTGAACGTGGGTAACCTGGGGGTGAACCCGTTCCTCGTCTTGGTGGTGAGCAATGGGGCTCAGCTGCCTGGCTACTGGTTGGCCCACTGCTTTGGCGACGGGATTGGCCGGAGAGCCTCCAACTCCTTCGCCATGATTACCATGACAGTTATTAACTGTGGAATTATTGTTATTCTCACAGGTAACTGAAAACCAGCTAAGCTTACGTTAATTTTAAATTATTTTTATTTTACAAATCTGTGCGTAGTGCTTCCCAGATATGACCTACACATATCTATGATAATGACCAGTAACTATGAATGAAATCACCACTTGCTGCTGAGCACATCCAAAAGGCGATATAAAAAAAGACATATAAATATTTTTAAACTTCAGCTTTATCCTGGGATTCAAGTAATTGTTACTTGTTGAAAATATACTGTACCAAATTGTTGATCACCACAGTTTGCTCCAGTACTCAAGAGGAACATTTTATTATTTTTAGCCTTAAGTGAAACTTGGTGAAGAGAATCTAATTTCACCACACATTTAAATAAGCATCATAAATACCATGCCTTTCAGAAACCTCATATCTTGTAGATAGACTCAACTTGATGGAGCAGCAATGGATCTTTTCAAACTGTTTGGAGGCCATAAAATGGTGACGAATAATGCTAAAACCAGGTATACTGGAGATCGCGTTTCTGCTACAACAACATTTGCTAATGACATTTTAATACTGGTGTAGTCAGTCAAAAGACTATTATCTTCAGACAATAATTCCATTGTAACACAGCCTGGACCATTATTTTCAAGCAGAAATTAGGTTGTAATACACCCTGGACCAGCATGATACCGTTAAACGTTCTTCAGAAAGTATTTCTAGTGGTGTTTTAAGTTTGACCACTGCAGTGTCCTGATGCTGATTCTGTGCAGAATTGGGATCTCCAGTAATCCCCTAAAACCTATTTGTCAGAAATTGTCTTAATAGGTGGACAAATTCTATTTAAAGACACAGTTTCATTCAGAACTAAGGAAAAAAAAAATGGCGATGGATTGGATGATAAGTATCAACATACATGGGAGTTTTTGGATGCAGTAAAGTTATATACCACAGTCATTTAGACCCTGTAAGTACTGATAGTATGATGTTTTTTAGGTTTATTAGTAAGTACTCATTTTTTTTTTTTTTTTTTTGCGGTAATATGTTATACTGTTCAAAATCTTGCAACCTCAACACAGACAACAATGTCCATGAACTTCCATTCACCCCTTCATAACATCCACACTCTGGTCAAGATGTTCCTTTTGCTTTGACAGAAGAAATGAAACTTTAAAAGGTGTAGCAAATAAGTGAGTTGATACTGAAATAAGAGTCACAGGTTTATTGCCCATGTATCCACACCAAGCTATGCATCTCTTTTTCCAACTTTCTGAGCCTGAGTGGTAATACTCCAGGTTGGCATTTCGGAAGACATAGGTTTAAATCCCTTTCCAGCCACCCTGGTTGTACACTTGCACAATTTTCCAAATTATGCAAGCAATGTCAGGATGGTTTCTTTGAAAAGGCCATACAGCTTAAGGGAAAAAAACCTCTTGTTGTACTCATTACAACAATATCCTGATGGGACATGTAAAAATGTTGTAAAATGTGTCCCGCCTATATCTTTACCTGAAATAAAAGAAGTAATTTAGCTGCATACAAGAAATTCATCAGCAAACTTCTTTTCTTGTTTCTAAGGAGCAACATATGAAAATGAATGTTAAAATATACCCATCACGCACCAAAGAAGAGAGCAACAGTAACAAAAAAACACAAACACAAACCTAAAGAATATTTCAGGCTGTGCCTATCTTCAAGAAAATAGTACCATGTGGCTGAGGTCAGACAGGATTTTTCTTTCTACCTTATGTTGCTAATAAGCAACATAAAATTATAAACTTGAGTTATTATTATTACTTACTTATCTATATTAAAAATATCTTTTTTGTTTATCTTTGAGCTTAAATTCGTTTTTATGATTGGTTAAACAAAGTTTTTTTTTTTATTAAAAAGTAGTTTTAACATTATAATAAAAGCTACAGGGCAACCACTTTACCAAAATCACGTAAGGAATTTAAAATTAAAATTTGTAAATCGGTAAAGTAAATAGGGGAGGAATTTAACACTCCAATTAAAAAATAAAAAGAATAAAAAGGGGTAATTAGAAGACAAGGGGATTTGCCACCAGAGCATTAGCTCCATCACAATTAAAATAAATAAATAATAAATCATAAATAAACCAAGACTACTCAGTAAGCCACTGATAGCTGATATTAAGGAATAGTCTTCCACTGAGAGAACATAATGGGGTACAGGATGAATATGTATAAAACATATTAAATTTCTTGTTCTTAAATCAAATGAGCTATATATTATGGCACCACAACCAATATTGTATACCAGCTCTCCTCCAATGCCAATGTTCCTTACATCAGCCTTACCTCAAACTCATTATCCCAAAACCTGGAACTCCCTGTTGCTCACCATGCCAGTACTCACAACACCCGTGACCTTAATAACTGCTTCACAGTCAGAGCCATTAGAGTACTTCCAGACACTACCTCCCAATCTGAACTCCGCAGGTGGGAATTGGCATATCAACACATCCTGCAGACTAGACATCCCCCAGGCCTTAATTTATGATAATACTTTTCATCTTCACCCTGTACACTCATCACTGACCAGCACAATAAATTCATATTTATGAATAGACATTATTTCAAATTTTTTGATTATTTTCATTATTATTTCCCTTTTTAATCTTTCTTGTGTTTAATACTTGCAGTTATATTGTCGTTGCTCCCCCTACCACAACCAGTGGTCAATTTCATTCTGTGTGTGGCAGTGTTGACCACAATGCTTTCGCGAACTCAGCCACGTATTTCTTTCAACTCGACAACCCCAAAATATTGTTTTTTTTTCTGTTTGTGTATTATTTTATGTTGCTGCTGCCCTCCTCCCTTCAACTTTGCAGAGTGTTGGGTGTATTTTATCTATTCCTTCCCTATAAATATTGCCTCGTGGCACTTCTATCATTCCATTTATATCGATATATTATTCTAAATGAGAAGTCACAAGGTTAATGAAAAGTAATGCCAAACAATATTTACAGTAGATGAAAATTACCTGTCAATAGCTAAATATGTAAAATGTCCTTTTTCCTTGTTTCCTAAACCAGGAGAGAAGAAGAATCTGGTGGAATTAGCTGGAGTGATCCTACTGATGATGTTTGCTGCATCATCTGTGTCGCTGTGTAACCTTCAGAGCCTGGAGATACACCCAACCTGTATTCGACAGAGTGCTGCGGCCATCGAGAATGCCATCGTTGGGGTTCTGGTGGCTACTTCACCTTATATTGTCTATCTTGTAAGTAAATGGCAAAACAGAATATAAACACAGATCAAGCATTAACTGCTCTGGCCGTCCTGAACTGGGTTTTCCCAAGTCATTCCAGGTAAATGCTAGCCCTTCCCGTGCACATACATTTACACATTATTTAATTTAATTTAATTTAATTGCAATGGAGCACAGGCTCCGGTGGCAATTTCCCTATACACCCATCTTCCCCCTATCCTGCACCCACCTACATTTGCCCTCTACAAATTTTATCTTTAAATTCCTTCAAAGTTTTCGGTAAATTATTCATCATTTATCTTGGTAACTCATTCCAATCCCTGGCACCTTTACCTAAAAAAGAGAATCTTCTCACACCCTTGTGCCTGAAATCGAGTGCCAGCTTGTGGTCATGGTCATCTTTTCCCTTCCATGCAATACTTTTCATACCTATTGCAATATCTTTCCATGCCTCATCACCAGTATATGCCCTGTACACTCCCATGACCCTCCTCATCCTCCTCCTGTCTTGCAATGAATCCCATTCCAGCTCCTTTATCATATCTGTCACTGATTGCATTCTGCGATAATTTCCAGAAACAAATCTAGCAGCCCTTCTTTGCACCCTCTCCAACTCCTGTATTTGATACGTAAAATGAGGGTCCCATACTACACTACCATATTCGAGCAATGATCTGACCAAAGTTTTGTAACCCAATTCCTTGACTTCTCTCGTACATCCCCTCATAACTCTCTCCAACAAGTGCAGAACTTTGAAACCTTTTCCTACCACCTGTCCTATGTGTCCTGCCCAGTTAAGTTTGTTATCAAAAGTAATTCCAAGATATTTGCATTTCAAGTCTTCAGCAAGCAATTCTTTCCCCACCTTATATTCATAATTAACCTTTTGTTTTTTATGATAAGTGCAACTCACCACCTGTCATTCAGCATGCAGTGAATCACACAGTAACAGAGTAACAGTAATTCTACACGAAGTGCATATAACACAGTTGATAGTGACTCATTTGTCAGATGGTAATGTTAATCTTGGTTCTTCATTGGCGATTTTTAGAAGAGTACACCTGAATCAAACACCACTAGGTATTAAAAACTCAATTCCTTCATCTTCAAGTAAACAATACAAACAAAAATCTGCACTTAGCAACAGTTAACAACACGTTTAAAGCAACATGATGATACAAGGAGGAAAGGAACAGGCCATCAGACATATGTTTCTGGCTGATTATAATACCAGTGGGAGTCTCAGATTTGCCTTGGTGCAGTACAAGATACTTTAAATTGTGGTTTGTTGCAATGAAGGATTAGCAAGACTGAGGGAATTAGTATTTTTGGACAAGGAGTTGGCAGATGTAACAGGAATGCTGTTGGAAGCAGGAATAAACTAAGTAATGATGCTGTTAGCAAGACTAGAAAGAACTGATAAATATAAACTGGAGAACAGAGTTTTTTCTTGTGGGGGAGGGGAGGGGAGGGGAGAAGATTTTGGGTGGTACTGACTCGGGCATAACACAAAATAGTTGTTTATATTAAGATCGGATTGGTAAATATGGGATATTAAGTCTTGAATGGTATAATTTAAATCCTTGATGAGTGATTCAACCTGGGTTTGTAGAATAGAATTTTGATAATAAATCGTTGGCAGCTGTTAAGTAAGGGTATTGTAGGAAATGAATTGGTTTCACGTGGATGAGGAACTTCTGTCTGTGAAAGTTTCCATTTCATTTACCAACAAAGATGCAAGAAACGTTCTTTGTACATATGATTACAAATTAACTACCCTCTGTAATGAATGGTTAAAAGCAAAATGGTAACTGCCCCAGATCCTGAATGTAATGTGGCATTGTGTATAAGTGCAGTAACTTAAGTTTTTGCTTCACAGTTTGACATATCATCGCCATTTTTTTTTTTCTCATTCTTGGAGTTTCTCACCTCATGCTACAACTTTCATGTAATTAACCACCACAGGGAAATTATTTGTTAGTTTCTCTGACTTCTACCCAGTACAGTTCATGCTCTGTTGGTGATGACCAGTTGAAACCTTCATTTCATGTGAGACCACTTTCAAGGATATGACGAGAGCACAAGTTTTTTTCTGAAACAATGGTATTCTTTTTTACTAAATATTAATTAACCACACATCTTAAATTACTGCATATCACTATTAATGTTTATTATATAACCTTTTTTTATCATCAACCCATCAGAATAGCTGTACACAGTAAAGTGCCACCTCACTGGATTAGAGAAGTGCAAGGGGCCCAAGTTAAAGATCCTGATTGTAGTTTTCTGCAATCTCAAAGGCAAATGTTCTGATGGTTCCCAATTATGCCTCATAAACTACACAGTTCACAAACAAAAATACACTTATCACATAGAACATGAGTTACATATTTCACAGCCAGATGGCAACACATCTGATTTTTCCATCAAAACTACAACAAGCCTATCAAGCCAGTAGTAGATAGAACCTTGCTTTGAAACTAAACAAATGCTCTGGAAGATCTGTCCGCTAAAGGGTAAACATTCAAGATAATGGTGATGACATTGAATTACCTTCATTCACATAGCATATAGTGGTTGCTCACTTTACTTTTAAAAGATCACAAAATATTCTTTCATAGTTCAGAATTAGTTTTGGGCTAAATTTCATTCAATTCAGGAAAGGACTGCAAGGATTTTGGAGGATACTCTTTACTCCATATGGGATGATCCTGAATACAGAAGCTGTAGACATTCATATGCAATGCATCCAGAGTTTTCTGCTGCAAAATACAAAACAGGAGCTGTATATTGCATCAGTATTTTAACTGTCTGAACTTACAACCTATGATACTATGATACTAAAGCCACCTACATATGGTTTAAATACTACTTAGCCTTGTAAATAATTACACCAGATGTATGTTAGCAAAAAAATATATAAAAACATAACTTTTGTATTAAAATGTGTCAGAAAAATTTTATGAGGAGTTGTAGAATGTCATAGTTATTTTCAAATTCCCTCCAATGAATAGACTAGTCTTAATGATCTCATTAAATTATTTATTTTCCACCCTAATGTAGCTATTTTTCTGTCTTGCACCAAGGAATTGCTTGTGTTTAGAGAATTACATTTTTAGAAAATTTTAAAGAATGCAGCAAAGGACTTAAGAGTAATATAGAGTAATAAACATGTGGTCAAATTGTAATTACACTGTTGTGTCCTGCAGGGCCAAAAATCTGACCCGCGGTACATGTACGGTATCCTGGCTATCCTGACCTGCCTGGGGGCGATGCTGCTGTCTTTCCTGCCAGAGTCGATGCACGAGAAGCTGCCAGAGACTCTGGAGGACGCGTCAGTGTACGGCAAACACCAGCGATACTGGAGCCTGCCTCCACCCAGGTCGAGGTGTGCCACTTGACCAGCAACACAGAAAAATTTCATGTACCGGTATAAGAAAACGATTCTGCATTGTAAAAAGTATAAGTTTGTTACTGTATTAATTTTTAATTTCTTTTAATGTACTGTGATTATTCTTTATATATTTCTTTGTACAAAACTATAAATGCTTTTATATCGAGAAATAAAAGAAACTATTTTCACCTACCTGTGAGTCATGTTAATTTCTAATAATTTTTAATGTAAATTTTATCCTCATAAGTAGATAACTAGCTCAGTATAAATTAATGTGCTAGGTCATTAAAAACTATAAACAAAATTTTTTCAGGAGTCATCTGGAATCATGAATCAATACTGGTGTGTGAAACCTAGCTGAAATGGTTGGAAAGTCAACTTTTTATATATGCTATTAGACAAACCCTGATATAACCACAGCTTATACTCTAACCTGTATGTTATATGACTGTAATATTACTTTATTTCCCCATATTTTGTGACATGCCTATTCTTTTCAATTAATTCAAACAAACTTCAATCTACTGAGCAGTAAAATAACCAATGTAACAATGCCATATCTTTGGCAGGTAATTGATGGAGAGATTGATATGCAACTACAGTAGAACTTCAATTATCCTAACTCTGACTATCCGAATCGCTGATTATCCGAATCACTTGAGGCAGTCACATTAAGACGGGCATGGAACAAGTTGAAAGGCATATCAACTGAAGAAGAGAAGGAAAAGGAGAAAAGAAAAAAGACGCTCAAGAAAAGGAAAGGGAAGAGACAGGAGAAGATTGGGATGACTTGTCACTTGAGAAATTCAGAAACATTCTTCTGAAAATTCCAGGAAATTCAGAAATTAGTGCTGAAGAAATAGGAGAGTGGGTGGTGTGTGATTCGTCAGACCCTGGGTATGAACTTCTAAATGATGATGGACTTATTGGAAGTGTGAGAGAAGAAAGAGTCGAGGAAGAAGATGACCTTAACATCGAAGCCAAAGCAGACACGGGAGCATCAGCTAGTCAAGCATTTTTCGGCCTTGAAACTGCGTTGAAGTGGATGGAACGTCAGCCCGAGTGAGACCACATGCAACTTCTGTCAAGCGGATGAATACAGTGAAACAGCTTACTTTGACTGAGATGTTCCGCAAACAGTGACTTTTATTTACAGTACAGTACGTACATACTGTACTAAAGTACAGCCCACTAACCGAGATTGGATCTACAAATCGGGGTACTTGCGACGGGTAGCAACTTGGGGGACTGAAACATGACGATTTCTTACAAAATGAAACACAAACCTATTGAGGAAACTATTTTTGATTGAACAAATAATTATTATCGAGTGTCAGTAAATTAAAGTTTATAATTTAAAAGTTGACGAAAATCGACTACTTATGGTTCACAGTCTAAAGCCAGCCCCTGCGTAAATAAATGTAGAAGTGAGCCACGTGTATCCGTTTCTTTGAACACTCATCACAAAAAACTGCAGAACCCATTTGAATATTTTTTTTTATAAATCGAACGATTATGGTCTATCTTGAAATCTGCGATAAACCATTTCTCTACGTGACCCCGGAACGAAGCAAAAAGCGATAAGTTGTTCCTAACCTTAATATATATATATGCGCAAAGATTCTTAATAGAATCCCGGCAAGGCATCGTATGCACGATGAAGTTAAAAACCTCCATTAATCCTAGAACGTTTAGCATTTCACTTTCAATCTGCACTGGGTTTTTCGAACAATAATATTTGGTTTTAAAGCTCGTCAGCGACTTTCATATAGTAACTTCAGTTTATTATGAACATTTTGCGAACACAAATTCACGAAATTTTATACTTCTGGCCAGATACTGAACACTTTCTCAAAGACAGTTCGTATTATTTTTTGGTTCTGGTTTTTTGTTTGTTGGAAAGAGATGTACCGTAAACTTGTGACAAAGTAAAGCAAATTTTTTTCTTTTCTTTTGTGCCACAATTCATTATTTTTGTCATTACAAAGAGGTTTGCGACTTCAAGAAAATATGATTTTTCTTCACGTTTGTGTTTTGTGAACATGATTTAACAAAATTATGGAATGTTAGAGTAAATAATTTAAACCAGTAATTTAGGTTATTATTTTAAAGAAATTACTAATCATAGTTTCAGTCACTTCAATGGGAATTTTCATTGTTTTGAAGTATCGGATTTGGCTTAAAATATGCTCGGGAATATTGATGGAATAATTTCTCCTCAAACATCTGGGTCAGCAAGGCGAAGCGAGAGTAAATACGTATGAGTTTTACATATAAGTACAGGTCGTTCTTGCTGACCCATTTAAGCCAAAGGCCGGAGTTTTTTCTGTTGCTCGCGAAAGACTAGCTTCAATCTTAGAGAAAATTCTGTTATATATATTAGGAATAATTACCTCGGTCATGAAAGTGAGACCAGGTATTTTGTATTGATGTTCTGCATTTTCCATAAATATTTTAAAGCCTACTCGTTCAACAAGTGACAATGGTTCCTTGTCTAAGGCAATCATTTCACCGATTAAATAATGATAGGCTATTTTATTAATTTCGGATAATTAATATCCCATAACAATTTTCTTTCTGTTTCATTTCTGACATATGGTGCGTCGGGTCAAGTGCGTACTTCAGCTGAAACTGGTTTTATATTGAACTTCTAGTGCTGACGTCTATGAGAAAGCCGCTCTTTCATATACCTGACACGAGGTGGCATTTAGCACTAAGCACAATCTTCACTCAAAGTTACAAAGACTCAGCGCGATTTCACTTGGATGTCGAGTTATCAAAAGAGAGTTGTTTCCATCGTCTTCTACCTTACTTCAAGCGATATCAAAACTTTTACTTACTTTATGGATACCTACGACGTTATTAATTAATGCTGTATCCAGTTATTTGTTATACATATTATTTATTGGATATTAATCCCTAGTCTACACTTGCCCCACAAAAATTTGAATTGGGGTAAGAGCAGATGTAGCCTTTAATAATTAATTACTTAAGAATGTGTCATCCAAGAATTAAGTAGCTAAGGGTGTAATACTTATAATTTATTATTTTTTGTGTTGTTTATTATTAAGTACCTGGGTGCCCGATCTCCCTCGGAACTTTCGGTTTCCGTTGAGTATGCAAGATTTCACCAAAATCTTTAGAGAGGTTTGTGAGGTATTAATTTTACCTATGTAAAAGAGTTGCTCACAAAATAGTATATATTAGATTGGATAGATCCGATATATCAGTATAAAAAACTAACTTAGTCCACAATATGCCAAAAACAAGAATTGCTCGTTTTGTGTATAATCGCGTTTTTCTTCTCATTTAAACCTACTTCCATCTTCCTAGCTCTTTTATTTCGAAAGTTCAAATTCTGTTTTTTAAATATGCCCTTACATAGATTTTAAGAGCATACAAAACCCTCAAAATGATCTTCATTCTCGGGTTTCTTAGAGGAAATGAACGCAACAAAATTGATTACGCTGAAAACCAACTTAATTTGAATCTTACGTCTTTTCCGAAATGAATCAATTTAAAATGAGCTTTACTGTTAAGAAAATGGTTATAAAAGTTCTTTACTGTACACCTATGTGAGATTGGCCCCCTTCTAAATGGTTTTAGAAAAATAATGGATGTATAACAATGTTATGTTCTGAGCTGAAAAGTACTTTACTGTTGAAAATGATTATGAAAGTTATATTCTATATGAATTATGTGTAATAAGCCTCCTGGTAAACGGTTTAGGCAAGATAATAGATATATAACAGTATCTTCTTTTCTGCCCCAGGAAAAAGTGTATAACTCTGTGATTTTTTTCCATTTACAACCATCCAAAGACCAAAATAATAATCACTGAACAACCCCCATGTTTCCTCCAGAGGAAAATTAGGGGTAAATAAATGTCACATCCGCACTTACCCCGTTTCGTGGGAGCAGGTGCATACATTGGTTCTTTCTTCGTTTATTCGCTCTGAAAATTCGAATTCATTAAAACAATAACTTTTGAACACATGTTTTTATGGAGAAGATTCTGTTGATTAGTTTGAAAGAGTCCTCATATCAAGCTACAAAAACTATTTTTTTTCAGGTTCAGTTAAAGTTGAACTTAGTAAATTTTAATCCACTTTTACCCACTGCCAGTATCTTGGAATCGGTAGAAGCAAGAGTACCATCATTTTTGCTCCAATTTGCCGAAATAGCAACAGTTAACTTTGCATGCTGCTCAGCATGTTTGCTTTTAAGGTAGTTTTTCAAAGAAGTTGCAGATATAAACAACAAACACAATAATTAAGTGAATAATTTATAATTTCAAACCTAAGATCAAATTGTTGCAAACAACTAATTAACTCAAATTAATTTCTGGAATCAAGTTATAAACTTCCAAGTATATTACTATTTTTTTTTTTTTTTTTTTTTTTTTTTTTTTTTTTTTTTTTTTTTTTTTTTTTTTACAAATTTTATTTCTCCCAGGCTTCAGGTTGGAGGCGGGCTGGTGGAGGGTCTTGGAGACCCTTTTCAGCCTGCTTAATCCAAGGGGAGGGAAGGGGAGGGAAGGGGATGGAGGATCTACCGTGGCCTTTGAAAGGAACCATCCTAGGGTGACTGCGGGAAACTACGGAAAACCACAGTCAGCCGTATGGGATTTAACTCGCATCCTCGCGAATTTAATTTTAATTTAATTTAATTTAATTGCAATGGAGCACAGGGTCCGGTGGCAATTTCCCTACACACCCATCTTCCCCCTATCCTGCACCTACCTACATTTGCCCTCTAAAAATTTTATCTTTAAATTCTTTCAAAGTTTTCGGTAAATTATTTATCATTTCTCTTGGTAACTCATTCCAATCCCTGACACCCTTACCTAAAAAAGAGAATCTTCCCACACCCTTGTGCCTGAAATCGAGTGCCAGCTTGTGGTCATGGTCATCTTTTCCCTTCCATGAACTACTTTTCATACCTACTGCAATATCTTTCCATGCCTCATCGCCAGTATACGCCCTGTACACTCGCATGACCCTCCTCATCCTCCTCCTGTCTTGCAATGAATCCCATTCCAGCTCCTTCATCATATCCGTCACTGATTGCATTCAGCGATAATTTCCAGAAACAAATCTCACAGCCTTTTTTTGTACCCTCTCCAACTCCTGTATTTGATACGTAAAATGAAGGTTCCATACTACACTACCATATTCGAGCAATGGTCTGACCAAAGTTTTGTAACCCAATTCCTTTACTTCTCTCGTACATCTTTAATCTGCAATTAAGAAAACACAATATCCAATTGTTCCGAGCGTGGTGAGTGAGCGGTTAACACTCTGGCCTCGCATCCGAGAGCACGCCGCACAGTGTGTGTGATATTTTCTAAATCTAGAGGGACAAAAGTCAGTTTTTTTATAACAGTCTACGCAGGCAAAATAGTGATTTATATTCAAAGTAGATAAGCCATATTATTCGGAACAAAGGTTTATTTTCCACGAATTTGCGCCTAACAAATAGTTTGAACAATAGACTTCCTGTGATCGACCGATCAAGCCCACCAGTGTGCCGCGCCATTCCACTGAGCTTGGTCGATGATTACGCTGTTTTTCTGCGTGTTTTTGGTAGTGATTTGTGTGTTGCTATTGCTTTTGGCGAGCCTCAAGGTAGGTTTACGCATGATTTTTCCGTGATACAATAGTATCATTAAAACAGAGCGAGATTATTTTTAATTAAAAAAACTATTGAGCCAATTTATACGGATCTCTTACTATATTTATTTGAAAGAGCTGCTTATTAGCTACAAGAAATACCTTCATTTGTTTGCGCATATTTGCGACATCCATACAACTATTCTTTATTTTCAGTACGACTGCACAAATTTCGCTTCCAGAATTTTTCGACGTATGGTTTGCTAACGCAAAGCAATCAATCTCTAACTTTCAATTTAAATATAAATGAGTCTAAAATTGAAGCTGTTACATTTTTAAGCTCAGGAGAATAAAAGTCAGGTTTTTTTTTATAGTTATCCCCAGAAATAAGGCGTCTAACTTCGATATTCTTCCGCTGTAGGCTTTTACAAATTGTTCTCAATTTTGTATTCAAAATGAAATTTCATTAATAACAAGAAATGACCAGCAACAAACAATAAAAATAGCTGAAAACTTGGATAATAGGAAACGCTCCATTCCCAGCCGTAGCGTTTACAGACGTGTGACGTCACTCAAGGGACCACCTATCCTAGAGCGTTTTCTGTAACGTGATCCAGAGGTAAGAAAAGTATAATTTTTATTTCGCTTTTTTATTAAAAATAATCCACTTTTCTTCTCAAAATTGAAAAAATTAGCTTCCTAAAGCAATTTATAATATTTTTTTGATACTGTCAAATATCATATTTTGAAGATCCCTTTTTTTATATAAAAAAAGCGTTACTGATGTTTTAACGGCGACATCGGCATCACTATTAAGTCCCCTACCCCTGCCCGACTCAACGACACAAGCCTCCCCATCCCCCAAACAATATCCACTCAACCCCACCTCAAACCAAATCAGCTCAAGCCCCCCTCACCCCCCACCCCCCTAACCAAAATTCTCGGTCCACCACTGCTTATACCCACGAAGAACAATAGCCTTAAATATGAAACAAACCCTCCCAGAGGCAGCCGAACATGAAAACGAACTGATGCAAGACGAGCAACTTGCACCTTACCTCCATGAAAGGCCGGGTCCAGCTGCACCCAACCAACATTAAGGCAACTTTGAGAAAAGAAGCCCAACCAATAGCATGTGCAAAGCTGACAACAACAAACAAAAAAGTGCCTCTCAAAAACATTGCGGAAATGTAAGAAACCCAAAACTTGTATAGTAGCAAAAATAATACTGAAGTAGATATTTATGTAAATAGCCAACTTATGCAAGGACAAAAGCAATCTAAAATATTGTTTAGTAGTATAGTGTAACGGAATAGGATTAGTTAGTATTAGGACAGGGCTTAAAAACAAAATGATGAAAGTGAACTAATATTGTAAAATGATACAAATTAATAAAAAGAATGTAAAAAAATAAAACGTAAAACCCCAGGCTGAAAAGAGCCCATCTCTACACCAAACCACCTCCAATCTTATTTGATAACAAACTTAACTGGGCAGGAGACATTTGACAGGTGGTAGGAAAAGGTTTCAAAGTTCTGCACTTGTTGGAGACAAGTAAAGGGATTGGGTTACAAAACTTTGGTCAGACCATTGCTCGAATATGGTAATGTATTATGGGACCCACATTTTTCGTATCAAATACAGGAATTGGAGAGGGTGCAAAAAAGGGCTGCTAGATTGGTTCCTGGAAATTATCCCAGAATGCAATCAGTGACGGATATGATAAAGGAGCTGGAATGGGATTCATTGCAAGACAGGAGGAGGATGAGGAGGGTCATGGGAGTGTACAGGGCATATACTGGCGATTAGGCATGGAAAGATATTGCAGTAGGTATGAAAAGTAGTGCATGGAAGGGAAAAGATGACCATGACCACAAGCTGGCACTCGATTTCAGGCACAAGGGTGTGGGAAGATTCTCTTTTTTAGGTAAGGGTGTCAGGGATTGAAATGAGTTACCGAAAGATATGATGAATAATTTACCGATAACGTTGATAGAATTTAAAGATAAAATTTGTAGAGGGCAAATGTAGGTGGGTGCAGGATAGGGGAAGATGGGGGTGTATGAAAATTGCCACCGGAACATGTGCTCCATTGCAATTAAATTAAATTTTAAAAAAATTCAGTTGGGGGAATGAAACATTAAAAAAAAATGTTATATCATTCATAGCTGGAATTTCTTTACCATATATCAATATCTCCCACACATACATATATTCCTGTATCAGGCACCATGATAAAGTGTCACTGGAATGATCGCCGGCGTTTGGTTTTAGTGATGTCCTGCGAAATTGTGTTGGCTGTCGAGTTGACTACCTGAGTTCAGTCGACTCTTGGCAGCGGATGCGCTAAGGTAAGCGTTTAACGTCGCTTATCTTCTAATGTAATTTCCCTTTCAGCAATGCTTAAGATGGGAGAAAGTGGTAGATCCATTGAAAACAATAACATTCTCGTGTAGTTCTATAAGTGAAAAACCGGAACAGCTTCATTCAATCTTGGAAAATAAAAACAAAATGTGTTTATTTGTTAAGATGTTCATTATCTCCCGCAAATCAGTGCAAGGAATTACAAGTTTTAGCAACGGTTTTATGGTAATTTTTTTTAATGTCCGTATTGTAATAATAATAACTATTTTTATAAATACTAGAACAGATGTATTTTTTTTTTAAGTCATTAAATGGTACAAGTACTTTTTAAAAAAAATTCTTTCAGCGTAATTTTTTATCTTGATTAATTGTACACGCTTTTGCTCATTTGGAATATTTTTTCCTGAAATTTCCTTTTTTACGAGAGGCGCGGGAGTGTACGAGGCGTATATTGGTTGAAGAATTGCCACCGGAACAAGCACTCCACCGCAATTTAATCACGGTTGTATAGGAATTCGTCGTTTTGCAGCTATTATTATTAAATGTGATTCTCCTTAAATCATATCAGTTACCGAACGCGTTCTGCGGTAATTTCCTGAGACAAATCCAGCAGCCCTTGTTTGCACCCACTCCAGCTCCTGTATTTGATATGCCAAATGTGGATCCCATACTACACCACCATATTCAAGCAATGGTCTGAGCAAAGTTTTAAAACCCAGTTCCTATATTCTCTGGTACATCCCCTCATCACTCTCTCCAGCAAGTGAAGGATTTTGAAAGTTTTTTATACTCCCTCTCCAATGTGTCCTGCCCAGTTGAGTTCATTATCAAATTTTATACCAGGATATTTACATTTCAAGTCTCCAACAAGCAATCCTTTCGCCATCTTATAATTATAAGCAATCTTTAGTTTTTTTTTTATCTGTGTATCTAATAAGCTGATTCTTCTTTGCATTTATCTTCATCCCGTGTTGACCTACCCAGCTCGATGTGCTGTCCAGATCACCCTGAAACTGCTTACATTCTACAATTTTTATATTAGGTCTATATAGAATTTTGTGAAGACCAAAGCAGTCATTGGTGCAGTTACACGCTGTTGCCTGGTTATACCATACTTTAGAGCAGGGGTGGCCAACCAAAATGATCTTTGGGCCACTTTGGAAGTGCATCATAACTCCGCGGGCCCCATATAAAATTACGTATCCTTACTAGAGACATTTTTT
>CM061918.1:122288182-122330682 GCA_031002005.1 Vandiemenella viatica
TCAGATTCTCAGATATAGACAGTTAAATGTGACATAGTTTCAACAAGGTAAGAAAGACTAATGTCATCTCTGTGATTCGACGCTAGTTTTTCACCTTACCCAGTATCTAGTATTCAGCTATAGAAATTCTACCAGGCATACAATCAGTTCCGGATCTGGTGTGGGGGAGGGGGGGAGGGGGGGAGGGGGGGGAGGGGGGGGTGGGGGGAGAGGGGGAGGGACTACCGGGGCTCTTGCCCCAGGTGGCAACTTGAGCGGCAATTCAAGTCGCAATTTTTTAATTTTTTTTTTTTTTTTTTTTTTTTTTTTTTTTTTTTTTTTTTTTTTTTTTTTTTGCTAGTACCCTGGGCAACAACAATGGGTGTGACGACAAACGTCATGGTGACACTTGGGGTGGCAAAATAATGTTGAAGCTAATTATGGAAGTGACTAATAGGAAGTACCCCTTACTATATTTCTTAAGCCAAGAGAGTTCCACAGATTAATAAGAAAGTCACTGAGACATAGTGATGTCATTGGAATCACCGTAGGTATCTACTATTCTTCTGTAATCTACGCTGAAATTCACCCAAAAGATGGCGTAGCCCCCGAAAAAGCATGTACAGCACTGGAGAATACTTTGGAAAGAGTTACGCCTTAACATAATCTCCAAGTGATTTAAATTCCATCCTAGGTACCTTTGGGGCTAGATTGTTGGTTCCTCATGCAGCGAGTTATTGATTTGAGTCTGGCCTGGAGCGTATGTGAATTTAATTATGTGTTTTGTCTAAACATTCGCTTCGATTCTAACAAAACCATTAAGATGTGACTATAATTCCCCCACGGAGAATATCTGACTGTAGTGTAAGCCCCTTAAAGTTTTTTGCGTATCGTCACGCGTCTAGAATAGTTACAGTTTTTAGGGTCAAGGATTATAAAAGGTTCATCTGATCTGGCCAAATACGAACTTGGCCTTTGTTTTCACTCTTAGGATGAATAAAATGTTTTGTGCTTGAATTACTCAGTTCGGGAGAACGCTGGTTCGAATCCCCGTCCGGGCATCCAAATTTGAGTTTTCCATGGTTTCCCCAAATCACTCCAGGCGAATGCCGGGATGCTTCCTCCAAAAGGGCCATGGCCGAATTCCTTCCCGTTCCTTGTCCCCAGCCACATCCCGCCTTTAATTACCTTAGCCGTCGACGAGGCGTAAAGGCACACGAATTACTCAGAAGTATTAAGAGGCGCATTGAAAAGGACAGTGATGATCGCACTATCGTATAGTTGTTTCCAAGGTCATAGACTCAAACTTGCTGAAATACAAACTTGAGTTGTATATGACCCTAAAATTTCATTTTGCAAAATTTGAAGAATTTAAACGGAGTGCGCAATTGCTTCGAAAGAATCACGTTGTATTTTCTATTGAGGCTGGGAAACATTCATAATTTAATCTTTGGTCATAGTCTATGTAACTGACAGAGAACTTAATACAGATTCCAGATTATTAAGAACTTAAGCAACTCAGAAAAAATGAATTAATTGCCAGAATATTCGATTCGGTAAAATATTTGGTCTGATTTCCACTTTAAATAACCCAATATCTCACGGACAGTGAACATGAATAAAGACTATAAAATCAATTGATCAGTAAAATACGTAAAAAGCAAATAACCCGTAATATATAAACATTGGTCAAGGAGCTACATTAGCAAGAGTTTTAATTAAATCGAAATTTAGCCTAGCCCGTAATGACAGTTGACGTTCCTCATTACAGCAGAAACCATGATTAATTAAAGTTTTTGGTGTTGCTTTCATTAGCGACTTAATACTTAAAAGCAGTTCCATGTTTTTTCAACACTAAAGTTTATCGGTATTTTGTTAACTATGAAATGCTAGAGAAAGCAAGCATGAAAGTATTATGGCAATTAATTTTGTAGCAGTTGCTTAGCTATCCAATTGTTGACATAACTTCAAATTCATTCTAATACTATCTTTGGTCGCTGTTAATTTGCGAGTGACGGCACCATTCTCGAGCCAATAGCTATCGAGGTGAGTGAGTGAGCTTAGGAAATTATATAGTAGATTTATTGCAGAGATGTTATAGAAGACTGAGCAGTGGTCTACCTGTCTCCTGTGTACGCCACGACTAGCCCGACAACGCCGCCTATGACGCGCCCGAGAGACAGCGCGTTGACCAGCTTGATCTCGTCGTCACACACCCAGCCCTGGTCGCTCGAGATGGTCAGGGTGAACCACGTGTCGTCGAACTCCCAGCCGTGCTCGCAGGGCACCACCTGGCTCGGGTCTCCAGGTGTCTTCAACATCTCGCATTTGCTGTACGAATCTCCTTTCCTGTACACAATGGAAGAACACGAAAAACTAAATTAAACATACGCTTACTTTAGCTTATAACCTTTTCAGACCCGAGGTATCATTTATGATACCCCCAGGTTTTATTTTTTTCTCGGGCGTGTGCGCGGCTGAACTTTTTCTATTCTGTGGTATCATCTACGACACACACCGTGCTTCTCACAGCTCATTTGTTCGATCTTCTGCCGAGCGTCACAAGTTGGCAGCACTGGTTGGAAACTTGGGATTCTGCAGCTCTACAGCATGTCTTGTTTTCCCTTTTACAAGTGTTTTCATTGCTTTAATAACTTATTAAATCTGTACAGACCTTTCTCAGTAAAAATCAAACTGTAAATTAATGTTATAACTAATTTAAACCCTCTATAAAAATTAATTATTCTCTCAAAAAAAATTGTCATGGTCCTTCATTGTTAACTAGCATTAACACAAAGTAAATAACACAATAGTAGTTCACTAGCACTTTTATTATGAGCTCAGGACTGAAGAGGATATGTTACAGATAGCGGCGTCCTTTTTACCTGGCCTGCGGATGCGTTTTTAAGGAGTTACCTACGGTACAGTGGCAAGCCCCTGTCGGGTTACCTCATGTGTCTTTTTCCTTCCCGGTGCTCAGTCGAAAGATTTGTGGGCCTGGAAGTCAGTCTTCATAAAGCCGGTAGTGACAAAACTTCTGAGAGAGCGTCGTGCTTGCATGCCCGTCGGCAGCCAGCCTGGGACTGTCCCTGGGTGCTGACAGAACAACACACTGGATGTGATGGGAGGATCCCAGCAGCATGAATACCAACTCTATAAAAGACATGTGCTGCACCAGACATCACGGAATAGCTGTTGATCTGTTGACCAGTAAAGACAGATTCACACTGAAGAAGACGGCGGACTAGTGTGAGAGATCACTTTGAAGACCATTACTTTTTGAGCAATTGAGGAAACATTCGGTCGTCGAGCTTTCGGCAATCACCTATCACTGACCCGCTGAGCGTGGCACCGGCACGCGTAGGAATTTTGCTCAGCTTGCAGTCAGCACTCTATTGTTGAAAGTTCAGTCCGAGGCCATCTGTGAAGTACACGCTATGAAGCAGTGTCTGTCGCGCAGTCGTCAAGAGCAGTTGGCAACACTTCTATAGCAACACTAGCGGTGAGCTAAGCTCAGCTCATCACAAGTCATAAAATCGCTATACACGTAATCGAATGGGAGCATTCACACTACGCGGTCCGCTCAGGTCAGGGCAAGGCAGCTCACACAGAAGATCAACAATGGTCAAGACCTGAGCTGAGCTGAGCTGACCGCTAGTGTGAATGCTACCCTGGATTGTGAGCTGAGCTGACCTGAGCTGAACTGAGCTGACCTGAGCTGTCCTGACCGCCACTGTGAATGGGCCTTTATGAACCTGTCACCCTCCTATTCACCTCCCATCTGGGGCGACTATCTGCCTTCAGTTAACAATTCCATTTTGCTCCAAGACAACCCCTGATTACCGTATTGGGGCTTAGATCAATCGTCAACAGTTGGAATCCACTTTGCGGCACGTTATCAATTATATTACTCAGTCTCACAGACAAATAATTTGGCTCCATTTCAAGTCTCGCCTTCCTTCATGTTTAATCCACTTCTAACCTTAAGTCCACAGCGGTGTTGGAACTGATCCCACGGTAAGATTCTAGCTCAGCTGCCTGAAGAACAAAATAGGACACTTCGAGCAGAACTGGAATTCGTTCAGGTCAGTTGGTCTGCTCACAGAACACATCCACACACGCCCACTAGTCTTGGCCAAACGGAACCTTGATACTACCCCACTAAATATCACAACACAGGCGACCATGCACAGGGAAGGTCTTCGGTCTTACATAAAGTAAATGTTACTCAACTATTACCAGAAGGATCAAAGGCTGAAACGGATTTCATTGAGCCGGACTCTTTCGAGAACAATCGTAAAATACGAGTACTAAAAAAAAAAAGCTACGCCACTGGCTGTATTACGTCCATTACCATATCAAAGGAAGTTGAACAAAGCCTGACGACATATTTTTGGGAGAAGACACGTATCGCTCCTCATCAGACAATGCAACTTGCTCCTGGTCATGGATATCACTGTATCGAGCATATAACCAGAGAGTTGTCTTCTCCTCCTCTTCTCTAAACAAACTTACCTAATTACTTTTATTCCTTTAATACTGTTTTCTTTCACTCAACTTCAATGACGGGGACTATTGTTACAGTGACAATAATACGTAAATCCATTTATTTGCAAATTATTTCAAATCAAAAACTCGAAATCTTCACAAAGTACTTTTCCAAATCAATTGACAACTCTCATTCTGCCCATTCATACTGACAAAACCTTCTGCCTCTGCGCCATACAAGTCTATGCCATGGCTATTCAATTCTGCGTCCTCTCCCGACGGCAAATCTTCAATCACTTCGCGAGGTACTTAAGGCCCCTTTAGACGACCCGAACTGGTCTCCCTAAATCGTGGCCACGCCCCTTCAGCACTGAAAACGGGTCGTCTAAATTGAGCTCCTGGTAACGTTTTTGCCGCGAGACCAGGCAGGAAAGTCGGGTGGACATTCCATCAGATTTAGGGAAAAAGGGTGGGGGTAAGTCGGCAATACTGCGACAAACGACAATGCCTGTAGGCAGCGGTCTGCTCGGAGGGGAAGGTATCAGGAAAAAGGGGGGGGGGGTGCAGAGGCGCGGGGTGGCGGGAACGTAACCTTGACTCGCCAGTTGAGAGTGAACAAGGTATAGTCTGTCTGTCTCGCCCGCATTTCCAAGACACCACTATCCAACTGAGTGATAGTGGTAAGCGCGTAGTCTTGTCACTTGTGATGTGCATACGCCTCATCGCATATGCCGAGTAATGATCTTCCCTGTACATGTTTAAAGCTTACACACTAATAATATAAGCGCCGTCTCACGTGGGCAGGGTGAGGTTCTTCCACTGGTCGAGCGTGAGGTTAGTGGCCTCCCTTCCAGGGACGTGGCACCAGTGGTTGGGCACCACGATCTTCCCTGTACATGTTTAAAGCTTACACACTAATAATATAAGTGCCGTCTCACCTGGGCAGGGTGAGGTTCTTCCACTGGTGGAGAGTGAGGTTAGTGGCCTCCCTTCCAGGGACGTGGCACCAGTGGTTGGGCACCACGATCTTCCCTGTACATGTTTAAAGCTTACACACTAATTGGGCAGGGTGAGGTTCTTCCACTGGTGGAGAGTGAGGTTAGTGGCCTCCCTTCCAGGGACGTGGCACCAGTGGTTGGGCACCAGTGGTTGGGCACCACGATCTTCCCTGTATATGTTTAAAGCTTACACACTAATAATATAAACGCCGTCTCACCTGAGCAGGGTGAGGTTCTTCCACTGGTGGAGAGTGAGGTTAGTGGCCTCCCTTCCAGGGACGTGGCACCAGTGGTTGGGCACCAGTGGTTGGGCACCACGATATTCCCTGTATATGTTTAAAGCTTACACACTAATAATATAACCGCCGTCTCACCTGGGCAGGGTGAGGTTCTTCCACTGGTCGAGAGTGAGGTTAGTGGCCTCCCTTCCAGGGACGTGGCACCAGTGGTTGGGCACCAGTGGTAGGGCACCACGATCTTCCCTGTATATGTTTAAAGCTTACACACTAATAATATAAGCGCCGTCTCACCTGGGCAGGGTGAGGTTCTTCCACTGGTCGAGAGTGAGGTTAGTGGCCTCCCTTCCAGGGACGTGGCACCAGTGGTTGGGCACCAGTGGTTGGGCACCAGTGGTTGGGCACCACGATCTTCCCTGTACATGTTTAAAGCTTACACACTAATAATATAAGCGCCGTCTCACCTGGGCAGGGTGATGTTCTTCCACTGTTCGAGAGTGAGGTTAGTGGCCTCCCTTCCAGGGACGTGGCACCAGTGGTTCGGCACCACGATCGACAGCAGCAAAGTAGACATCGACATCGCGGCGAGAGCTATCGATGCGTAGCCAAAGACGAAGTTGAAGCGCCTCTGGTACCATCCTCTCGAGCCGATGTCCTTCAGGATGTCTTCAAACACTACATCCCTCGACGTCTCACCTCTCAGTGCCTTCAACTGTGTAAAAATTAATGTCGACGAAAGTTGAGTTTTTTTTTTTTTTTTTTTTTTTTTTTTTTTTTTTTTTTTTTTTTTTTTTTTTTTTTTTTTGTAACTGCTTTACGTCTCTTTTTAACATCGTGGTCTTTAGAGACGGGAAAGGATGTGGGGCAAGGATGGGGCAAGGAATGGGAAGGAATTCGGCCATGGCCTTTTTGAAGGAAGCATCCCGGCATTTGCCTGGAGTGATTTGGGGAAACCATGGAAAACCCAAATCTGGATGCCCGGACGGGGATTCGAACCGCCGTCCTCCCGAATGCGAGGCGAGAACGCTAACCGTTACACCGCCCCGCTCGGTACGAAAGTTGAGAGTTCAGTGTCACCCCGCGTATTTCAGTGAGATAGGTTTTTTTGCGAACTTACAAAGTCCAGACTTTTTTCACACTTCGGTGCTATACTGTTACCGCTGTTTTCTAATGTTTTTGAAGTGTAATTAATAGAATAATAATTCACAGCACGCATCAGAAAGCTCAATTTGAGTATAAAACTTAGAAATTATTAAAAAATACTAGCCAAAAATGACGGGATTAATGGTGTGTTCTGACAATTCATTTCTCTGCGATTGCCTAAATAAATATATTTGTTGTTATGTAATTATCATAATTTTATTTTGTAATTTGCACATATTTTGATTTTAGTTTACACAGCGCTACAGATGGAAGTTCTACTGAATGAATTATGTCAGAATTAGGTAACCAATTAAATTAAAAATAAATTAGGAAATCCAGAACCGTATGCTGTAGCGCATGATATTGGTTTTGTTCCTGGTCCAGGTCTCATTCAGAACGATAAATACGGAACTACTTCCATCCGTATCAAAATATCGTAATTTCAATAACTTGGAACTTGTGAATGCAACTTAAATTATTTGTTAATATAAAGTCATCGTGAATTATTCCATAAATAAATGTGCCAGTTTTCATTCTGTTCAAAATTCATAGATGTTATTGTGAATACGTTCATTGTATTACGATCTAAATTTGACCCACTGGAAATATTTGCATGCTTCTGATACAGTGACATCAGAAATAACAGCAACGAAGAATTAATATATTCATTTAAACGCAGTATATTACTTTTCCTTTAGTGTTTAGGCCATAGACGCCGGCAAGATTTTTTTTGAGGGAGGTACATCTGTATTTTTTTATACATTATATATAACACTTATTACTTATTAACTAAGGATACTGTATTTATTGACAAGGTCTTGAACAAATTTGGACAACAACCTAGGAGCTTTAAGTTATTATTCAAAGAGTGAGTTTAATAATAAATTTTTTGTTTCTTAATCTTTTTCTGTGTACTTTCTTTCATAGCAAGGGGGTGTAAGTGCGCCCATGGTTTAGGCAAATCATTCCTTCCAGTATATTATAACAGTGACTTAAAATATCTACATTCGATACAAAAATCTTGTAACCCCGTCGAAAATGACGTTTTGAATGCAGTATTTTAGTAATTCATTTCTTCGCTGACTAAGACCAATTTTCATCAAATAACATTCATAATCTTGAAAATAATGTGATGTAGATATTTGTTAACTTACTGTAACAAAGATATTGCTGTCCTGAGTTTATATGAAAAATCTTTCTCCAACGAATTTTAATTAAGAAAAAGCAACTAGTAATTAATATGTGGATTTCAATGAAATATGTGTTTTTGTTTAAGTGTTCTGACAGTCAATTTATTCACGGATGCTAAGCTAAACAGAAATGTTATTAAATAACGCGCTTAATCTCGAACATCTCCATTCGATGTTTGTTGTGCAATGGCGGCGGGAAGTGTGACGTCAAATCCCGACGTCATGGCGTGACATATGACCAAATCTTGCGTTTTGTAAGTATTGATGATAAAAGAAATTGATTCTATGCGTGTCTAGAGTCTGATTGGAGAGGACTGTGAATCTGTTACGAACCTCGTGCTGGGCGTCATCTGTAGTTCTTTCGTTGTCCATCGGTACGGCCGCAACCTGCCAAAAACAAAATATTACATTCCTCCCTACCACGTCACCCATGCTAATTAGCAGCACCGCGAGGAAGAGTAGGGAGGACTATGACAATAAATTAGTGCTTGAGTAGTACAGTCAGAGAACATGAACAATATACCTCAGGCTGCAAGGGACCTTAAATTAAAAAGTGTGCGTAAATCCTAAATAGGTGTGAACAAAGAAGGGCTGCTACATTTGTCTATGGAAATTACTGCTGAACGCAATCAGTAACTGATATGATGAAAAGAAAAATGGGATTCATTAGAAGATAGGAGGAGGGTGAAGAAAGTGCTGGGAGTGTACAGGGCATATATTGACGGTGAGGCGTAGAAAGATACTGGCGGAAGAGCGTCGAAGGTAAAAGATGACCATGACCACAAGCAAGCCTCCAATCATATATATTATTTCTATAAGGTATTTTTTTTTTGTCACAAGCCTGTATCTTCCTTCATATTTAACCGAAATCAATGAATGAGGTGTCATTTTAATGCTTATGGTTTTCACTTTGGTCACATCATATTTTAAGAAATGAAATTTTCGGAATTCGACCCTTAAAGGGCAAAAATATCAATATTTTTGCAATTCGTTTTTGTGTCACGAGCGATTTATCTCCCTTAATATCTGACCGATATAGATAAATGAGGCATCATATTAAAGAATAAGGTCTCCGCCGTGGTAACATTATATATTAAGAAAGGAATTTTTCGTAGTTCGACCCTTAAAGGGCAAAAATGTTAATTTTTCTAAAATGCGTTTTTTGTATCTCGAGCCATTTATTTCCCTGAATATCTAACCAAAATCGATAAATGAAGTAGGATTATGAGGAGTAATGTCTCAGCTTTGTGATATCATATTTTAAGAAAGAATGTTTTTGGAATTCAACCCTTAAAGGGAAAAAGTATAAATTTTTCTATAACGCATTTTTGTGTCACAAGCGATTTATCTCCCTTAATATCTGACCGATATAGATAAATGAGGCATCATATTAAAGAATAAGGTCTCCGCCGTGGTAACATTATATTTTAAGAAAGGAATTTTTCGTAGTTCGACCCTTAAAGGGCAAAAATTTTAATTTTTCTAAAATGCGTATTTTGTATCTTGTAACGGGGCTGATAAATACTAAAACGCAATAACTTTATAATATTAATTATCATTTAAGAAAATTAATTGAAAGATTAAAGTTCCATGTATAACATTAAATGTATATGTGCTTTGGATTTTCGGTTACAACTCGTTGGTTATTATCAACGGACAGACAGATGAACTCGAACCTTCTAAAAGAAAACGTCGCTTCGGAAAATGAGATTACTAATTCACTAACCTGCAATTTTTGGAAATGAAGTATAAGCTAGGGCTCATGTAGACTGTATGACGGGATGTTGGTTTAGATTAGTTATCGTTCTTATTAAAATGAATTTATGAAAAACTGAGCCTTCTTTCGTTGAAAATATATATATAGGAATTATTTCTGGTTCTAAAAGGAACTATTAAAGAAGAAGTTAACAGCGAAGCGCGTTTCAATCTCGAGCCATTTATCTCCCTGAATATCTAACCAAAATCGATAAATGAAGTAAGATTATGAGGAGTAATGTCTCAGCTTTGGTGACATCATATTTAAGAAAGAAGTTTTTTGGAATTCAACCCTTAAAAGGAAAAAGTATAAATGGTTCTACAACGCATTTTTGTGTCACGAGCTAATTATCTCCCTTGATATCTAACCGATATAGATAAATGACATATCATATTAATGACTAAGGTCTCCGCCGTGGTAACATTATATTCTCAGAAAGGAATTTTTCGTAATTAGACCCTTAAAGGGCAAAAATGTCAATATTTCTGAAATACGTTTTTTGTGTTTCGAGCCAGTTATATCCCTGGCTTTCTAACCAAAATTGATAAATGAAGTAGGAGTATGAAGAGTAATGACTAAGCTTTGGTGACATCATATTCAACGTCACTATTCATCGCATTTTTTCACGAAATTTTCGCACGGGTTGCCTTGTTTCAGGAATAATTGGCGTGGGAAAATTTAGTTTCGTAGGGAATGGAATCAGGGATTGAAATAAATTACCAATGGGAAGTGATGAATAATTTACCAAAAACACTGAAAGAATTTAAAATTAAAAATTATTGAGGAGAAAAGTAGTCCGGTACAAAAAGGGCAAAAATGGATTTGCAGATAAATTACCACCAGAGCGTTCGCTTCATCACAAATAAATTTAATTAAAAAGTAATTACAGGAAATTGCCACTGTGGCACAAGCCCAATCCCAAATGATTAATTAATGATCATATCCACAGATTATTCAACTGATACAGAAGATTTAAGAAACAGGAAATATTTCGAAGGATTTTAATAAAAACTTCATTTTCACATTCTTGAAGAAAGTTCAAGGTGATGACTATGAGAATTATCGCACAATAGTTTTCACGTCCTATGCATCGACCAGTATAATATTCTGTTAAAAAAAAATGACATGGAATAAATATTAGATGACGATCAATTTGATTTTGGAGAAAAAAGGGATACAAAGGAAGCGATTCGTTATTCTTCAGTAACACGATATATGTTAAATGAAAGGCGCTAAGCAGCGAATAGGAAAAACAAATTAGGATAGTTAAATGAGCCACCACTTACTTACCTTCACATGATGGATGTGGGGCGCGAACACATAAAAGACAAAAACACACGTGATACAGAAATTTTAGGGTAAGTGATAGCGGAAATTTTTTTTTTCGTTCAGCAGAAACGGACAATATAAGAAATTACCCCAAGTCAAATCCGAAGCATCCATCGCATATTTGAATAGTATCTTCAAAATTTAAATACGTGAATTGCTACTGTAAATTTTTAGCATTCATCATTTCGTTAAGGGGTGTTCACAATTGGCAGTCGTAAAAAAAGTCTCACCTTCATGAAGTCGCAAGCATTTTTATAATGTCAAAAACAACAAACAGCGGCTCAAAAAATAATTTGCGTTTCATTGTTAAGACTTTAGCTCAGATCTTTTTCTACAAGGCATGACAAAACTTTTTATATATATATTTCAAGTAACGCTGAGCCAATAAACAAGATCGAGTGTTCAATTTCTGGCCAGGATTATCAAAATTTCGTGAAGCCGCACCCGCAATATTAATGTTTGAAAGAAACAGCAGATTTTGAGTATAATATTAACGTTCGAAAGTTGCGGGACAGATTTTACGTCAAATCCTAAACTTTCAAGGTATATAGGATATCGTATGTTTGATGGTGTGAGTAATCTGTGGCTGAGATTATATCAAGAATCTCTGGCGCATGTATGTTTACGATTATGAGCAGCTGATCATTTCTTTTTCCATGCTTCTGTCACGTAAAGACGTTTAAAAAAAAAAAAAAAAAAAAACAGTATATTTAAGCTTCAAAATGTGAGTCCTCTCCAGATAGATTCAGTATTTTTCCGTGATTGCGGTTGAAAGAAACCAAGGGTCATAGCCCACTTAAAGATTTATATATTTCGAGAAGAGGTGTGGCGTTCATATCGTGATGCAATAATTAAAATTTTGTCTTGGGCTGTATAAGAAAAATGCAGTTATTAAAAAAGAAAGTAGTTGAGTTCCCAACTGCTTAACAGACTATCCGTGACTATACACGAAAATTATCAGAAACGAGTGCTAAAGGCGCGTTTCGTTTGTAATTTACCAAATCCACAGATCATGGACTATATTTGACACAGTGTTTGTTAGATTGATAGAGAAATTAAAATCATGAGCAGTTTTTTCTTATTACGGTTACAATAAGCCGAGCGTTTCGTTTATAAAGTATGAACAAATGGAAACTGAATAAAACTTTAACTGCTATAAAAAAATATTTGATACAAAACGAAACTAGCCTCCCATACTCCAGCTTCTATCGTTTAGAACATTTAACTAAATATCTTATTAAAATTTTGTAAAATTATATTGTTGGGATTTTCGTAAAAATAAAGGAGCCCGAATTTCTTTTTCTGCTCTAGCGTGTAATGTACGGATGTTTATAGTTTGTTAAGTAGAAAACTCACCTATTTTTTTAAATTTTTTCTTTTAAAAATAAGGACGTAATTATTGAATTTACATATTTTTTCCTAATATCTACAATATCCTGCATTTAAACAACAAATATAAGCTTCTAGCAAAAAAAAAAAAAAAAAAAAAAAATATTGCTCCTAATTAAGAGTTTATTTCATATTGACGTACCTATAATATCTTTTAGTTGTTAATGATTCTACAAGTGGTTGTCAGGTGTTAATTTTTGTACCAAGCGACCTATCTCTGACCTAACACATAATGTCTTGAGACTACGCAACCGTCATTGCCCTACACTCGACTAGCACGTTATCTGTTTATAACTTCGCCCTGTGCAAATTGTCTATTTCCATTCTTTATATCAGAGACTTTATCATCGTCGTAAAAAAAATGGCAATAATAAATGCCAGAAACACAATTCATAGAGAAATTTCGGCCGAACTGCGAGAACGATAAAACTGAAATGGCATATGGAACGATCGCACAGGTATCCTATCTTCAGGATTAGGCCGTTTGGCAATAACGCAGAATTCCTACAGTAAATTAGTGATGGGTGTAATTCAAAACTGAAACATTACAGAACAGTTATCCTAGCAGAAGAGACTAAAACTTCAGGAGGTCCTTCAAAAATGTCAGTAATTGAAAAGCTAAGCGCGAAATTCTTAGTAAAAAGTTGACCTGACACAAGAAAATGGAATTTGGATGGAGAAGCGAGCTGCCGACCTCTATACTCTCACAAACCGTTTCATCAGCACTGTACGTAGGAAATGTTTGAAATATTTTGGACACTTTTTAGGATGGATAACAATAGACTCTCAATTCCAAAACTACGAAGATAGATTGGCTGGAGGAAGCAGGGGGAAATCTTGGTGAGTGGAGGACATCATCAAAAGTCGCGAAGTTTTCAAAACTTCGGCAAGTAAGCACATATTCGATGTGAATTATGGAAGCAGGACAGGTACAAAGTGGAAGAAACAACACAGTGAGTTCATGAAGAGATTCAGGAAGGATGGGAAGGCGAAAAGTCATCAACCCAACCAACAAGTGCTAGCGCGCTCTGTGAATGGGCATAGCGAAGAAAGGAAGAAGAAAAGCCAGAACGTTTTATCGCTAGTTTCTCCCGCACGTGTTTTATAACTCGAGCCAACTCACCTGTCTCCGTGCACCGTCAGGCAGCTACTGGCGAGTGAGACAAGCATTGCACCTCAGCTCAAGAGTTCAGCGAACCCCCGTCGACAGTACTGTGTACAACTTTTCTCGTATTTATCTTTATTTAAGACCTGTAGAAGCAATGAATGGATATAAGGGCCGAAACACATCATCCGTGTGGTGGGTGAGCGGTAACGCTTTGGCCTGAGAAACGGGAGGACATGGGTTCGAATCCACGTCCGGCCATCAAGAATCAGTATCCAGAAATCACTCCAGACGAACGTGGAAAGGCTCCTTCAAAATGCAATAGCCGATCCCCCTCCTCCGCCTAATGACATCGACATGGCGTTAAAAAAAAAAAAAAAGAGAGAGAGACATCGCATGGAGATGCTTTGGTGTCGCCATTTGTCTACCAACCACTAATCCCGAAGTTTATTAACAGAAAGAGATGCACAATGAACGGAACTGAGATAGACAATTTGAGCCTCAGAAAGAAAGTTCTCCCTCTCCTGAATTTTATGAAACGTATCGTTTTTATCGAAAAAAGGAAACAGTCTCAATAAAATCCGGTGAATTATATTATCATTTATTACAGCAAATAATCAGTCACAAGCGTAATCAAAATCATTATTATTAATAATTTTAATTGCGATGGAGCTAACGCTGCGGTGGTAATTTCTCTAGTCATCTAATTACCCCTTTTTATTTTTTAAAAATTATTTTATATTTGTAGTGTTAAATTATTAGTATAGTAATTGGATTATTTATTTATATAAAAGTTTATTTTATTTGTACCTTTTGTATCAGGGTATATCAAAATATATGTTTTATTTACTATTCTCGATTTAAATATAAATTAAAGTTAATGTTGTATATTTATTTCTAATTTATATTTAGAGGTATTATATCATTCGTCATTTAAGATATCTAGTTTCTTTAGATAAAATTTAATTTTAACAAAGCTTTTAATTTTTTATTTATTGATATTTTATAATTTTTGTTTTATTATTTAGGGGATTAGCTCTAAATATATTTATAATATTTATTTGATTTTTTATTAATAGGCTTTAAATCAGCTATTTATTTGATTACGTTTTAGTTCATATAATTATATAATGATTTTACAAAATTTACTTTTCCAATTTGCAAATTTTAATTTTAAATTCCTTAAGCGTTTTTGGTAAATTATTCACCCCTTCACTTGGTAATTTGTTACAGTACCTTACACGCTTACCAACAAAAAAAAAATTTCTTATGCATGAAATCGAGCGCCAGCTTGTGGTCATGGTCGCATTTCTCCTTCCATGTACTATTCCTAATTCTTGGACCAATATCCCTCCAACCTTCATCACCAACATACATTCCCAGCACTCTCTTCACCATCCTCCTTTCATCCAATGAGTCGCAATCCAGCTCCTTTATCATATCAGTTACTGACTGGCTCCTGAGGTAATTTTAACAAACAAATCTAGCTGCTCTTCATTGCCACCTTCCAACTCCTGTATTTGAAAAGTGATGATATGATAACACCTTCCAGGATTGAAACACACGAACGCAAATATTTACGTGACAGTCAGTCTCCCGCCTGTTATAGTGACACTGCTATCGCCAGAAAGGATCACTAAGTTTTGTTGAAAATTGCTAGTAACTTCCGTTTGGCAACACCAGTATCTCTGCATATCAGTTCTGCAGGCTCAAAAATCAACGAATTAAATGTATTGATATTTCTGTCACTATACCATACAAAACTGAAATTTGTGGTTGCCAATGGATTTGCAGACTAGTTTAGTTGCGATCATTTTCTTTAAAATTAGTTTTCTGAAACATCAATCTGACTCGTACAAAATCACTGTCGACGATTTGTAGTGCCATATCAAAAAATGTCTGATGTTTATCTTTGCCTATGCGATGTAAGAAAAGATATTTTGAGGTGACAAAGTTGGTGACTGAAAATCACTTCCCCTCTGTCTTAATCCAGCAGAATAATTAACTGACTGCCCAGGTAGGCGTCTTAGATATACGGATTCGCATCAAATAATTCTTTATCCGTTATACGAGTTGTTCTGTGTCCTTCTTTAATACTTGTGATGCCTTTCAGATCTTAAAATTTTGCAGAGTGAACTGTAAGAGTCAAATACAGATCTAGTTCGTCTTACAGTCATATCAGCTCACGCAGTCCGATATTCGACCCTAAAATTTCATTTCTCGTCCCTAAACACTCGTGTAGTGTCACTTGTAGGCTCTACGCAGTGCATTTGAGGCTTGAATCGACATCAAGATGTTCAGTTACGTCAGTCAGCAATAATCTTTCACCCAAAAATTCATTGTTTCTTCCTTTTGCCCTAGACCAGGGGTGGCCAACACGCAGCCCGCGTGTTGTTTGCGGCCCGCGGAGCCAAATCGTCACAGACGCGAACTTTCAACGGTACTATCAAACACCGTCAGGGGCGGATCCAGGATTTTGGTTTGTGGAGGGGGCTTGAGCGGATTTTGGTTTGGGGGTGAATTTTGGTTCTGAGTGCTTGCCTTCAGTGGATTTTCGTTTTTTTTTGGTAGGGGGGGGGACTTGAGTCGGCCATGAGGTAGTCTACGGGCCTCGAATCCATAGAGCTAAAAAAAAAAAATTTCTTCAAAATTACAATGTCGGGGGTGGACCTAGATACATTTGGGGGGGCTTGAGCCCCCTAGCCCCCTCCCCTGGATCCGCCCCTGAACACCGTAACACTAAGTTAAGCTATTTTAAACCAGTATCCATAACTCGCTTAATCTTTCGAGGATGGACAACTCGACTGCATGACTTAGGTGCAGGTCATGTATGAAGCTGAACTGATTCTTCGATAGTTTGCGTCGCTGATAGCTCTCCTAGCAATGTGGTTATCAAGTAGTGAACTTTACTAGATCGAAGGAGTTGAACCACCGTCGATTCCAAGAATTCCTCAAGCATCTAATGACCTCACATTTTATGCTGAGTAAAATAGCTGACCGTACAAAAATGTTAAAAAAGAGAGATTAATTTGAAGAAATAAATACAGTCATTTTATGCAAACAAGTCAAAAAGTATCCCAGAGTTTTGAGACATGCAGAGGGTTTCTAATCGACATAAATAGCCATGTAAGTAACCTGAACATTCGTCTGCAAGGCAAGGACTAATTAGTTAATAATGTGTTAGATCTTGTTGCTGCATTCCAAATGAAAGTCGGGCCATAGGAAACAATAGTTTGAATATAGAAATTTTACCCTCCATATTGCAAGCAAACGTGTCACAAATGTTGGTGAATAAATACGGTTCATTAATATCAGAATAAACCTTGAGTTTGAAATACTATTTCAAAAATCATTGTGTTCCTTTATCTGCATTTGCAACGTCATTTTACGCAGTGGTAAATTCATTTCCAGAAAATATGCAAATTGAAAATTGTGTAATGAAGTGTGAAGCATTTCGGATGGAGAAATTCCACCAGGTTGGTTTGGAAGAATTCTACAAAAAATATTCGGAAATATCAGCAAAAACTCTAGCAGTGTTGGGAGAATTATCATCCTACGTTTTACAGACATGTTTTGGGATGATTTCGAAAAACTTGTGTGTAAACAACATTTTAAATCGGATGAAGGATGTTACGACACAACATAGAACACCAATGTTCATTTGGAGAACTTTTTTGCGAGAAACCATCACACCATCAACGTTGATGCATTTATTTCTTCCAAAAGAAAGTGAAAAGTCGCATTAAAATATCTTTTCTAATCCTTCATTAAACATGAATGTTTCATTATCAGTGGTTTTTTTTTTTTTCAACAAATTTTTTTCAGATAAAGTGTTGTGTTCAAATGCGGTCACGTGTTTACACTGCTACCCTGTCTGCACGTGGCAGTTGCTTCACAGTGCGGTGAGGATGTTTGTGCTATCGCTGCACGCGTGTCCAGCTAGCTGTGCATGCTCTATCTACAGGCGCCATCACTGCACAGACATTAGTCCCGTGCCACGTGGGAACTGTGGTCACAGAAACTTGGGGAATTGCAGCAGTCCGAAAACAGGATGACCAGATAAAGAACATCACAATATTTACGTAAAAGGCGATTATCAGCATTTGAAATATATATATATATATATAAATCTCTGTGAACGTCGAAGGATGAAAAAGAAACAAAAAAAACGCACAGATTTAAACGTCATTCTTGGAAATTTGGCAGAAGGAGAAGTTATAAGATGTATTATTATAAAGAGAGAGATTTTCCTCACTACAGAGGTTTTTCTCCAACACGACAATAAAGAATTCGGAACATAGATCTTGACTTCATCTTCTCAAAATATTCCTCCAGATATTTCGATTGTGTATATCTTCCTCTTCTGCACCAAGTCCTCCCATTGCTGTTTGTACACTTTGGAGCCAGGTAAACACGAGTCGTCCTCTTTTCCTCCTTCCTTTAATTTCCCATTCTTGTACCAGTTTTGGTATCCTAGTGTCTTCCATCCTTCTTACACGACCATACCATTCCAGTCTTTTTCGTTCTATAACATCATACATTTCTTGTTTCACTTCCATTAGCCTTATTATTTCGGTATTACTTACTTTTTCTTTTCTTGATATTCTTGCTGATCTTCTCCAGAAATCCATTTCTAATGCTTTCAGCTTCTTGATCTGTTTTTGGTTGATTGTCCAGCTTTCTGATCCATATAAGACTATACTTTCAAATAATGATTTGAATATAATTCTTTTGTTCTATCCATAACACTCTTGCTCCATAGAAGTGAATTTAGCATCCCGATTACTTTCCGGCCATTAGTAATTCTTTTATTAATTTCCATATTCGATTTTCCTTCTAGTTCTAAAATTGAACCCAAATAGCAAAAATTATTTACCTTTTTAATTTTTATTCCATCAATGAACAATTCATCCAGATCATTAGTAAGATATTCTGGTTTTTTTTTTTTTTTTGTAGTTAATCTTCAAGCCCCATTTTTTATATTCTTTTGACAATTGATTACATATGTAATTTGCATCCTCACCATGCTATGATGACTTGATCATTAACAAATAGTAAATGATGAAGATATTTTCCATCTATTATTTCTAAACCCATTCTATTACACTTTTGAGACCATGTTCTCAAACTAACATCTATATAAATTTTAAATAGGGTTGGTGACATAGGGCATCCTTGCAGCAGACCTTTACTTGTTTTAAATTTTTGTGATAATCCATAGTTTTGTGATAGTTTTTATTTGGCATGTGTTATTTATGTACATTTGTTGTATTATTTTTACTAAGCAGTTATCTATATGTGACATATGTAATGCTTTCCATAACATATTTCTTGGGACAGTATTATACGCTTTTTCTAAATCTATAAAAGTTAATCCTATATTTTTTATTTTTCGTTGTATTTTTCTAGAATCTGTCGTAACGTGAAAATGTGGTCTATACATGACCTACCTGCCGTAAATCCACATTGTTCTTCTTGAGTCTTACACTGTGTTTCTAATCTATTTTTATTACTTTGGCAAAAATTTTCATCAATGAATTCATAATACAAATCCCACGATAATTTGAACATACTTTGCGGTAACCTAATGTCATTTCCTTAGGTATTGGGTCTCCATGTAATATTTTATTGAACAATTTTGTTATAAGCTTTACAACTTTATCACCACCATATTTATAAGATGTATAAAACAATAAAAAAATACTTTTGCTTATTGTTTTAAGCCTAGTTGAGTTCAGGGTCATTAGAGGACTGTGGAAAAGTAACGGTAAGAAAATTGAACATGCCCTTTGAAGGAACCATCCTCGCATTCGCCTGGTATTGTTAAGGGAAAATCATGAAAACCCGAATGTGAATGGCCAGACGAGGATTCGAATGCACGGCCCGAACCTTACTGCCCCTCCCCCCACCACGTTCATTATTGTAATAGCTATTTATGTAACTATATTTACAATGGCATAACTTTAGTCTGAGTATTTCCTTTACGTTACGTTGACTAATCCGACTGTAGAATTCGTAGCCATGGAGATCACTAGTGTGTACTGGAGTACTTAACACCAACAACTACTGTTGATTTGTCCGGTTGGTTTTGGGTTCCAAAGCAACAAAGTCTTCATTATTTTTCTGTTAATATTATTGGTGTTTCAGAATGACGCAATGTGTGGCAGATAGTCGAGACTGTTCTTAATTAGGATCAGAATGGACACGTATTATATAATACTACCACCTCCTCAACGAACAATAAAATAAATATCGCTTCAATCGAAAAAACAGCAAATGCTTAACAACTGCTTACTGCATGGACTGTATTTAAATTTTGCCAATAAAAATTAATTTAACTGTGATGGAGCTAACGGCCCCCGGTGGCTGTTTCCTCATTTACCAACCTTCGCGTTTGATGAATTTTTATCTAACAAATTTTCACTATTCCAAGAAAATTGTTCGCCATTCCTTTAACTTTTTTACCTACGAGAGAAAGTTATCCCACTCTCTTAAATCAGGTGCAAAATTATCAGCCATGCCCATCTCTTCCTTCCACGTATTTACTCCTAATTCCTCAACTAAAATCCAGTCATCATCGCCAGTATATACTTTGTACATTCCCAACTCTCTCTTCACCCTCATCATGACTTCCAATGACTCCCAATCCAGTTCCTTTATCATACCGGTTACTGACTGGATCCTGCGGTAATTTGCACAAACAAATGTAGTTGCTCTTCTTTACACGACCTCCAACTCTTGTATTTGATACCCAAAATGTGGGTCCCATACTACACTGTCGTATTCAAGGAATGGTATGACCAAGCTCTTTTACCCCAACTACATCATTTCCCGGAGCACCCTCTCATACAATCTCGAGCAGATCCTGGATTTTGAAACCTATGGTTTATGTAACAGAACGCAAGTTATTTCATAACGTGCGTAATTGGGTAAGAGGGGCTACCATAAAGATCCCATAACAACAAAAACATCAAATTAACAAAATAGTTCCACTTGAGGAAGAGATTCATAGTCAGGAAGGACTGTTGCAGATGTTAAATAGCAACAAAATGCGACTAAAACAACAAGTGCAATAATCGAATCCGAGTATTTGTTCGGCTTCGCACAAGCCTTCTCAACACAAGTGTCAAACGAAACCTTTAATGCTTTGTTAAAATTCAGTCGTTAAATCATTTGGTTATTTTTCAACTTATTAAATAATATCTGGTTATATTCACAATAAACATTGCAGTCAAAACTAAAAATGTCTCGGATTTATTGCATACGTTGCTGAAGCACGCTTCTTGTCTTCATTAAAATTCAGTTTGAAAACGTTGCTTGCTCTTTTACCTCAATAAATATTATATCTCAGTATTTTCAAATTCTGAAAAGTGAAAAAAAAATTGACCTCATCGTCAATCAAAACTGGAAATTGCGTGTAATATTCTGGAAAATTCCTTTTCTCTTATATATTTTTACTTGACTTCCCTTACTGATAATATTAAAAGCCATTTTTGCTCAATATTTATCTTTGTCTCTGTTACCTTTTATCATTTCATCACTTACCTCAGCAATAACAATCAACTTAATGACATTTATAAATCTCCCCGTGGAGTCAACATCATTCCATGTCCAATCTGCCTTCACTCATTGGTGCAGTTTCAGATTATGTGCTATCATGCTGCTGTACATCATTTATAACAGTCGACTGAAAGAACTTTCATGTCTCTGTGATCTTATTTTCATGTGTAATAAGATTCACCTTGTTTTCTTTTACATGCGCCTTGTCGACGTCGAGGTTATTAGAGGCAGGAAATGGGGGAAAGGGCAAGTAACCGGAAGGAATTCGGCGATGGTCCTTTAAAGGAAGCATCCCTGCATTCAGCTGGAGTAGTTTAGGGACATGACGGAAACCCCAAATATGGATGCCTGGACGAGGATTCGAACCCGCGTCCTCCCAAATGCGAGGCCAGAGCGTTACCGCTCACCCACCACGCACGGTCCTGTCCTATTAAAGGAACCACCGCCCAAACACGTGTCAACTTCCATCTCCTTATTGGTCTGACCATTCAAAACTTCCAGAACACTGAATGTTAATTGTGTTTGATGGGGCGAGTGAAACACATGTGAGCGCAGTTACACTCTAGGACAATGCAAAATCAGGTCGAAACGTCGGCAGTTAACACTATACTCCGTTCACTTAACAGAGGCGCCTCAAGGTCAGTCTGTTCTATCAGCATATCCTTACAGAAGGAGAAAGAGCGCCCGCCCAAAAATTTGTCAGTCGCTTCCCTGGACACAGCGGTCAGCACGGTGTGATAGGCAACGGAGGAGAGGAGGGGGGGGGGGGTGAAGATAGGACGGGGCAAGGAGAACAAGATCTTGAACAACCAGTCGAAGGGTGAACAGAGTATAGGATGAGGTATCATCTGGGAAGTATCAAACTGTCTATATCGTATTGCAATACCAATACTGTCGACCCATTTCAACTAATTTGGACTACAGGCTTAATTCTTGTGGGTATTCTCCCGCAATCCTGACTATAATGTTTAGATGCTACGAGTACCATCTACATTTATCTGAAGTTATGCATCATTTTTCGATTTTAGTGTGAGGTATAACTTTTTGGCATTATAACAACAATAGATGACCCGTGCGAAAATTTCGTTAATACGATGAATTGTAAAGACGATGGTTTGTAATAGGATGAAATAAGAACAGCCTCATTTGTTTCAATATTGTTTATTTGTTTAGTGTAATAGGTACTCAACAAAAGTCGACGGCAGTGAAGCAGTTTATTAATATCTCTGTCATATGTGTTGCTGATATCTAGCGGCTTGACTCTGAATTATCTCGTACGCGCGACTTTCACAGTTATTACTTTTGCCCTTCAAGGGTCGAATAACGAAAAATTTCATACTTAATTTATAATGTTGCTTTAGTGGAGACCTTCATATTTTAAATGATACCTTATTTATCGATTCCGTTTAGGTATCAAGGGAGACAAATGGCTCGTGATAAAAAAAAATACGTTATAGCAATAATGATACTTTTGCCCTTTAAGGGTAAAATTCCGAAAAATTCCTTTCTTAAAATATGATGTGACCAAAGCGGAGACATTAATCTTTAAAATAATACCTCATTTCTCGATTTCGGTTAGATATGAAGGAAGATAAACGGCTCGTGACAAAAAAATACCTCATGGAAATAATTATACTTTTGCCCTTTAAGGGTCAAATCCCAAAAAATTCCTTTCTTAAAATATGATGAGACCAACGCGGAGAACTTAATCTCTAAAATAATACATCATTTCTCGATTTCGGTTAGAACTTAGATATCAAGCGAGATAAATAGCTTGTGACAAAAAATTCGTTATGGAAATAATAATATTTTTGCCCCTTAAGGGTTAAATTCCGAAACATTACTTTCTAAAAATATGTTGTGACCACAGTGGAGTCCTTAATCTTTAAAATGATGCCTGATTTATTTTTGTCAGTTAGATATCACGGGAGGTAACTGGCTCGTCCCACAAAAACGCGTTGTAGAAATATTGACACTTTTGACCTATAAAGGTCGAATTCCGAAAAAAACGCTTTTTATATGATGCCGCCAAAGCAGAAATATTATTCTATAAAATAATACTTCATTTGCCGATTTCGTCTAGGAATACCGGGAGATAAATGGTTCAAGGTACAAAAAACAGAATTTTGGAAAATATTGACATTTTTGCCCTTTAAGGGTCGAATTTGGAAAAATTAACTTTCTTATGATGTGACCAATGCGGATACCTTAATATTTAAAATGTTACCTGTTTCGGTTAGGTATGAAGGGAATTAATGGCTCCCAATAATAAAAAAAATACCTTTTTATGATTATTACAGGCTTACAAGAGTCACACATGCTAGCTGATTACTACCACCCATCATTGCAGGACACCTTTAGTGGCAAGAAGGCATGAGCAGTGCCGGATCTATAGCTGTGGACAGATTAATTGGCGGGTCAGTGTGAACGCGCTGTTGCCGTACTTGGGGACAATCTCGCGATGCGCTCTCTTTCTATCACCTGAAAATTGCAACGCTGTGTGGCCTGTGTTGCCTAGTCCAAGCGTCAACAGCTCGCTAACCACCCCCAAACCTTCCACCTCGCTTTCACAAAAATGTGTGAACCTGAGAATCGGAATTAGAAAGTGTGAGTGTGAACTTGCTCGAGAGAGGATATTTTGATTTTTAGAGATTTTTACGTGCGATTTAAATAATTCCTTTTGGTTATTTATTAATTATAGTTATTTAGTGTAATAATTTTACCGAACAAAAAGTGCAGTAACTTATAATTCGGGAAATTTAGCAGAGAATCTTGCTACTAAAAATGGATACTTAGGAAGAGACTTATTCTCCTATTCCAGGTGTTTCCGAACTAACGACTCCCAACAAGACGCAAGTCATCGACAGCAGAACCACCGCTGCTGAAGCAGACAACACAGTAAATCTATCATTCACAATGTTTATAAATATTTCAAATTTCTTGTGGACAATGATCGAGAAATTTTGTCTTCTACATGTACGCTAGTAGGAAAAGACTTGAAAAATATGGACGTACTTGATATTGACGAAATAAAAAACTGTAGTGATTTGTTACCGCAAAAAACAACCATATTGCGAAAAAATTAGGGAATGGACAGGCTATTTGCGCTGCAGCTTGTGGTTGTCGGTTTTAGAACTGTCCAGCGCGTGTGTCGTGAGGGAAAATAACCTACGTTTGTTTCTCGAAAGAAAAATATGAAACAATACAGCACTCTAACAAAGCTTAGCGACTTTGACAGTCCTTTGTCAGGAGGACAGTACACGAATTTTACGATAGTGATGAGTGGTAATATATAAACAGATAATTTTGTCGTTAATTATGCAAGTTTTTCAGTGCAGAGGATGACAAAATAAAATTTTGATTTTAGTTATAAATATACAAACTGAAAATAAAATGTAACATGTGGACTTTTAGCCACAAATAAAAGAAGAGTATTTCCATAAGTTTCCTTAGTCTGTCGATAATTTTATTTTTCTGCGCAGATAATAAAATAATAAATAACAGGTCTTTTGAAACCTCCAATTATATTAAACGCATCTGCAATGCATAACTTTCTTAACGAAATGACATGCATCAATATTTTATGACAGAATAGTGATCATAAATTACTTAAAACACGTTACAAACCATTACTACAAGTAAAGAGGTGAATACAAATGTTACGCGCACGGCTTGGCAACGGCGCATTTGACGCCACCCGCCAATTAATCTGGCCAGAGCTATAGTAGTGGGCGAGAGGGGAGTCAAAGTCAAACCGGGACGATTGACCCGGGCGGCAATTTCAGGGGGGCGGCAAAATAATATTTTTGAATGGATGGTAAATGGCAAATTCGTGTAGGGGCGCCTTTTTCTAGCTCTACTGCACCAAGCGGCAACCATCGGGGGTAGGGGGCAGCAAAATCGAAGAATAGCTTCATACAGCCCCGAGTGGCATATTCATGTTTGAAGGGGCGGCATTCTCAAGTTTTTGCCCCACCTCGGAAAATTTGTAGATCCGCCACTGGGCATGAGGGAACCAGTAGGAAAGGAAACACAGTAAAAGAAACAAAGTAAAAATCTGTTTATTTGAAATATTGGAGTGTTATGTTTGGTAGCTAGGTGGTCGACCTGGGTCTGGGCGCGGGCAGGCTCCAGTATCGCTGGTCCCTGCCGTATGATGACGCGTCCCTGAGGGTCTCTGGTAGTTTCTCGTGCATGGACTCTGGCAGGAAGGACAGCAGCACGGCGCCCAGGCTGGTCATGGCGGCCAGGATGCCGTACAGGTACCGCGCGTCCAATGTCTTGCCCTGGCGGTCACAACAATCCTCATCAAATCCTTACTGCAGAAAGGCAACAAGTCCTTTCAGTGGCGAAAATAGCTTTTTTCACTAAAAGTGTTCCCAGATTCAGGATGCATCGTTTACTGTAGATACTTATCAACTTATCAGACCAATAGAATAGGCAAGGCAACGCCTTTAATTTTCCGTTTACTGCAGACAGGGAACTAATCCTGGACAAGTTTCCTGTGTGCAGTAAACGGTCTTACTGGTGGCGCGCGATGGCATGAAGGGGAGGAGGCAAGGGGGCAGATGAAGTCTGTACTATGCTAAATAAGTACACAGAAAATAACGTTAGCAAATATGTAAGAATGACACGTATTTTTGGACATAACTTTTCGGGCCAAAATAGAAACAATACTGTGGTGAAAATGACGATGCAACTGTGTGAGATAAAGAGTTTTGATGACATTAAACTTATTTTCCTCGTTAGAGGGCACTCTTTTATGTCCAGCGTTAGGGATTTTGGTATTATTAGAAGAAGAAGGAGGAAAGAAGAAAGGTATTACACAGTATATGAAGTTGTTGCACCTACACAGAATTCCTGAAACGACCCTAATAAGTTTTTAATAGGTGAAATAAAAACTGATGATTTCATTTACTACAGCTCATGGTGGTTAAAAAAAAGCCTAAGATTCTTATGGAAAAAATGTCCCCGAAAATCAAAAGAGATCTTTCAGGATATCCAACTACCTGCAGATGAGCTTTTCGGCAAACGACCTGCACAGTGTTCAATGCAACATGAACATTTCTGGCTGTGTACGGACACTTTTAAGCTTCGAAACAAACTTAAGCCATTAGAATTACCTACCAAGAAACACTATACTACTGGTGTGCCCATAAATAGTAAAAAAAAAAAAATAGAAAAAAAAACTGGACGGCATAAGGCAAACTTTTGCTTACATACCTGAAGAGAAGAAGGAGTTTTGGAATACCATCATTTTATGGCTGTAACGATGCCATCTTTGGACGAAATTGGCAATGAATTAAAACTTTAACTTTTAAATGACTTATTTATTGTATCTCTGCAGTAATAAAATCAATTTTAATTGAAATTTGCATTTATTTATTTATTTTTTTACTTTTTTTTCCTGTAAAGTTTTTCTTCAAAATCCTATTTACTGCAGAAATGGAACATGGCCACGACACAAAAATGCGTCGTTCTGAACTTTTTGAAGCGCATATAGTTAAATATTGCCTAGTTACTTCATCATATGTCAGATTTTATTCAGTTCTTTTTTTTGTCTCTGCTGTAAAATTTAGAAATGTGGACACGTTTCCTTTTTGCATGTATGAACAGTGGATTTTTCTTAGCGTGACAGTGCAATATAGTCCTCAGAGGTTTTCAGTTGGGAGGTGCTATTAGAACACATCATGTCAACATTATATACTCTCACTGTCACCAGGTTTATAAGCTGGATGAACAGGGTGTAAGTATGGCAGAGCATATGGTTGAGATATTACGGTTTTATAACACCTTCAGATGCAACAGATGTGTGTGTGTGTGTGTGTGTGCGTGTGTTTGTGTGAAACAGTAGATTCTTGATAGCAAATTAAATAAAATTAGTATGCCACAGCTTATTATTGCTTTCTACAAATGATATTGCCAACACAATCTCACAGGAAAATAAGTGTAACAAAAACACTGGAAGTTTATGGGTGCAAACTTTTCAACAGCAGTAGTTAAGAGACTGTTACAATGTGTGGTAGTTTTAGAAGGATGGATGTGAGGATGGTTGTGGGTTCAACAACAGAGAACAAAAAATAGGGTATGAGGTTAGGGACTGTGAATACACTTGAACCTTGTAAAATGAGCAAAAAAAGTAAACGGACTAAATGAACATAATAATTGCATTACAGAATGCGAATGATTTACTGAGCAGAATTTTTTAACATGGCACTTCTTTTGAAAGGTGATTCCTTTTTGATAGAGATGATGAATAATGGGTGGGAGAGTTGGATTGGTTATTTAGAAGGGTCAGCATGAAATGAATTGTCAAGGGAGATTCTGAGAAAAAACATAAAAACTATGAAATAATTTAAATTTGTGCTTGATGCATAGGCAAACATGTAGATAGGTCTAAAAAAAAACCATAACTTAAATTAAAATTCACTTTAATAAACTGTATTAAACCGGAATCTGATGGGCCACTGTGCAAAGTTCGGCCAGTAGAAAGAAACTGTTATTTCGGGATGAAAATGTGATTAACGCATTCCTTTTGCATTACTGTTCAAGAAAAAGCGTACGCGAATCCGATAAAACAGGAGTTTTAAAATTTTAAACATGGCTGCGTTTCAGGAACGTTAAGAGTTGTAAGGGTGAAAATAATAGCCAACCAGTTGCATTAATTAGGTTTATTTATCCTTGACCGCGGTTCGACGATCGTAAGATCGTTTTCTTCAGAAGGACGTGTAGTCACATATACACAGAAAAGAGCCAAAGTGCGATGTGCACTTACGTCATTGGTTAAAATATTAAATTTGAAGTTTATAATTTTATATTTTAACCAATGATATAAGTGCACATCGCACTGCAATATGACAAGGGTTCTTTGGCTTTTTTCTCTGTGTATGTGATTCTTCACGTCCTTTTGAATTCTGCCGAATTCTGACCGTAATGGCGGCTCCAGATGTCTATTGCCACTGGTTCAGTAATATCCTTAATCGTGTTGTGTTTTGGTTGAATGGCAGCCTGGAGTAGAATGACTAATATTCTAAGAGGCTTAGTGGATTTTGAGTGAAGAAGACGGCGGCCATGCCAAATTCTGACTATAATTACGTCACAGATGGCTCAGGATTTCTATTAACGCAAAGCCACTATCGTGCTTAAACGTATGTTTCGGCGCGGATTACACCTTTGTTACATATTTTACGGCTTTCGGGTACATTTTTCCCAAAAGAGTAAGCGCCGAGAAAGCAGCTACCCGTATTTTCGGAGATTCTACGATAACCATGGCGCAGCAATTTGATGATGGATTCTTATGTAACCCGACGAGACAAATTGATAGTAAAGAATAATTTTTTTTGATATATCGTTTAGTTCTCGAGGTATTGTATCTTAAAATTATGATGAAATGCGGCCTGGACCAGAAGAAAAATTTCGCCATAGTCAAATTTGATGATGAATTCGTATGCGTCCGAGACAAATCGAAAATAAAGGATTTTTTTTTTTTGATAAATCACTTAGTTCTCGAGATGTTATACCTAAAAAGTGAAGAGGTTAGGGTGAGATCCGGCCTGGACCAGAAAAAAATTCACCACAACACTACATCTACACGGTAGAAATGTACTATTGGTGTTTTATTTTCTTCCTAGTGGTTGCTTCTGGACCAGAAGAAACATCACCAAAAGCGTAGGGAATTTACCTATAACTAATTTTTAACATGCTATATCTCGAAAACTCGTTTTTTTAATTAAATTAAAGTAGCTGCGCCATTAATTACAATTAATTAATATTTCGAAATGTCTCTGGTGACTTACAACGTACATCGCTGGTGTACAGTCAGCCGCCATAAAAGTGTGCACGTCGTAAACTACAACATTACCTTTAAAAGAGCCCATTAATAACATATTTCGAAGTTAGAGACCATATTACTTTGGGAAACAAGTGATACATTGCAGTCTTGATATACAAAACACATTTAAGTTAATGTGGTATGAAATAAGTTTTAAATTCTATCAATATCTCTGTTCGTACAGGGTGACTCACAAGTAAGACGATGTAAGGTGAGGTGGCCATGAACAACCCACAGAAAGCGTACTCTATGGCCACTGCGCTCTGCCGTATACACGTCGGGTGGATCTCGAGGCTCTGCAGATTACACAGCGAGCCAGACACAGCAGACACCATCTTCAGCAGGAAAACACCCACCACTTCCAGCAGCCTCGGGTTCCCCCCTAAATCAGAAAACATACAAAAATTCAGGAAAAATTAAACCCATAAGTTAAGGATAGAGGGTTTCTACGACAAAAATTAAAATGAAGGTAGCAAATGTTTATATATAAAGATGAATGTTTGTTTGTTTGTTTGTTTGTTGGTTTGTTTGTTCTTCATACAAATCCACAGTTTTCATCCGATCTCGATGAAACTTTGCACACTTATCCTTTGAAACAAGGAGAAAAATACTGTCTACATTTGGTTGAAAAATTATCTGTATAAATAACACATGTTGTCTCATAACTTCGAAATACGGCGTTAGACAGACACGTTGGATGTGGACGTCTCCAGACCGTGTTTCCGTGTAGTGAACTGGCAGCTCAGTGGCTAGTCGCTTGCGGCCGGCTGTAGCGAGCGGTCGCTTCGCATTTTCCTGGTGTCTGGTGTTGTGAGGTTAAGTGTTTACCAAGTAGATACAACAAAACCTAGTGAATGTCATGGAAGCAAATCAATTCGTACGAAAATCTACGATAAAATTTTCCTTCGATTACGGGTACATGCGTCCAAAGACAGTGGAAATCGACGAGTGGCTCTACAATGAAATCGGCTTACGAGAGGAGAGTGTGTACGGCATTCAAGTCGACTTCCTCGCCAATGTGGTGTACGTCAAGCTTCGAGATGAAGAGGAGTGTCTGCGTATCATAAAGGAGACTAATGGAGAAAGAAAATTCGTCCACAGCAACGGCGAGGTAAGCAGCGTCTCTATATCGCATGCTGGTCTAGGTATAAGAAATGTTAAGGTCCATAACGTCCCCTTCGAAATCTCAAAAAATAGCATACAGAGAGCTTTCGAAAAATACGGTACAATATTCAACGTAACATCGGACAAAAGATATGATAGTAGGAGATTCGTGGTAGACAGTGGTATCAGATCTGTCAAAATCGATCTAAAATCCCACATACCCTCGTATGTAAATATTGCAGGGTTTAAGGCGCTTGTCATTTACGAAGGACAGTCGAGAACGTGTGTCATATGTAATTCCAATGATCACCTCAAGGCGGAATGCACTCAAAGGAGACCCTTGCAACTACCATCTGAACGGCTGGCCCCCCATACAGCCATTACAGGGGAGCCGCTAAAAGAAACATATGCTAATGTGACAAACGGTACTACCCGAATCAATACAACAAGAAATGATGAACCTGTGCTAGAAATGGAAACGGATAACCCACCAAACACCCCAATGGAGATTGAGAATACACTTATTAGAGAAGCACCCCAAGAATCGATGTACGAAAAAGAAAACAGTCTCACAATAGAGCAAGGAAACAACAAAAATGTCAAAACACGCTCTTCCGAAACACCACTGAAAGACGAAAAAAACAACCGTGCAAAATGCCAAACAATACCCATTGCTTACAGTACCCTTAGAGAAAAAGGAAGCCTTATCAATGGGAGAACGAAAGCAGGAAAATACACCCAATACCAAAAGGCCAAGACTCGAAAGGAGGAGAGTGGACTCAATAGCAGAAGAACTAGCAGAAAAATCAAGGAAAATCCCCGCCATTCAAACAGAAACAAAATCTGCTGAACTTCCCTATAGCGGAAACCACAACAAGGAAGCAAGCAACAACGAAAACAAGACCGTCGAAACACATGACATGGATAAAGCCCGTGAAGAGAATATATCCTTATGGTCGGAAGAACTAGATGACACCGAGGAAGAAGATATATCAAATGAAGCAGAGATATGAACGATACAACTACACGTGACTGTAAAGATACATAATGGCAGATAGAAGTACAACGCGGACTCAAACATACTGTGTGTCAACCCTAAATGTAAATGGGATAAAGAACCCAACAAAAATACAATGCCTAAAAGAATATCTATGGGCGGCGGAGGTAGATATAGCGCTCCTTCAGGAAGTGGCCTGGGAAGGTGCATTGAGCATCACTGGATACAACGAATTGAAGAATCCCGGCATAGATAACGGTCTAGGAACGGCAATTTTAACCAAGGAGGGTATCGAAATCCAAAACGTCGAAATCTTAGAAAATGGAAGGGGCATAGCCTGCATGATAGCCGGAGCGCGCATTATAAACATTTATGCGCCTTCCGGAAATCAAAATAGAGAAAGCAGAAGATATTTCTACAAAACAGAGATAACCCAATTACTGACAGATACCTGCAACAGTCTAATACTTGCAGGAGACTTTAACTGCGTCATATCGCCAAAAGACCAATACCCAAACTTCAACAAATGCAAAGAAACTCGAGTATTTAATAAAAAAATTAACACTGTCAGACATTTGGGAAGTAAAAAAATGGGCAAATTCCTGGTTTTACATACACCACTGAGAGCACAGCAAGTAGACTGGACAGAATATATATCTCACCTGACATAACCAGCAAAGTTTCCTCAGTAGAGATCTGGCCTTTAGCCTTTTCAGGACCACAATGCATACCACTGTAAAATAAACTTAGACCCGCAAAAAATAATCAGAAAAAGGGGGCAGTGGAAATTAAATACCTCCCTTCTAAGCGACACGAACTGAAACACGTAGTCAACGACAAGTGGAAACCATTGCAAGAGGCAAAAAAGTAAATATAATACAACAATGCAATGGTGGTTGGAATGTGCAAACCCAAACTCAGAGACGCCATGATAAACTACTCCAGACAGAAAAAGCAATGGGAAAATAGCACCAAAGAATTCCTTTTCATGGCCTTGAGAGAGCTATGTACCAATAACATAGAAACGTTGCAAAACAATCGGAAAATAAAACAACTCAAAGCCAGAATAGTTAAAATAACAAGCAGGAAACTGCTAGGATATCAAATAAGAGCAAAAACGGGCTCCATCCAAGAAGAAAGAAAAACAAAACGCAAAAAGAAAGCTAATAACTGAGCTAAAAACAGAAGGAGGAGACAGACTTGTGGATCAAAAAACAAATAGATGAAGAAGTAACAAAATACCTAAGCAAAACATATACAGAAGAGACAATTGATAAAGAAGAAGTCAACAAAATATTACAATGCATCAAGCCGATGTTATCCTCAACAAGACAATTGAAACCATAACCAGAAAATAACACGGGAAGAAATAGAAAACGCCATAAGAAGAAGCCCGAAAATGAAGTCACCTGGCCCGGACGGACTACCAATAGAATTTTACATGGAATTCTGGGACTTAATAAAACAAGATTTTGAAGACATGTACAACGAGCTATTGACTATGAACACAGCTCCAACTGAACTAGTAGAAGGATTAATTATATTAATCCCCAAAGAACCAGATAAGAAAGACATAGAAAATTTTAGACCACTCACTATGCTGAACTCGGACTATAAAGTATTCAGTCGAATTATCGCCATAAGGCTTAGAAATGTATCCGAGAAAGTAATAGGGGGAATATCAGACCTGTACTGGGAATGGCAGATCGATAATTCAAAACAATAACAAACATCAGAGATACAATTGCACTCTCGAAGGCTGCAAACGCAAAAGCATCCGTCCTGTCATTAGATTTCAATAAAGCCTTTGACCGCATAAACCATACATATCTAAAAGTAACTATGGAAAAGATGGGGCTTCAGCCAACAAATATGTAATATAATCTACACGCTGTTACACCAAGCGACTCAAGAGTACTCATAAAACGGGGTAATAACAAAGCCATTAAGAATAACAAGATCCATACGACAAGGATGCCCACTGTCCATGCTTTTGTTCGCACTCGCAGTTGAGCCCTTTCTAGCAGCAGTCTACAATACGGTTACTGGATTAAAAATCCGAGAGAATAAAATTGCGGTGTGCGCGTACGCAGATGATATAAATATTATCACCACCAACTCATTAGACATACAGAAAAATACGGGAGTTACTAAGGACATACGAAAGGGCTTCAAATGCAAAACTCAATGTAAAAAAATCAGCAAGTCTGAAAATAAGTGATACTATGGATGCGGAGAGCACAAGCTGGATACCAACACGTGACAAAATAAAGATCTTAGGCATTGAATTTAATAATACACCACAGAAAGCATCGGCTGCAAATTGGAGGACGCTATTAGCAGCAATTAGGAGCAAGATGAAAGATTTCTCAAACAGAGAACTAAATACCATACAAAAAATACAGCTGATAAACACAGTTGCCCTCCCAAAACTGTGGTACCTAGCTCACATATTTCCAATACCGATTGAAATAGCAAAGAAATGGAAATGGCGATAAATTGGTTCATACAGAGTGGACACATTTTTAAGATCCATCACAAAAATACTTAAGATGCCATATGATAAAGGAGGACTGAAGCTACGTGGATATACAAACGAAATGTACCGCCATCTACATGAGGAACATGTACAAACACCGTAAAGACATGGAAAGTAGTATAACAGGGTATACATTAAACGAACTAGAACACGAAGCAGTACGGCACCAGTCGATATCAGCCATATAAATGCAAATTTAAGACATTTTCGCATATTCTACATAGAAAATAGCTATTTAAACATAACCAGCGGTGAGCCTATTCCAACAACTAAGAAACTGTATGACATGTTGCAAAGAGAGACGCAAAGTAAACTAGAAATTACGTACAGAAGAGACGACTGGAAAAAAATATGGCAGAATGTTCACAATGAATACATCAATAGCCACGCACGTTCCACTTGGCATAGAGTAATACATAGGAAGATAAACTCAAATGAAAAGCTGTTCTCACTACACCTTTGCCCTTCCGCACAGTGTTTACGCTGTAAACATGAAATGGGACATACACATTAATTCTTTAGTAGGTAGAGCAAATTCTAGGCTGCGATTCATAGGTAGAATCTTGAAAAATTGTAATGAACAAAACAAAGGAGATAGCGTACAAATCTCTTGTGCGTCCACATTTGGATTATTGTTGTGCCATTTGGGACCCGTTTCGTAAGGGATTGATCGAAAGTATAGAGAAACTACAGAGAAGAGCCGCTCGATTCGTGACCGCTTGCTACAGTCCTTATGAAAGCGTCACAGAACTGATTAGTAGATTAGGTTGGGAGTCTCTGGTAGATAGACGACACACGTTTCGTTTAAACTTATTGGAAAACATGCGTACTCCAACTTTCACTCATGAGTGTAGTGAAATACTTCTTCCACCAACCTATTTGAGTCGGAAGGACAGGAAAGATAAAATTAGAGAAATAAGGTGCCGGACTGATTCTTGTATGAATTCTTTTTTCCCTCGTACCATTAGGGATTGGAATGCACAGCAAAGAGATTAGCTTTGGTGCTGAGCACCCTCTGCCACCCACAATTTTGTGAATTGCAGAGTATATATGTAGATGTAGATGTAGATGTAATCTAGAGGAAACGATACAACATCGTCTGCTGGGATGTGAAGTTCCAGACATATGGAGGTGGACGAAAAGCAAACTAGCCATAATCAATAGAACTACTCCACAGAAATTCCCGCCCGAAGATAATTTATTCCCAGATGTTACAATTTATCCTGCGACTAAAAGAAACGCTAACTTTTGGCTGTTGGGCAACTACACCCACTACGTCATCAGAAGAAGAGGAGAGATGTCAATAGAGGATTTCTGGTATTATCTAACCATCGAACACAACAAAATACTTAAAAGGGAAAAATACAAAGATAAGTTCGCACGCTTCTTGAGCGTGATAATGCCTCCATAAAACCAACAGAAGAAATAAGAGTTCCAGCACCCACAATTATCAAGCGATACCAGTAAGTCAAGACAACGATGGTGAAGCAAGACGGAAGATACCGACTCCGAAGAAAAGACGCCGGTAAGAGATGTTCCCACGTCAGAACCGCCACCCAGCAACGAACTGAAGTGCGGATTGACGCAAGAGGAAGAAGAGACCGCCAACAATGAGTACGCCCAAGAGGCCATGCAGCCGCCACAGTGGACCCCTCGAGCTTCCCATACGCCCCGGCCGCCCCGTCGAAAACGAGTGAAGAGTCTGAGATGGGACAAATTGTAATCCTGTAGATTAGTTATGACCAGAAATCCAGAAAGAAATTCTGTTATTCAAATTTGTAAAATTTGCTGTTATGAATGTCTAAACTGTTTGTTAACAATAAAAAAAAAAAAAAAAGTGGCTAAAGAGCTTGCTTACGAACGTCGTGGTCTCCGGTTCAAATCTCCGAGGAAGCTAAGATTTTTAAAAATTGTTTTTCATCGTAAGAGTCAGGCCTGGGCCGTAGGTTATTTGGATTGAATGTTAAACTGTAGATATTATAAAGTTAGGGGTGCAATTCGAGGCAAATCGTAGGTAGTCTTGCAATTTTGTAGGTGTACACGTTTTTACGTTATAATGATCCCTCAGGTGTTGTTCACAGTCAGTGTGTGAGTGAGAACCACAGTAATACTAATATAAATACGGAAGTAAGTCTCTGTCTTTTTGTTACGTTTTGACGACTATATGGCTATATCGTTGTGATGGAATTTTATAAGGAAAGCTGTATGAAGGGCACAGGTTATTTTTCCAGTATGATTAACAGTTGTAGTCACGAAATTTTGAAATCTTATCGAATAGTGACAGAAATATGTTGGAAATTGATTCTCTTCAAGAGGCAGGTTCGACGGTAGAATGATATAGTGATAGCTTTCCTGTCATATTATGCCGACTCGATATTGTTTGGGACCAATCCTTCGTTACCAACAACTTTTTATATTTGATTCTGGCAAAAAAAATCTTAATCCACGCGTACGAAGTCGCGGGTACGAGGCTAGTAAACAATATATGTGGTGGCCACTCATGTGAGAAACTAAATAAGAAATTCATCAGTTTTGAAACATAAAGTTAATATCTTGCCATGGAGCCTAGGTTAGACTTGATGCATATTCCATTTAATTATCACATTATTAAGTGGTCCTATGAAAAGTTATTAATATTTTGTGTTCATCATTTTTTGTCATTATCGACCATCCACAAATTGCATCACATGTTACAACATTACCCTTCAGAAGTGCCCATTAGCAACATATTTCAATGTTACAGGCCTTATACAGATCATATCATTTAATCGCCGTTTATATCTTTCTACATCATGCCTCGGTCTTTGTTAGTGAATTTAGGTACGGAATAATTTAATTTAATTGCGATAGAACACAAGCTCCTGTGGAAATTCCAACATCTAATTACCCTTTTTTATTTCATTTTTTAAATATATATATGTATATATATGTATATATATGTGTATATATAAATAGACGTGTGTTTCCCTCTATTTCACTTTTCAGCCACCACTACCTAGCACAGATCACTGATGTTTGTGTGTGGAAGTAGCATGGAGTTTCCTGTCGTGCACAACGTTGGCCGAATGCCGATAGCTGTGGGGATGTCGGAGATATGATGGTTAAAAGTGGTAGATGCAGGGCATTTTCATATTTCGACTTGTGTATCCCTATACTTCTCTTTCCTGCCACAACTACATAGGATAGACCATTGATGTTTGTGTGTGGTAGTGTTATCGTGTTTCCTATCGTGCACTATGGTGGTTAGATATCGATAGCTATGGGGATGTGGGATATATGGTGGTTGAAACTGGTCAGCCGCGCCACTTTCATATTTCTACCAAAGACGTATGTGTCATGGTGTATCACTTTTCAGCCAAAACTATCTAGCTCAGATCACTGGTGTTTGTGTGTGGTAGTATCACAGAGTCACCCATCGACCACAAAGTTGGCCGAATTTCTGTAACTGTGGGAGTGTGGTTGAAAGTGGTCGAACAAGAATAATTTCGAATTTCGACCAAAGACATGTGTGTCCGTATATTTTACTTTGCTGCCTGAACTACATACCGCAGATGACTGGTGTTTGTGTGTGGTAATAGCATCGAGTCTCCCATCGTGCACTATGGTGGTTAGATGTCGGTAGCTGTCAATCAAAATTCTTTACAATCACGAACGAAGTTCTAGGCACCAGCTAGTAATCTTATATAATCTGAGTGTTAAATTCCTCCCCCATATATATTTGCAATTTACAAATTTTAATTTTAAATTGCTTCGGCGTTTTTGGTAAATTATTGATCACTTCACTTGGTAATTTGTTCCAATCCCTGATACCCTTACCAACAAAACAAAATTTTCCCATACCCTAACGCTTGAAATAAACTATTTCGTGACTTCCTAATACTGGAATAAATTTAACATCTCTCAAAAATGAATATCATGTTGTGTAATAGAGAAAGAGAATAAACTCTTCTTTATCCTCTAAAATTGGTGTCTTTGTACCAAAATAAAAATTATGTTATAAAATTGTAGTACCTGCAAGCTCAAGCAATTGTGCCTCATAAATCATAGAGAATTTATAGTTTTTAAATTTGGTATTAAATATGGTTAAGAATGATGTTTGCAGTTATTAGAAAAAGAGCTTGTGGGTATAGTAAGGTTGAAACACTCATACATTCGTTTCACAGCACTAAGGATATTGTGTAAATAATTTGAAATTATTCGTAGCAGTCGTGTATATTGATTAAGGTGTATATCAGTCAAATGATTCATGATTTAACTGTCTTAGAATTGTATCATATCTTCAAGGTTTCTTTGATATGGGATTAAAGAGAATAAGTGAATCAAATTCTGATCAATACAGGGATCTTGATCCTTAAATAATTTATTACTAACTTGTCACATCATTTCCCCACATTTTCAATTACATTATAAGGAGATGAAATTTCTCTCAGTTGATTGCTTTCATTAACAATATAACACACAGTTCATTAAGATCCTTGGTAGACTATCATTTCATTTTCTGTTTTCCTATAATAATAATAATATTATGAAATTGGTTCATAAAAATGAATAAAATATTCAACATAAACAGAGTAAGTGGGTAAAACTATTTAAAAAAATTATAGAAATTTCAAATATTTTTATATTAATATGGAAAACTTGTAATTACGGAAGTTGGTTCCAGTAATATCATTATTTTTGTAGTTAGTATGTCTTGAAAATGATTCCACATTAGCAGGAGTGAGGTTTTAGGACAATTTCAGATAACAAGAGAATTGAAGTTGACTGTATAGCAGTAATGATAAAACAGAAATGAATATCAAATCGTAGAACCAAACTGTGTCAGAATGCTTGATTATGTTATATCGAAATATTTTTTACAAGTTCAGAAATAATAACGAGAAACAAAAATATGCTACACATTAGCAAATATTTCATCTTTATACAAGATAAATTTGAATGAATATTAGATACTGAGAAATTTAGCTGCCTTCCATTGCACTGCCTCCAACTCCTGTATTTGATACCCAAATTGTGGGTCCCATACTACACCATAATATTCAGGCAATGGTCTGACCACTGTTTTGTATCCCAATTCCCTCTCTTCCATGATTCATCCTCTCATCACTCTCTCCAATAAATGTGCAACACAGTCCATACTTGCCTGATATAACTGCGATAACAGCAATATTGAGAATCGACATAGTGATCATAGCGAAGCAGTTGGCAGCGCGCCGACCAATCCAGTCGCCTAGTCTGTGGGCCAGCACGTAGCCGGGCAGGTGGACCAGGTTGGTCACTGCTATCAGGAGGAACGGGTTCGCAGCCAGGTTGCCCATGTTGAATTCCAGCACCCAGTACACCAACTGGCTCACCGACCTTACGGACATAGTCAGTTCTTCAACCACTCCGGCAGTTTCCACCTTATTTGATACCATTTTATAGCTCACTAGCAGATTTCCCGGCTCTGTCCGGTCTAGTTGGCGTTGATTTACCCAATCACTACTTTTATTCAAGCAATGAGAAACGTAATACCAAGTTGTTACAATTCACGCCATCTATTTCAGCAATTAAAGCAAATCTAGATTCACCAGAACCCTACCAAAAATGGACTGGGCTGAAGTAGCCTCACCCGTACAGTATTTTTATTCGTCCGAAAAGATACATGCTTACCAAGCTCCATTGATTTCTTACCGGCCATCTCCGGTACTAAGCTAAACGGTGATTTAGCAGCACATTTCTAAGGATGCTTTTGATACAGAATGTCAGTTATCTGGGCAGGACACATTGGACAGGTGGTAGGAAGGTTTCAAACTTCTGCATTTGTTGGAGAGAGTGATGAGGGGATGCACGAGAGAAGTAAAGGAATTGGGTTACAAAACTTTGGTCAGACCATTGCTCGAATATGGTAGTGAAGTATGGGACCCTCATTTTACGTATCAAATACAGGAGTTGGAGAGGGTGCAAAGAAGGGCTGCTAGATTTGTTTCTGGAAATTATCGCAGAATGCAATGAGTGACGGATATGATAAAGGAGCTGGAATGGGATTCATTGCAAGACAGGAGGAGGATGAGGAGGTCATGGGAGTGTACAGGGCATATACTGGCGATGAGGCATGGAAAGATATTGCAGTAGGTATGAAAAGTAGTGCATGGAAGGGAAAAGATGACCATGACCACAAGCTGGCACTCGATTTCTGGCACAAGGGTGTGGGAAGATTCTCTTTTTTAGGTAAGGGTGTCAGGGATTGGAATGAGTTACCAAGAGAAATGATGAATAATTTACCGAAAACGTTGAAAGAATTTAAAGATAACATTTGTAGAGGGCAAATGTAAGTGGCTGCAGGATAGGTGGAAGATGGGTTTGTAGGGAAATTGCCACCGGAGCGTGTGCTCCATTGCAATTAAATTAAATTAAATTAAATTTTAGTCCATGTTACATTTCAGTCTAATTACATCTGCTGCTCGAAAATACAAACATAGACCGTACTTCCATTAATACAAACCACGTACATAAAGATTTATCTGGATTATGTCTGTTTATTCCGGCATCACGCAGAAAATACGGATTTTGAATGGATTTTCAGTATTTGGAGGTTTGGGGTCAAAGTTAAAATTTAACGTATGTCTTAAGACGTTACGATAGATTTATTTTACGTATAATTTAGCATTACCTGAAAACTGCTGAATCGATTTTGACCAAGTTTTCACAGTATCAAATATTATAAATGTCTCATTATGGTGACTAATATGGCACTGGAGCTAAACATTTTCTCATTATGCTACTGTGGCACCATTTTATTGTGATGATAGCCAGAGACATTGTAGTTGTGCTGCCAGAGATTGTGATCAAAGGAAATCTCTGTTGTTTTCTCGTTTTAATTTTCTCTTAACCGATACGGCCATCTATGACGTTTAAAAACTGAATATCCCGAATTAAAGGAAATAATATTTCAAGTTTCGTTTAGTGTGCAAAATAGTCATAATTGTAAACTGCTTATATTGCTTCCTTTAAAGGCTATGGTCAGAGATATTGTTGTGTGTTTATGGCGCAGTATGCAACATCTAGTTGTTCCATCTTTGGCATTTTTTACCATACGTTCAGAATTACATTAAGTGCTCCGGTGTTATGTAACGTTGAAACATAAGACACACCAAACAACTCAACTGAGATTCTAAGCTTTAAAACGGTGAACACCCCATAAAAATCTGTTTAGTAGTTTCAGAGTTTTTCTAGCGCAAATTTTTCCGGTTTTCGTTTTATAGATATAGATTCTGTCAAATACTTCAGAAAGATCTAGTGCTACACTATTACTCTGACTCCCTCCATTTCATCTGAAATATCTTTTACGTAGCAAACCAACTGAAATTGAATATCCTTGCCAGAAGACATGTTACTTATTTTCAAACCATATTCTTTCCTCATAGATATTTCTAATGTGTTTGCATATCTGTCTTCCCATCAATTTACCTACCATTCACGTCAAACTAATCAGCATGTAATTTTTGGCAGTATTTGCCACCCCTCCTTTATGGACCAGTATCACACTTTTCCAGTCGTCTGGTAAGCAGGAAGACTCCAGAATCTAAGAAAATAATATTTCAAGGTAGGTTCAATATCGAACCCAGATATCTTTAATGCTTCTGTAGTAGTATTAGGTATCTACAGCAGCCACTTTATGCTCTTTTTTAATGTCTTTACATCTTTCCGAAATCGAGGTAATTAGGGGCAGTAAAGGACTGGAGCCAAGGAACGTGAAGCAACTATCCAAGCATTCGCCTGTAGTGATTGAGGAAATCATGGAAACCCGAAATCTGGATGACTGGATGGGAATTTGAACCCGCGTCCTCCCGAACGCGAAGCCAGAACGTTATCATTCACCTCCACACGCGGTATGCTTATTTCAGCTTTCTTATAATTTGCTCTGTATCTATTTAAAATTTTGTAGGTTGGTCGTTTCTAATTATATGGAGAAGCTCCTCCTAGTTAATTCCTTCCATCCCAGGGTGAGAGTGCCTCGTCTACTTACTACACCAGTCAGTTAATATCTCTGCCTTTTTATCCTCCTTCTCTATCCTTTTCTACAATTGTGTGAATACCTTCCTTTCCTCTATGTTTTCCAACATAGGCAAAGAAATTTCTGGATGCATATTTCAATGATACTCCTGCAACATCTTTAGCTTCCCTTTTTGCTTCTTCTAATTGTTTGTTTATTTGTTTCATATGTTCCCCACTGCCTTGCTGTCTCCTAACTCGGTTTCGTTCTCTTTTCGCCAAACTCTTCAGCCTCTTTATCTCCCAATTATTGTACATAGGTTCCATATTTATCATTCTGTTTTGGAATAAACATTCCTTATCTCTTTCTTACTATCTCAACCAGACGGATCTTAATCTGTTTCCGTGGGGTAACAACGTCCGCTTAATACCTCCTCCGTAATTACAAAGCCTGGTCCTTGTCGCTGAATGGGCTAATAAAAGTAGGGTCAGGTTCTGTACAGCCACTGTCACATTTATAAGCATTGCACAAGTCTAATATACGAGGCGTGTTCACAAAATAACGAGAATTTTTAATTTTTTTGAAATAATTTTATTTATTCGTCTAAATCGATGTTATCCCCTTCAAAATAGTCTCCATTAGATATTATATACTTATGTCAGCACTTTTTCCCATCCCCAAAACATTTCTGGAACTTGATCTTTGGGTTAGCATTGAGCTCTTTCAGCGATGCACTTTTAATCTCAACTATGCTTGTAAAACGACGGCTCTTCAAAATTCTCTTTATTTTTGGGACCACGGGACTATGTCTTGCGAATATGGAGGCTTGGGTATCATTACAGGATTTTTTTGCCAAAAATTCACGAACAAGCAACGATGTG